>VSDK01029022.1:16357-38857 GCA_009767595.1 Symbiodinium kawagutii
TTGGTACGTTTTGCTGTGGTACGTTTTGCTGTGGTGCGTTTTGCTGTGGTACGTTTTGCTGTGGTGCGTTTTGCTGTGGTACATTTTGCTCGTGGTACGTTTTGCTCTGGTACCTTTGCCTTGGTACGTTTTGCTCTGGTGCGTTTTGCTCTTGGTACGTTTGATCTTGGTACGTTTTGCCGTGGTACGTTTTGCTTTGGTACGTTTTGCTGTGGTACGCTTTGCAGTGGTACGTTTTGCAGTGGTGTCTTTTGCTCTAGCGCGTTTTGCCTTGGTACGTTTTTGCCTGGTACGTTTTGCTGTGTGGTACGGTGTACATGTTGCTGTTAGTACGTGTTGCTCTGGTCTGTTTGGCCTTGGTCGGTTTGATCTTGGTACGTTTTGCGTTGGTACGTTTTATCTTGGTACGTTTCGCGGCGGTACATTTTGCTTTGGTACGTTTTGCTATGGTACGTTTTGCGGTGGTAAATTTTGCTGTGGTACGTTTTGCTCTGGCGCGTTTTGCCTTGGTACGTTTTTGCCTGGTACGTTTTGCGATTTGGGACCTGCGTCCAACAACCCGTCCTCAACATTTTTCTTCTTTTCAGCCCTGTCATATCGCCAGCATTCTCATCATATTCATCTCTTTCTTCAGCAGCAGCTACATCATCATCATCATCATCAGCAGCAGCAGCATCATCAACATCATCATCAACGACATCATCATCATCATCATCATCAGCGACATCGTCATCATCATCATCATCATCAGCATCATCATCATCATCATCATCATCATCATCTTCATCCATTTCAAGGATCATGATGTTAGTCTTTTTGAATTAGTATATTGGAGGCTGCTATAACATTGCCTTTCTCGCTCTCGGGCCAACCGTCGTCTAGTTCTTGTTTACGTAGTGTATGAATATACACATGCAGGTATACATATATACATGCATATATATATATATATGTATATATATATATATGTATGGTATATATGTATGTAAATATAGATATGTATACATATGTATATGGTTACCCGACCCCGGGGCTTAAGATGCAAGTTTCTCTGGTGTTCCCCAGCGTTTGGCTTCAAGTTGTGAATGAGCACCTGCCCCAACTGTGCCACGTTCAGCGGTGCGCCATTGTGTGTGGCGTGTCGTACGTACTACAGGATTGGAACCGTCTTGCAAGGCGGTAAACTATCCATCTATCAGGAGGGGCAGGTGGTGACTGCGCTTCGAAACTGCGCGGGAGCCCTCAGTGACTTGAGCGAAGGGTCCGTGTCCGGGCCTTTTGGGCCAGGAAAGGGTGCTACTGCGGGGACTCTCCCTGACGACGGTAGCTGGCCATTGAAAGAGGAGGAGAAGGACAAACCAGGGAGTAAAGCAGCTGAGGGCAAAGAAGAGAGAGGAGGAAAAAGTACCTCGAGTAAGCTTGACAAGGCAAAGGAAAACAAAGGAGAAAGCGGCAAGAGGAAAGACACAGAGAAGAGAGGAAAAAGAAAAGAGAAAGAGAAGAGCAGTGATAAGAAGAGGGTAGCGGGTCGAGAGGAGTCACCTGAACTACCAAGGAAGAAGAGGCATCGAAGAGAAGAGCGAGATAGCAGAAGTCGAGAAAAGACAGCAGAGGAAGTGAGGAGAGAGAAGAGCAAACCCCTAAGGAGTTCAGAGGAAGAGGAATCCGACGAAAGCAGCCACGAGCAGATTGAGGAGGAGATTGAGGACCCCAGCAGTCTAGGACTGTCCAAGATCCCAGTGCGAGGATCAGCCGCAAAACACCTAGAAGGTACAGGTGTTATCCCAAAGGGTACAAGAGCCCCACCGGAGCCCAGAGGCTCTCCGCCCAGGCGTGGAAAAGGAAACCGCGACGGAAGAGATCGAAGAGAAGGGAGAAAAGGTGGTAACCACGAAGCACCAAGTCGGTGGCGTGGATATAACCACTACAACCGAGGAAAGGACTTTTGGAAGAAAGTCAAAGAGGAAAAGAAGCAATGGCACCAAAAGCCAAGGCCAAAGGAAGACCGGTACCACACCCGAAGGTAAAGGCCAAGGCGAAAGCCGTAGGAAGAGCTCGAGCCCTGGCAAGACACAGGCCTGCAGCAGCAGCTGGAGGAGTCCTTCCCAGGAGAGGAGTGAGAAGGAGGCCAGGAGCAGCAGTGGACGAGGCCGAAGACCCAGCAGAGGACGTGGCTACGATGTGGGCCGCAGGAAGAAGTGTAGCAGCTCACCAAGCAGACATCGGGTTGATGTTGACTGCAGGAGAGGTTGTGATCGAGGAGGCCGTGTACTTCCACTCGACGACAAAACTCGCGGGGAAAGTGTTAGGAGCCCTGAACGAGGATGGGAGGATGTTCCTGCGGTTGAAGCCGTTGGGGACGATGAGCGAGGAGCTTCTAAAGGCGTGCACTGGGAAGTCGGGCATGGAACTACGTGGACACTTATGTCCCCGGGATTGCAACAACGAGGAAACGTCCGAAGACCTGGTGCACATCAAGAAGATCAGGCGAGTTCTCTCCGACAAAGCAGAGGATGCATGGACTACCAACCTACAAGGGGTAGTTCCTGTAGTGAAACCCGACGACCTCAGCTTGGTCCGGGCCGAAATGGAAGCCAGGGAGCGAGAGAAGGAGGAAGAGAACAAGAAGAGAAGCAGGAGCCGCAAGAAGAGCAAGAAAGAGAAAAAGGAGAAATCCAAGGAAAAGAAAGTAGAAGAGAAAGATGGAGAGAAGAAAGAGAAAAAGAGGAAGAGCTCGAGCGAGGGGAGTGCGGGGAAGATAGCCCTGGACGGTACTCAACCTCGGAAGGCGGCGTTGAAGAGTCGAGGGGCTCTATTTGCCGGAACCGGGATGGATCCTTCGGAAAGGGTCAGGGCCAGGGTCGCGAAAGCGGCCAGGAAATTTGCGAAGAAGCGGAAGAAGAAAAGCTCCAGCAGTCGGTCCTCGAGGTCAAGCAGCAGCGATGGAGGTCTCCAAGAGCTGGATGATGCGCTGTTCGCCGAAGGAACTCGGGTGCGGGGTGTGGCAGAAGGGTTCCCAGGAGCCCTTGCCCACAGAGCCCTGAGCGCCATGCAGGATCACCTCCTACAGGGGATAGGATTGGAGAGTTCCAAAGGCCCCCAAGCAGGAGTAGCAGTGCAATACTTCCGTCAAAAACTTCAAGGCAAAGTTCCAGGAGCGGCTGGGCAGGAGCGGCAGGTCGCGAACTACTGACACTGGCCGCGTCCATAGACTTGGTGTCACGTGGGCGACCGAGCCAAGCCTTGGACCTCATGGTCCAACGGTACAAGTCGGTGGAGAATACCGCCGGAGGAGTTCATTGGCAGGTGAGTCAAAAGATGGAGCTCCTGCCCCCGGAGAAGGTCACCATCGCAGAGCTCCCGGAAGTCAAAGATGCGAGGAAAGAAGTGGCGGAAGAAACCAAAGCGAAGTGGCTGGCGGGATCAGCCGATGGAAAAAGGTACTACAGCAAAGGTGGAGGAAAAGGCAAGTCAAGCGCCAAAGAGGACACAAGGAAGGGCCAGGACAAAGGAAAGGGAAAAGGAAACGCTGGCCGAGGAGATCGATGGAAGAAGGAGGATGCCCCAAAGACGGGGTAAGCGAAGCCAACGAGAATGCGGGGACAATGAGCCCTGATCATAAGAGGGGGTCCCCAATACCCCAAAGGGAACTTCAGTTCCACAATTTTCCAGAGCTGGGTGATCGAACTCAAGATTGGCCAGGATGCGAAAGAAAGGAAATGACCTTTCCGGCCGTGACCAAGCAGAAGCCCAGTAGCGACTTCATCGCGGTGGAGTTGCGCAATTCTTCAGAGGATTTGCTGCCCCGGCCCGTGATGGGCCCCGCTGAGGTGGATGGGCCGAAGTGTCCTGAAGCCTTTAGCCCTGCAGCAGATGGCTCACACTTGGCGACTCGCGAGAAAAAAGAGTTGGTGTCACTCGGATCCTTGGATGGGTTTTCTTTGGGTAGGTGTGCACCTCCCCTGTTGCAAAAAATCCTAGAGGTTTTCCCTCTTCGCAGCAAGTACCTGGGCAAGGGGGACAAGACCGCCTTATACCCTTTGCCTACCTCTAGTGATGTTTTTGCAGCTCTTGACCCAACCTTGGATGATGTGATGTGTTCCTGGATGATGTGTATTTGTGTCTCTTTGAATTCTTTATGGGGTGGTGATCTTTACAACGACAAGATTCGAAATGACGGACAGAGAGCTTGCCTTCTGAGCATGGTAAAGGATGTCAAAAGGATTTAGCATACCTGGTAAGGTTTCGGTTGCAGACTGGAATGATGTCATGAAGACCAAGAGTATTGACTACAAGGGCGATGAGGTGAAGGTGGCGAGGTGGTTCGAGTGGGGTAACATTGCGCCGGCGTTTCCGGCTGAGATAGGGCGTGTCCCTCTCGCTGATGTGTGCGAACGCGGTTGCAGGGAATATGTTCTCCACTTTGATGACTACCTAAAACCCAAGGATCAATGGATTGCTTTCAAACCACCCCGGGTCATGGTACCTGATGGGGCTTGGGGTCAAGTGTGTCAAGGCCTTGTGGAGCATGGTGTATGCACCTTCCTTCGGGAAGAGGACGTTTTTCTGACCCCCTCTGGCCCCCTTCTTAATGGCCTTTTTGGTGTAAGTAAGGAGGAGTGGACCCCTGATGGCACTGAAATCTTCAGACTGATTATGAACTTAATCCCTTTGAATGGATTGTGCCGTGGGCTGTCTGGGGACGTGGACACCTTGCCTGCTTGGTCGTCCATGAATCCCTTTTTCTTGCAACCCACGGAGTGCCTCTTGGTGAGTAGCGAGGACATTCGCTGCTTCTTCTACACCATGTCAGTGCCGCCCAACTGGGTGAAGTACCTTGCTTTCAACAAGCCAGTGCCGCAAGAGGTGGTCCCAACGTCAATGAAGGGTGAAACAGTGTACTTAGCCAGTGTTGTGCTTCCCATGGGTTTCTTGAACAGCGTCAGCTTGGCGCAACATGTCCATAGGACACTGGTTTCCCGGAGTTCACTTCATGACGAGTTTGGTGAATGCAATCCGCCCCAAGAGGAGATCCGAAAAGATCGCCCTTTGCCTTCTTCAACTGATACATGGAGAGTATACCTTGACAACTATGACCTCCTTGAGAAGGTCAAGGCCACAAGCATGATTGCCGCTGAAGGCACATGCCCCCCCGCTGTTCTTGCACTTCGGCATGAGTACGAGCAATGGGGCATTCCTAGGAACATCAAGAAAGCAGTTGAGCGTTCAACGCGTTGTGAATTGCAAGGAGCTACAGTGGATGGCCAGCTAGGCCTTGCTTTTCCTCGGGAAGGTAAGTTGCTCAAGTACTTTCAACTTGCTTTCAGCCTATGTTCCCTGGATCGTGCCTGTCAAAAACAATGGCAGATCGCATGCGGGGGTTTGGTCTACTTCTCCATGTTCCGAAGACCATTGCTTGGAAGCCTTAACAGGGTTTGGCAACATATTTAAGCTTTCAACACTCCAGGCCCGGTGTATCGCTCGACTCCTGAGGAATGCAAGGTGGAGATCCTTAGGTTCTTGGGCATGTTGCCATTGGTGCGCATGGATTTCAGGCTGCCTATGCACGCAATGGTGACTTGTAGCGATGCTTCCACCACTGGTGGCGGAATTTGCCAAAGCATTGGGTTGACAGAAGCGGGTGCCATGGTTGCTGAAGGTGGCTTGCGGGGTGACATCCCCGAGGCAAGAGGTGACTTCACGGTGCTGTCCATCGGGCTCTTTGATGGCATTGCAGCCTTAAGGGTTGCCCTGGACCTGGTTGGTGTGCAGGTTCTGGGCCACGTGTCCGTTGAATCAAACCCCCATGCTCAGCGAGTGGTTGAAGCACATTTCCCTGGGACTATTTGTGTTTCCTCGGTGCAGGAAGTAACTGAAGAGATGATCCTGTCTTGGTCATGTCGCTTTTCACAGTGTGCCCTTGTCCTGCTTGGAGCAGGACCCCCCTGTCAAGGGGTCTCCGGGCTGAACTTTGACAGAAAAGGTGCGCTCCGTGATGAGCGATCATCTCTTTTCCACCATGTCCCCCGCATTCGCACTTTGCTTCGCAAGCACTTCAGGTGGTGCCCCGTCCATTCAATCATGGAGTTGGTTCTCTCTATGGATATTGCTGACCGGGAGATTATGACTGCTAGCATTGGTGATGAGCCCATTGCGTGCGATGCAGGTTGCTTTACCCTGTGCCATCGACCACGCATCTACTGGCTTAGCTGGGATGTAGTTGAAGCTGAGGGTGTCTCAGTCGACCATTCCAAGGACTTGGTGACTGTTGTCTTTGAGGGGCAGCAGGCGTTCTCCGATGTTCTTCGTGAAGGTTGGACAAAGGTATGCCTGGACATGCCATTTCCTACATTTACCACTAGCCGGCCACGCTCAAAGGCTGGACGCAAACCTGCGGGCATTGGTCAGTGCACTCTGGCAGAGGTCCAGCGCTGGGTCGCTGATGACCACCGATACCCCCCATATCAATACAAAGATGTGCGCTGCCTCAAGAATGCGCGAGGTGAACTTCGCCTTCCGGACGTTGCTGAGAGGGAGGCCCTGCTTGGGTTCCCAGTGGGATACACAGTTCCATGTGTGTCAAAGCAACAACGTAAAACCGTGGAGCAGCTGGACATCCGCAAAACCTTGTTGGGGAATACATGGAGTGTCCCGGTGGTGGCCGTCCTGCTTGGACAACTTTTCAGTTTGCTTGGTTGGATCAGCCCCCTTCATCCTGAACAAGTTCTTGCTCGTTGTCGCCCTGGTGGACATTCGCTGGCACAAGGTCGGTTGGCGCGCCTGCCACTGAATCCTTGTCGGCGCAAGGTGGAAGCTGATCCTGGCACATTGGCCGCCAAGCCTGGGAACTTGGTATCCATAAAGGGTGAAGACATCCTACTGTCGACTCCTACGTCTCAGTTGGTGAAGTTCCACCGCTTGCGTGCAAGCGTGCCTGCCCGCCTTTGGCGCTGGCAGATTGTTTCAGGATGGAAATGGTCCCATCCTGGCGACCACATCAACACGTTAGAACTCCGTGCAGTCTTGAGTAGCCTTCGTTACCGCATTGAACATCGACGACAACTTGGGTGCCGCATGATCCACTTGGTGGACAGCTTGGTGTGCCTCCATGCTTTGGCCCGTGGGCGTAGCAGCTCGCGACGGCTACGGAGGACCTTGGTGCGCGTGAATGCTCTGATCCTGGCAGGAAATGTTCAGCCAGTGTGGTCCTATGTCCACACTGATACCAACCCCGCTGATAAACCCTCCCGGTGGGGGCAGCGGGTGAAGACAAAGTTTAGATATCGGACGAAAACGAGTGCTTGAAGCACTCCTGCCGGAGGACAGAGCCGCGCAACGCCAACGCCTTGGTACCCTTAGAGAGTTGACGGTCCAACCAGCAACTAAGCGTCGATATAACAATGCAACCCAGGCTTTCTTTGACTACCTCAAGACTGCAAAACTCGAGCTTCCCCGGGATAAGCCCACCATGGACTTGCTTGTCTGCGATTTCCTTGAACACCTGTGGAGTAGTGGAGCGGGTCGGGCACAAGCCTGTGATACCCTTGCAGGACTTCAAGATATCCAACCTGGACTTCGTAATAACCTTCCTGGTGCATGGCGCCTTCTCAAGACTTGGTCGGTGAATGAAGTTCCATGTCGCGCACCCCCGCTTCCAGAACATATCGTCAAGGCGATGGCTGGATGGGCATTTTTCAAGGGCTACTATGCCTTTGGTGTGTCACTCTTGGTAGGATTTTACACCATGTTACGAACTGGCGAGATCTTAAATCTCCGATCCAGTCATATGATGTGTGGTCCTAAGGATCAACAAATTGTGGTCAGTTTGGGTTTGACGAAAGCTGGTAAGCGTCAGGGTGCCGCTGAAAGTGTCATCCTGGGGTTTCAACCTGCTGTTAAACTTACAAAAAGGTGGAAGAGCCTAGCTCCTTTGACTGCCACATTTGTTTCTTCTTCTGCCAAGTGGCGACGTTTATTCAGTGACTGCCTCGCAGCTCTGGATTTAGACAAAACCAATTTCGGCCGTATAGCCTTCGCCGTGGGGGGGCGACTTTTTGGTTTAGCAAGCACCAAAGCCTTGACCGTCTCTTGGTACAAGGACGGTGGGCCTCGCAGAAAACTGCTCGAATTTATTTAAACGAAGGCTTGTCTATGTTGACAAGCATGGATTTGCCTGAGACACACCCGAATGTGAGACCTTTTTTGCACATCTTTGAACATATTTTATCCACTCTCAATTTCGCCACGCTTGAGCCTCCTGCCAAAGGCGGAAGGACAGGGGGCCGTGGTAAGACAGGACGAGTTGCCATGAAGAAGCCAAAAAATTTTTTCTCTGTCTCTCACTTTTTTCACGAAATCATTTCAGACCAGCTGTTGCTGTATCCGGTGAACCTCGGAGGTCTGGCTCGGTTAGGCCGGAACAGTTTTGGGAATGTCACTCTATCACCTGGGGTCTGGCCCGGTGTGGAGTAAATCAATAAGAGAATGGGTTTCTCTTAAGCTGGCAGGATTTGATTGTGAGTTGATGTCAGATTTTAATATTTCTTTGACAAATCGGCTGCGAAGAGGAACTAAAAGGGAAACAGTTGCATCTTTGGTTACCCGACCCCGGGGCTTAAGATGCAAGTTTCTCTGGTGTTCCCCAGCGTTTGGCTTCAAGTCCCGCCCCCCCTCCCGGGAATTTTTTCCTGATGGAGGGGGTAAGACAGGACGAGTTGCCATGAAGAAGCCAAAAAATTTTTTCTCTGTCTCTCACTTTTTTCACGAAATCATTTCAGACCAGCTGTTGCTGTATCCGGTGAACCTCGGAGGTCTGGCTCGGTTAGGCCGGAACAGTTTTGGGAATGTCACTCTATCACCTGGGGTCTGGCCCGGTGTGGAGTAAATCAATAAGAGAATGGGTTTCTCTTAAGATGGCAGGATTTGATTGTGAGTTGATGTCAGATTTTAATATTTCTTTGACAAATCGGCTGCGAAGAGGAACTAAAAGGGAAACAGTTGCATCTTTATATATATACTAAATATGTAAATTTGTATTTACATATTATTGCTCTATCTATGTCGAGATATACGTATTTGCACGAGTACAAGTATATGATCGTGCACAGTCATCCGAATGGACTTAGGATCTCTCTGATCTCTCAGGCGGAACCAGGACGCTTGTTCGAGACGCTGACGGTTTCATCTTCCGGCCAAATGTCGAGGCAGCGCTGACAGAATGTGGAGTTGAATTTGAGCATAGGTCATCACCGAACACACACATACATACATGCATATAGACACATCCATTTACACATACATGTATACATGGATGTGCTAATCCTTTTCATTTGATCTATCTATCTGTCTGTCTGTCTGTCTGCCTGCCTGCCTGTCTGTCTGTCTGTCTGTCTGTCTGTCTGTCTGTCGATCGATCTTTCTATCAATCAATCAATCTATCTATCAATCTATCTATCTATCTACCTTGAATTTCAGAGAGCTATACCGTATTGGCATTGGAGTGCCCCTGATGTTCATGGCCATGTTACTGTACAATACCTCTGTTGTCAAAAGCATGACCATCACTACTATTGTTTCTGCTGACGTTTCTGTTGGACCCAACTGTTCAGTGACAAGTAAAACCTGTTGATCAAATGGCAAAGAACAACTGCTATACGCACCTCTGCTACTGAAGTACCCACCCAGTTGTGCCCAGAGGAGAGTTTAGTACCAAGGAACTCTTCTGATCCAAGAAGCGCTGTAGCCACCCAGCGGCCATGGTGCCAGGCTGAAGTGAAAGCGGCACCGCGACTTCGACCTGGCAGGCTGAGTTGTTGTTGTTGTTGTTGTTGGTGGTGGTGGTGGTGGTGGTGGTGGGTGGTTGGTAGGTAGGTAGGTAGGTAGCACTAGGTAGTTAGAGGTGGTGATGATACTAGGGAGGAGGTCGGTGGTAGTTATGAGCAGGTAGTAGCTGTTGGTGCTGCCAATTAATTGTGGATGAACGAAAAATATAGGGAGTGTCGCCAAAGAACTCTACGATGATACACAACAGCTGAGTTTGTTTGGAGTTGTGATGCCACTACGTTCTGGTTGTTTATGGCGGCTGGGGCAGAAACCAACCAAACCATATACCCACCTGATACGTGGGTCTTTCCTGAAGAACAACACTTGACACTTCTGGCGGTCGCAGAAAGCCAAGGATCACTTGATGGTGGATTGTGTGGCCTAAAACCAGGGCAGGCAGACATATGGACGAATTGGTTTTCGCTGTACTGTTTTCGAATGAATATAGGGGGATGAGTGCAGGTATCATTGATGGATCCAAGTTATTGATGAAGTGGACGTGATTTATGTTGTGTGGCGTTGATCAAAAAGCAAGCAATTTGAGAGCTTAGGCTGAGATCTCCTTTGGTGTCATCAAGTGTATCCGCATTGTAAAAACGAACATACAAATGCGTACACTTCAGATATATGTACAGCAATGAATTAGGATGTTTACTTGTCTATCTATCCATCTATCCATCAATCAATCACTCAACCTATCCAATCGAATCCAATCCAATCTATTACATCCTAACCTACTGTAGTCTATTCAATTCTATCCACCAGAGATAAACACTTGGACCTTGGCCTACACCAGCCTTGCACTTCTTTATCCGCTCTGCAGTCGTGGAATCAACGAGCTTGTGGCTTCTCTCACGAAGAGAAAGCCGCCCGCAAGGCGCTCGCAGCAACTGCGATCCACGTGTCGTTTTGGTATTCCCCAATGATGTCTATAAGGTAGACGCAACATGTACTGGGCCAAAGCTGATTCAATTGGATCTATGTTGTTCATGGGGTATGTCTATATCCATCTATGAAAAAATATGTAGATCCATATCTATTTCGCTGTCTAGATAGATTTGTGACATTTAGACACCACAATCTATAGGCATTTAGACACCACAATGTATAGGTCCATAACTATCAGTTCTACACCACCGTACGTTTCATTTGTTCGCCTCTACTCTCCCTCCTTGGCAGCACAGGGCAGTTCCGAACGAACAGCCTGTGGCTGAAACGCCGGAGCTTGATGTCAGGAACTCAGTGCTGACGTGAGAGATCGCATTTGGTGCCCGGGAAAACTGCCCGTGGAACATGCGGGATGGAAATTTGTATGTTCTTGCACAGGCACATGAATTATACAAATTATACTGTATCTATTCACATAGAAAATAGGGAACGTGATTTCCCTGTATATATATATATCATACTATAATTGTGTATTACACTATATGTTATACAATATATATATATATATATATTTTCGTTTGTTGATAGGGAAGGTGATTGGTCTACACAGAGCTCCGTCATCAAGTTGAAGTCGCAAGTTACTTGCGGCCACTCAGGTGCCGCAGGAACCGGCACCCGTCACCGCGCCGGCCGCACCTCGAATTGCTTGGAGCGAAGGCCCGGAGCTGCCGCTGCGTCATGGAGAAACATTTCTACAAAGATATATGGATATCCATGGCATGTTTGTATAATGTATCTTTATATATGCATATATTAAGATATATACATATATATATACATATATGTATATATATTGAAGTATATATACATATATATTGAAACAAAATATTTATATACATGTGTGTGTGTGTAAAATTGAGGCGTTTCGTACTTGAAATTGTAGACCGATTCCACAATATTTGGTTATTTTATGATGAGTCATGACCGTTAATGACTGGTTGACAATCGTAAGCCCACCGTAACTGGCCAATATCTCATTCATAATGTTTACTGTAATAATGGTTGTGGTACGACTGGCTGGGAAGTACCATATCTCGACAGATATCTTATTCGACAAGGGCTATTCACCCTCTGCGTCAACTGCTGGACGAGGCTCATTTGAGGATGCTGCGGAGAACTTTGCTGATGCGTGGGTCTGCACAGAAGTTTGCACCCAGTTGCTCTGAGTCTCGCACCAATAATTGTGACAACTGCAATCGATTGTGATTCCAAACCTGTTTCTTTAGTCCCTTGTACACCTTCGGCAAGCTGACAACAGATGATCACAAGTTCCCGCTAGCCTGATTTAACCACAATGGTTGATACTGGTAGATATCCTTGGGGAATAGTGTCCATAGTGGTTAACACCCTTTTCTCAATGGGTATCACCATATTTCCTCGTTGCGAATGGCTATGAAGAAGGATAACTTATATTGATACGGACAATGCTTATCAAGGGTGTCAAGTGTTCGTTGATCTTGGTGAATGAATGCGGATTTTCTTTATTGTTATATATTACTGTTATCATTCTTATCAACATTTATTTTACTACCACTATTGCTATCAATCTTCACCATCACTACTATCATTATTTATCATTCTTCCCCTTGCTGCTACTATTAATCTTCATGATCGACTACTGATGTTAGGCACGCAGCGCAGCACCTGGATCACCTATGAGCACCTGAGGTCCGACCTTGCTGCGCAGATCCGCCGAGATTGGCTGGCGAAGCAGCTGTCCGAGATGTTCGAGGCCGAGGCGTGGCGTGGTCACCTGGGGATAGGTACAACGCAGGGATGGACATTGTGCGCCGCCATGTGTAGCATGGTTGGGATGGGAATGTCACTGAAGTGCTGATAGATTGAGTCAGGTTGAGGGACCTCCTAAAGTGGTGGAGTCATAATTCTCAGAATGGTTATAAGTTCGGTTGAGACTGGAGATCGAGCCACTAGCTGAAATTTCTCTGGCCCAGTCCAGCCCCTTTACTAGAGCCGGGACTGAATCGGTTGGTTTTGCTGTGAATGTTCATACAAGTGATCGTCAAAAATTTTTTGGCCCGAAAAGAAGACTGGAAGTGAATCCCGTGCAATTAGGAAATTGGGCAGAACTTCGGATCTCTGGATGGGCAGGGCCCCCACCTTTCTGCAAAAACGTCGCTGGATGTGTGATGACAAGCAGGTGGGGTGTAACAACTCACTGGGTTGCACATGGGTGTGACCCCAGATAATGCCTAGTAGGGTAACCACAGCTTTTGGAGGGTAGACAATGGAGGATGAAGCAACTTGGGTCTGTGGAAGCACTCGTACAACGGACCGCGATGTTGAACCATGGGATGTAGCCCTTCGTGGTCACATTGGGCGCTGCCACCTGTTCCTAAGCTTGGCGCCGCCAGGAACAAAAGAGCAGCAGCTCAATGGCGGGTGCTGCCGAAACGAAACAGCAGGACTGGCTGTGTGTTGTTTTGTTGTCCCAGCTGGCTATCAAGTGATGTTATGCAGTGTTGGGTTATTTGGAAGCTGGTGATTCAGCAAAACAGTAGGATTGATGATCTTGCGAATTTGAATTTGAATGTGAACATAGCACACCACAACATACAGCTCCCGATGATTTGAACCATTGCTGTGTACTGATGCACATTTATCCATGTGGTGCAGAAACTTGTTCATCACTGCACATCGGGCTGAAACTCATCATCCCTGCTGCAAACCGCACTCGTAGCTCACGGGTCTACGTTCACTGGCTGGATCCGTTGTTCGAATCCCGATTGGGTCCCAGACTCCCAGGGTTGCCATGGCCATGGTCATCACCAACGATGGCTCCGGTATTTGGACTTGTGCTGTGTCCATTCCACAGCTTTCCAGTTGGTTCTCTTTCTTGATGCTGGCATCATGGCTGATAGCATTTGTTGAATAAATCTCATCCTTACGGTCCTAAGCATAGCAACTGAACCTCAACAAAAAACAGTGGCTCAAAGGCCTGTAGTTGATCAATAACCGGCAGTTGATTTGTCGCTCATTTTCGTTGTATCCTCACACAGCGGCTCTAGGACTCTGCTGGGAAGCCAACGTCACTGAGGACGCTGCTGGTAGCAACCGTGCCGTGAGGGGTCTGATCCTCCATTTTTTGCTTCTTTACTTTTTCTCATTGGTTCAGCTTGTTGCTTGTTCAGTTTCTGTGTGTCATGTTTGGTTTTTGTCATTGTTTTGTTTGATCGATCTTGCTGTTGCTGCTGCCGTTTGTTGTTGTGATCTTGGTGATGGTTACTGCTGGTGCTGCTGCTTCTGCTGGTGCTGCTGTTGTTGTTGTTGTTGTTGTTGTTGTTGTTGTTGTGGTTGTGGTTGTGGTTGTGGTTGTTGTTGTTGTTGTTGTTGTTGTTGTTGTTGTTGTTGTTGTTGTTGTTGTTGTTGTTGTTGTTGTTGTTGTTGTTGTTGTTGTTGTTGTTGTTGTTGTTGTTGTTGTGTTTGTGGTGGTTGCAGCGGTGGTGGTCATCGTCGTCGCCGCTGCTGTTGGTGGCGATGGGTGATGATTGATGATACGAACCTCTCAACGCAATAGCCACTGGTAGCTCCGTCCTTAGCAGTCGCGCCGCACTGCACCAGGACAGAGGATGGTCGCCGGTCCATGGGAGAACTGGAGAAAAGTTTGGCCAAGGCTCTGTGCAGCTTCGCCATCAACCCTGATTGGTGGCGGATCAGTGGTGGAAGCTTCCCGAATCACCAGCTGCTGCCTGGTTGGGACCTGATGGACATCATAAGGCGTGTTGCTGTTCATGCTGCATGGTCGCCCAGGAATCTCCTCTTGACCAGTTTGGGGATAACGCCCTTGTTTGTTTGGCTGACTTGCGCTTCGTTGTGGCAGTGACCGGCCCTGATGCATACGATAGGTTGTAGTGGACTCGACTTGGTGTTTGACAGTGGACTCTGAGAATGATGGCAGCTAACGCATATGCGTTGTTTCTCAAAGTGACCCCAAATCACATGTGATTTTTGGGATCGTTCAATCTCTCACAGGAATTCCCTGCACTCATTCAGCATGACAACCAGCGCATAGTCAATGGTGCACCAGGGTCCCAAGTATGACAGCGCCAGGCGAAAGAAAGGGCTGAGAGGAACCGCAGAGAACTCAAAGGCGGGCGCAGTGTCTTCCCCCAGAAAATACAGTGGTGTCGATGTCTCTTGCCATTCTTAACAATAACAAAGTTCATGAACCATCACGAATCATCAAGCCACAATTAGTCATTATGAACCATTACTCACAGTTCTGAACCACGATCGATCAAAAACTAATTCGACATTAGGACTAGTGAGTATGAACTAATACTAGTCCTAATACTAGTATTAACTAATACTAGTGAATATTTTGATCAGCCATACATCAGTCATACTTCCATCCACATCTGCTTGCAAGGCTATATGGAGAGCCTGAGGAGCCGGATCTTTCA
Organism: Symbiodinium kawagutii; assembly: GCA_009767595.1. Taxonomy (NCBI): domain Eukaryota; class Dinophyceae; order Suessiales; family Symbiodiniaceae; genus Symbiodinium; species Symbiodinium kawagutii. Next base: position 31,549 of record VSDK01029022.1, read on the forward strand.
GGCCTTTTGCACACATTTTGATTGATGATGTTGGGCATCATGGAGCTACATTCTATGTACCGCGCATGTTAATATCTACACGCAGATGGATCTATAGATGGATCGATAGATAGATAGACAGATAGGAAGGAAGATAGATTGATGGACGGACAGATAACAAAGACATACATGAGGTTCGGTCATGCTGGCGGCATGAAGGAGCACAATGCAACCGACATGTCATGATAGTTTTTTTGAATCACCAGGTCTCGGTGGGTTTCGTAGCACGCAGTTCATCATTTAAGTATGGCTTTGGGGTCGCAGAACTGAGCTCGCTGGAAAAACAGCTGTTGCTTGTCGTTTGGTTGTCAACTGGTACAGTGGAGAGGGTGAACTTTCAAAGCTATGAACTGAGAATCGCAATCCACACTCTCAAGCTACTCAGCTGGTTCATCAGCTTTTCTTGAAGCTTCCTGATGAAACCATGAGCTTTCCAGGGCCCTTGATGAACATATGGGGCTTTGCTGATGGACCAACTTCGAATTGCGCAGCAGGCAGATGACAATGACACTTCAGCGACCAAGGAGGACGGGTGCCGAGTGATTACGCAAAGGTGTGTTTGGTTGAGCAACGGTTGAAGCGAACCCTACAGCCTGGTAGTTGCTGATTGAAAGCGACTGTAGGATTCTCCATTTTTCAGAGGAAGTTGGAGAGCTTCCGACCAAAGAGTTTCTTGGACATCTAGGGACATGCAGTTTCCTCAGCAGTTGTGAAGGTGCAGAATCTTTACTGCGAACCTGCAGGGTGATGCAGCACTTCTCAAGGAGCTCTTGGTGTCCCTTCCTCCCGACTTCGACGACGTGGTTGACATCAACGCTTCGTTGACTGCGGCCGAAAGGCTGGTTTTGCTTTGATCGTCGCCGACCGGTTGCCTTCCAGAAGCGTGGGGTATCAACCAGCACTAACCTCGAACAAGCATTGAGAACCATACTTAACAATCATTCTGATGTCCACACATATATGTATATATGGTTATGTGCATATGATATGTACATATATATATATATATATATGTGTGTGTCTGTGTGTGAATGATTAATACATCAATGAACACACGAACAAATCTCTCTTTGTCTCTCTCTCTCTCTAAATAAAAAAACAAATACATAAATACGTAAATAAATGAACAATAGATAAATGTATATATGCACATATATATATATAAATAGATATTTATGAATGCACCAGGAACACCATGCAACCCAAAACTTTCGACGCCACTAGTGCCTACCCAGCGCCGGGCTTTCAGGCGGCGGTCCAAGCCTCGATCCACCAGCATTTCGTCAGGCACGGGGATCGATCCAAAGATGACCAACCAATGTGGTGGTTAACCTTGGTTGACAGTGGCCAATCATGTTTTTCACTCATAGGCGTCTTTAACAAAGTACCCCTGCCAGCCGGGTAGCGTTACGGACTGGCCAACAGGTTCCAATCAGCGCAGGAGGCAAAGCCGTTGGATGATGTGGTTGATCTGAAGGTGGCTGCGTAGTTCCCAGGAGGACGACGAGGACGACGAGGACGACGACGACGATGACGACGACATGGTGGTTGTTGTTGTTGTTGTTGTTGTTGTTGTTGTTGTTGTTGTTGTTGTTGTTGTTGTTGTTGTGGGTTATGTTGCTAGCTTTGTTGGGGACAATCTTATCTATCCCACCATCGGATCTCTTTGTTTTGAGGTTATTCTGAGCTAAAGATGCCCCCTGAGGAACTGTCATCTTGCTAATCATGCTCAATAGTTTTACTAGTACTGCCCGGTTATTGTGAAGTATCTCAGTCCTTTGTGCATGGTAGTACCTGTAAAATGGTTAATAGACATTGCTGGTTGTTGTTGGTCATTGTTGGTGGTAGTCCCCTGGTTCCAACCATTACCAGCCATTATCAGGCATCGTGAAGCATCACAGACATACCATTGCTGGCAGTCGTTAACCATATATTACCCATCATTAGCCATCAAATCATCATGAACTAGCATTTATGTATCATAGCAGTATTATCAAGCATCACAAACCACTACCATTAAGCATTAATTGACTATGAATTAACCATTTATGATATAATCATTCATGAACCATTCATGATGCGTTTCACAACCTTAATTTCCATCACCAACCCAACCAGGCAACGCGCCGGCGCCCGAACTGGCCGAAGGATTCAGGCCACATGGCACGTTTGGGGGGGGGCCCGCCCTGATGAGGTCCAGCTACCAGCGGCTTCATGATCAAACATGATTGACCATCAGTTGACCATTCTTAACCATCAAATTGACCGATCAATAAATGACATTGAATGACAATGAATAAACCATCAAAGTAATCATCAAATCAGTTCATTGTCATTAACCGTCAATTAAGACTATTGTTAGTATAGGAAAACAATTTACATCATTGATCATCAACAACCATTGTTCAAAGATGAAGCCATCATCGTCAGCCATTATTCACCAGCATCGGCCAGTATCAACCATGACTAGCCATCATTAACCATTAATTACCGATAGATGAATTAAACTCCCAACCGCTCTACAATCAACCATGATCAAACATCAATCAGCCATCAATCAGCCATTCACCATTACCATCAGTTCACCATGGTAAATGACAATTCTGATGGTAAGCTGCAGCAGGTGGAGTTTCTTACGCCGAAGAGAATGCGATTTGTTGCGGAACATGGGTAAACTACCATCCATGGCAGACCATACTCGTTGGCAACGTAGAAACCACAAAGGTTCCACCTGTGGGGGGTACCACTCTGTATGCTATGACTAAACCTTACCCGCAACTCCAGACGTTTCCCTAGTAGAGCACCGGGTTTGGCTCCTGGTAGTTCAGCAGCAATTTGCAGAACTGCTGCGCTGCACCGTTGCCATGGAACAGTCGGCCACCGGAACTCAGGTGTTGATTGCAAATTGCCAGCACCAAGCAGTAGACAGCAAGGGGTTTTGACCATGATTCATCAAACAGTAGAACTAATTGGGGCTTTCCAAAAGTGGAGAGAGACCCCAAGCCAAGAAATCATAGAACATTGATAGGTAAATTATCACCATCTTTGAGGGTGTGCTGCTGTGTGCATGGACCACCCCGGTTCCATTAGTCTTGGACACTGCTTCATTGCCGGGCAGGTTGCCATCCTTTTTGGAGAAGTATTTCTATGAGGAGAAAGCTGCTAGAGGCTCAGCCGAGGAGAAGGACATTGCTGGCCACTTTGAGAAGGGAAACCCCACCACAGAGCAAAGGTCCATGATCGGTACCGGCAGGCTGCACACTGTACTGACATACACACACACACACACAAAACCAAATCTCCATGGTTTTCCTGGCGCAATTGACCGATTTTGTTGGTGTCTTGATGGCATCGCAGTGTTGGTCACATTGACTTGCCGGTCCTGCCGACTCGCAACTAGATATGGACCTACAGGTGTATTCCACCAGCGGTTCGTGCTCAAAATTGGTGGTAGATGAATTAATGAATGACTAAGTATATAGATGAATAAGTAAAAGATAGATAGATTGATGAATAAGTAAGTAAATAGACAAAGGACAACTAAATAACAATTTTTGATACTCACGCATGCTTGCGGGTCATTTTCAGTCACAGAAGACCTACCATTTCGGTTTGGGATTTGACCGTCCGTCCTGGTCACTGTGAATCGACCAGACTAAGCAGCCACGCGCTCGCCAAGGATGAGTTGCCCATCGTGCGGATGCAGCAGCAGGCTTTTTCAATTGCCCGATTGACTTCCACCAACGAACAAGAAAGGACCAAGTTGTTTTGGTGATAGCAAGAGTATTTAATAGCAATAGTACTTAGTAGGAATAGCAATTCTAATTGATCCCATCAATAGCAATGGTAGTCGTTAATGCCTGATATTTTGGTGTGTTATCCTCAAAATTGTCCCCAATCATCTGCAAATGATGGGCATCTCGCAATGATGTGCACCACACAACGAAGGGCAGCCCCAAACTAGCCCCAAAACCAGCGCTTGAAGGGTGAGAGCATCAAAATTTTGGCACCATTCATGGCTGGCTTGGATCTCGGCAGCTTGGTTTGGTGCTGGTTGTAATGATGTGGAGCTGAGAGACTTTTATGCATCAATTCAGTTTTCATGGCAACTTGATGCATAGTTTCATAATCGATTTTTGCTATAGTTTATGCATCATTCACCATCAATTTCCCAAACTTCATGATAGTTTTCATGGCACAGCTAGCCATTGATTGAGGGTTTATAGAGGTTGGTAGTCCTTTATGAGTGCGAAATAGATTGCAAGGTATTTCGCGAAACAATGACAGCTTGGCACAAGAGCGCTTCTCATGTGCTCAAATTGATGGCACATGTGTCCGCAGCGGTTGGGTCTTTGCGGCTTTGTTGTGCTGACATGCCCAGTCAGCAACGCAGGATGCAGTTTCCGTTGAAGTTTTGCGGCTCTTTTTGGCAGTCGCTTTGTTTGTTCTTTTTGCTACCAATCCGATTTGGTTGTTCAGCCCATCCAGCTGTCACAAGTAGTGGTTGGCCTACTAAACCGACTCAAGCCGGAATGTTTTTTCTTACGGAATCCTATGAAAGTTATAGTCAGCAAGATGAGGTTTGTCAATTTCCCACCAAAGTCATGATTCTTGTGGTACATGTGCCAGGAGTCGGAGCTGGACAAGCTTGCCAGGTGCGGAATGTGGAGTGTGGCACCAGTTTTTCAACGTGGCACCCACAAATTTGACAACGGCAACAACATGGAACCAATGTGTCGTAGTACTAGGACCAATATTGAACGATTTGAATTGTGAAATGAAGACTCAGAAGTTACTTGGTTTTCGCCTTTCACAGCTGTTTACATCCTTTTGTCGCTTGCATCCCTGGTTTTTTTGTCTTCGGGATTTGCTTGGTTTCGCCACCCAGTCTTTTTTTGCCCAACTCTGTTTGCTCTTCAGGGACAAAGATGATGCACTCCATCACTCCATCATAGCAATGTAGCAGGTGTTGATTCTCAACCAGCAAATTGGTCGGTTCCCCCCCGCAGTTGCAATGACACCTCTTCTTCAATCTCTTCATGGTTAAACTGCCCCTGGCCCCTTCAACAAATGTATAGAATTCGTATAGAGAACTGGGGTTTATGGGATGGTCTGACATTTTCGTCCACGTGGAGGGGCCCTGCTGCTGGATCACGATGGATCAGGCCCCAGTTGCTGGTTTTCAGATTCCCTTGCCAGGCAAGTCGCCAAGCTGGACGTTCTCTTGTCTCGACGAGAGGCCGGATGGGTAGTGATGACTGCCGGATAGGTGAGCCTGTAGCACTGGGGATACCAGCCTGACATGGTTGATGATGATGATGAGTTGGGAAACCTGGGCCACAACTGCTTGTTGCGATCAAGAATGGAAGACCCTGGCTAATGCCCTGTACCATGGATTTTTCCCATCAGTGAAGCAATCAGAAAAGCTGCTCGGTGCAGGATTGATGCAACAATCCTTTTTGATTTTGCCTAGAAGTGGTGTACCACTAAGATATGTGATGACTTTGGGCGATTGCAACCCCAAATTCAGCTGTTGGATCTCTAGCTCCAAGAAATGTTGACACGGAAGGCCCGTCCAGTGACCAGCGTTTGAATTCCACCGCAGCGGCATCGGGGGAGATGGTCCATGCTTTCGTGGATGGCTCTAGGGTTCAGTTTCCAAGGATCTTTATCAGCGATACGACTCCAATCTTTGGTCCAGATGCAAACGAGCAGCGACCATCCACAAGTTAGGAAGGGACTAGATACCTGGGAGTACCCAGTCTAGTCCTTGAGACATTCACAGCTATCCAAGCTCGGCGATATTTTGTGAATCCAGATCCATGTAGTTTGGCTATCCTTAGCAAAGGGAAAGGGGTAATATGACAATATGCATAGATTGGTCATATGAGTGGGAAAGCAATCAATTTGGGGGTACGCCGTTTATGGCTGTATACCTGTCAAAACATTGGTGGTTGCCACATGCCAGTGAAGCGCTTGGGTGTGAAACTGACCCTCAGATAGATCCCGCACCACTCCGCGCGCATCTACCAGTGTAACCGAAGTCCAGCAAGAAGCCCTTTTTGCTGCAAGGTCTTTTTGAATTACATCGAATCGGAACCAGCGATCAAATTTCAACGATCTCTAATTTGGAAGTTCTCTCTTCTTTCAATTTGATTTCCCCATGATTGGTTCGGTGTAGGCATTTGGTTTCCCCATGATTGGTTGGTCATGGGTTGGTCACGGTCCTTGGTTGGTCATTGGTTGGTTATTGGTTGATTATTGGTGTGTTATTGGTTGGTTATCGATTGGTTATCGGTTGGTTAGCGGTTGGTCATTGGTTGGTCATGGGTTGGTTCTCAGTAGCATCTGTGTTTCATCTCCATCTCCATGGTCTCCTGGGAGGCCGATGGTTTGGCTCGCCTCCGAGCTGCCAAAGAACAGCGCTGCCGGCGGCGTTGATCGCAGGGGTCAACCATGTCATCTCCCCATGTCACCGCCATGTCCCCGTGTGACCCACCGGAAGTCACCGTTCAGGTCATCCCATTTCTTTGTTTGTGATTTCTTGTCCCAAGGTTTCTTGATTTGGTTTGTTCATCCCGAGATGGAGTTGGTGCTTCAGATTTTCGGACGTTTTCCAACGCAGCTTTTCGGTTCACGTGTGCGCAACTGACACTGCGATGCCGTTCGAATCGCCTGCTGCCACTTGGTGTGAAGAGTCATCAGGGGCGCGACGATGGTCATTACCAAGGGTCAGCCAAGGCTAAGTGTGGATGATGACTGGGTACTGAAAATTATGCTTAAGAGCATGGTCGGTCAATGCTTAGTTAAAGTTTTGCTAGTGGTTGGTTAATGGCAGATCATGGTCAGTGGTAGGCAGAATTAGGAAATGGCCATGTAAAGGAATGAAGCGAAAGACGTTGATCAATTATACAATCGGCTGGTTAATCCCAAGGGCAGATACCCATTGTGCACCATTCTTGAGCCAGCACCAACCATTCTGAACCATCACTATTCATATATGATATTTGGTTTACCCATTACTCACATCATCGCATAGCGAATGAACGGTAGTCAAGTACCACTTGAACATGCAGTCTGCTACTGCCAGTTTCCTTTTGATGGTGGGCGTCTATTCACTTCCAAAGGAAGGTTTTTGGATTGACAGCATCCAAGGTGGCCCTCCGCCCAGACAGTTAACTTGGGCATTGGGATTATCAGCAAAGTTCTGACATGATATATCTATGTTGAGGACATGCGGTGCCCTCGTGACCCCCTTTTGTAGTGGTAG
>VSDK01029022.1:41357-53210 GCA_009767595.1 Symbiodinium kawagutii
AAGGCCCAGCGGTCTTGGCCGTTGGATAGCCTGGCCAGTGAAGGGCCATGATCGACGCTGGATTCTGTCTTGTCATGGTTGATTCTGCTTAGGAATGGTGACCCAATGATCAACCAATATTGGCTGTCATAGTCTAAATGCTTCATGAGTATTATGGTGATGACATTGAGTATTATCATTCTTCTTCTTGTTACTAAGAATGATATTAGTAACCATTGTTGTTATTAAATAACATGAGTGATGCTGGTTGCTGTTTTTGTTTTTTGTGGTCATGAACCATTCACTGACAGCCCCTGGCTCGACCCTGCTCCGGGACCAGGAAAAAGGCTTCCTGCGCAGTCAGTCTACGTCCAAGGCCGCGTCCCGGTCTCAGATCAAAGAAGCCATCAGTTGGTGACCCAACAATCCACAACAACCAGCAGCAACCCACAACAACCAGCAGCAACCCACAACAACCAGCAGCAACCAACAACAACCAGCAGCAACCCACAATAACTAACAACAATCAACACCAACCCACAACAACTAACAACAACCCACAGTAATCAATCAAGCAGGAGCCCATTATAGTTGCTTACAATGGCTGATGACCATAAAAAATGGCTATATAATAGATGGTGGCTAATAAACAACAACAACAATCAACAATAGGCAACCACCGGCAACAACAACCAACAATGGGCAACAATAAGCTCACAACAAGCAAAGAATGAGTGAACAACAAGCTAACAATGTCAACAATAGGCAATAGTAAGCCAACGTTGGTCAATAGTTAGTTCTGTCGAAAGCATTGCTGAATAATCAATGGATTGTTGGTCTCTGTATCAAGCATCAGTTGGTTCATGTACCAATCGATTTCAGGAACAGAATCGATTTCAGGAACAGTAGATAACTCACTGACTGTCACAATTGTACAATTTCTACCAACACTAACCGACTTATCAACCAAGGACGACCACCATTGGTTCACAAACCAACTGATTCCTCCAAGCATTCGCTCTCCCGAGGTCTGCAGCCTCTTCATCGTGACTCAGCTGAGCGCAACAGAAGGGATAAGGGATTCAAGCGAGCATCATGTTTTAACTTGGTAGATTCTATGAGCATCATTAGCGAAAAGCCTCCATCAAAACTCAATCATGGTTTGAATTTGTGAGTTTGTAAGTACCAAAATCAATTAAAGCCATCATCGACAAACCATCATTACCCATTAGTCATGAATGCGCAAGGATTCAAGGGTGATTTTCAGATTTGGCGCCATGAAGTGTTGCAGGTGACATGAATCCCAGGCAAACCGACCTGGAGTCGAACAGGGCCATGGATTGAGGATGTTTGGTTCGCAGAAGGAAGGAGGGCTACCACTTGAGCCCTTCTCCCACAGCAAAAGGAAATTTTTAGTTGTTTGTGAGCTCTGAAATTCTCGTCATCCGTACGCTCTGAATATGCAGAAGCCGTCCTAATCAGTCACAAACCAAGCTGTCCTAATCAGTCAGCTGGGTATTCCTTCACTGGTACTGCCCAATATATTTTGGGCCCTTCGGAGGTGCGTTTTCCGATCGGCCACCAGGATTACCTCTCTGCCTATGTTGGGAATGTCTCGTCTTCTTTTTGACATCAACAATCAGGACGTGATGTTGCCATAGAATTTGAAGATCGTGATCAGGGATTGCCATAGATTGCCGAACTCAACAAGAAGCGCAACTGGGAGATACCATGGTGGTTGGCTCTTGCAACGGGCGGCTTCAGTGCTCGCTTCCGTGCTCAGGGCCAACAGTCCTCGGCACAGTGCCTCTGTCAGTTGCCTCTCACCGTCACGCGAAGGAAGCGAGGTCCGAAGGATGGGATGAACAACTTGACAGTTCTGCGGCTTGAAAGATAGGATATGATAGGGGGATATAATACTGGCTTAACGTACCCCGGTACATACATTTCACAATGTGCATGCATATGCATGTACATGCATTTACTGTACTTGAACACACATCACACATGCAAACCGATGATGTTGGGTAATGTTGTCCTTGTCAGACCATTCCTTCCAAGATGCTTTGTCCTGAAAAGTGTTGCCAGCAATTTGAATGCATCGGGCAACTTGATGAATTTGAAGAGACCCAGGCGCTCTGTTAGATCCTGTTTTGTCGTCGCCGCCGGCGTGCGGTCGTGATGTGGTCGTGGTCGTGGTCGTGGTGGTGGTGGTGGTGGTGGTGGTGGTGGTTGTTGTTGTTGTTGTTGTTGTTGTTGTCGTTGTCGTCGTCGTTTCTCACCTGTTCTTGTTGATTGTTCTTCTTCTACGGTGCCCGCGCCGTCGTTTCAAGTGGCCATTGGTCCGCGAAGATCCGTGCGCCAAAGATGTGATCTGATCCCTGTGCCAGGTCGATTGGAGCAGCTGGGAATGCTCCGCGGGCCGCTCCGTGGAGGGAATCTCCGTGGAGGGCAGCCAGGTGGCAACTCCGGATGTGGAAGATCCCAGCGACGGTCCAGCGCAAGGGGCTGAGATTGGTAGGGTTGGGTGGGGGGTTGGTTGCTTGGTTGGTTGGATGGGTTGGGTTGGTTGGATTGGTTAGGTTGGACGGTAGGTTGGCAGACGATGGGTTGCTGGTTGTTTTGGTTCTGCCTGTGGGTGCTGAAGGGGTGGTGTTGCAGCTGAGGCCAATTCCCAAGCCCTTCGCAGCTGAAATTGCCAAGGACGTGCTCCCCCTTGGCCAACTGTGGGGATATGAGGAGCAACCATGCTTGGTGAATAAGAGCCATGTAAGGATGGCTTTGGATACTCATGTACAGTGAACCATTGAAAATTGAGGATTGAATGATTGCTATCTAAACCATTGAGCCGTTTGAATCTTTGGTTACCATCCGCCCTCGTTGTTGTTTCTTGATGGTGACCCCATGTTCTTTGGGATGCCTGCCGCTATCAGGAAGAGGAACCAGACACCTCAACCTTCAATCTCACTGCAACCACAGCAGATCTCAGCAAGCTGGGCCAAAGCCTAAGAGAAAGCTTTGACTGTCAGGGTCTTCTTGGACCCAAAGTGGTGCCATCAGATCTCTTCACCCATGCTGTTCTGATCATGGCCAGCTCTGTCCGATGTCCCACGTGTTTTCATTGCAAGGCCCAAGAAAGACTTCCTCAAAACGGCCCAGCAAACTTGAGCCAGTCATGGAGGATGGGTCACTGGTTGCAGAGATGACCACCCAAGCAACCACTAGGGGGTGAGGTTGTCAATTTCTTCGTTTCTCCGTTGTAAATGATCATCTTGGGATGGTACCACCACAAATGAGCCCTGGACCTAGAGCCAGCATGGAATCCATGGTACTCCATGGTTTTGATTCGTGCTTTTCGTGAAAGACAACTCTTGATGCCTTGTAGCATTTCACACAACGACATACTATCAAGTATAGTTAGCAACATTAGATCATGGAATTCCTAGTAGGTACTATATAGTATATGTATACATTTGTAGATCTGATACAAGGATGTGGGCCATCCTCACTGCGCCGCCGAAACGCTGCCGTGACGCAGCTACAGGACGAAGGGAAGAGTGAGCCCGGAGCCAGTGCCATGGCCGTGAGCCGCAACCGATGAATTGAGCTCTACATGTTGTAGTTCACTAATGACTAGTTATGGCACTGAATGTTAAGAAATGGTTGCGAATCAAAGAAAGTAGTGACTAATGTTATAGATTCACTTGTAATTTAGTACTTAGTTGATGTCAATTCAGATTATTTCGGTCGTAAATGTAATGGTTGATGATGTTTGATTGTGGTGCGCTGTTATCGGACAGGGTTCTGTCTTTCAGTATACCTTGTGCAGGGTATGCCCGCTGGGTGATCATGGTCAATGATGGTTGATAATGATTAAGCATGGTTGATAGTATGTTCTGGGTGGCTCACAGCTACTACGTTAGGTTTAGGTTTTCTCGGATATGATTGATTTACTATATAGCCACTACCAACTAGACTTTTAGCAAGGGATCCAAAAACCACCAAGGGTTGTTAGCGATCATTCACAAGTGATGAGATGCCCAAGGCCACCATCAATCAGCTGCTGGCTGCTTTAGCTGGGGGTGACTGATCCAAAAAGGTGGGGCCCCCGAAGCTGTGCTAAGCGGTGCCTTTGTCCATTGTAAGCATCGCCGGGTTGGGTGGTGCCATGGGGTGCCCAAACAAGAGGACCCAACTGCAGAATCCAGCCACACCATCACTGGTAGTTACTGTAACCTTTGTATTTTTTGGTTACCCTGCCCAGAGTACATAGTCTTCTGATTTTAATCTATGTTTTGGGTCCATGCAGCGCATGCGTGGGTTGTGATCCGCCGCTGTTTTGTAATGGCCATGATTCGGGTAATGTATTGTCGTTTAGCATGGTTCCATTCCTGTTCGACTATTTCCAACAGCTGTCTATCCATGATTCACTGGATGGGGTAACGGAAAGATCCGCAGGAACCGCCTACAACCATACAGTGGATCTAACTGATTTAACCATCCTCTAACCAATGAAAATCCCTATAATTGTTGGTTAAACCCCTACAATTGTTGGTTAAAACAGGATTTTGGTTGGGAATTTGCCATGAACCAACCGAAGGTGAGCTGCCCGTGGTGCCCTCGCCTTTGCCGGACCGAGAGAGTGAAGCAGGGTGCAACGATGAAGTGGAAAAGCTGAGTGAATCCATTATTAGGAATGATGGTTGATGATGGTTGATGATTAATGATGATTAATGATGATTAAAGATGATCAATGATGATCAATGATGATCAATGATTTTGCTTAATGATTGCCCATGATCACGGATGATGGTTTATGATTAATCATGACTGATGATGATAATTGATGATCAATCAGGTCTGATGATGATGGTTCATGATCAATCATGACTGATGATGGTGGTTGACGATCAATAACGATTAATGATGACGGGTGATGAAGGACACTGATTCATAATGATTTATGATGACTAATGATGATTCATGATGCTGGTTAACGATTGATCATGATTATTGATGATAATAATGATTGATGATTGATGATTGATGATTGATGATTGATGCTTGATGCTTGATGCTTGATGCTTGATGATTGATGATGATGATGATGATGATGATGATGATGATGATGATGATGATGATGATGATGATGATGATGATGATGATGATGATTCGGAAATGATGACAGTTAAGGTTTCATAATGCTTAATGACGATGAATGCTGACGCTTAATTATTAATCATAAATGATGATGAGGGTTGACGATGAATAATGATTAATGTCGACGATTGATGATGTGTAATGATTAATCACCGATTATGATGATTGTTAATGACTACAATGATTTGATTAATACTTGTGGGATTGCAATCAACAATAATCATTGATCATGGTTTCGCCAATACTTATGGTTGTTACCATCTATCATTACCCAGTGGCAACCATTCATTATATTGTTGATATGTTGAGCAATATAACGATTCCTCAAGTATAAGGGAAATTAAATCTTAACCATCATGAATCATCATTCACAATCTGATTATCATCATTAACCATCATTAATCAGCATTAATCAACATAAACCATCATTAATCATCCAATTACCTCGCTTATGATTAATCATCATTGAATATTAAACATCATTAACCATCCTTAATCAATCATATTGATCATCATTAACCATTATTGATTTACTGAAAGAATTGTGAGAGATCCACATTCATAGCCCTCATCGGCACCAGCTATTGACCTGGCAGCCGCAGGAAGAGCTCTTGCAAGTGGGTGCCTCAAAACTACCGTGGAGGTACAGTGATGGCTAGTGACTCAGTGGTTAGTGGCTTAAGGAAATCCATCCAGAATGGCTAGTTAACAATGGTTCAAGCTTAAAAATGATGACATCCATACTGGCTGATTCAATAAGGTGAGATATAGGCTAACCATGATGAACCATTGTCAGTAATGGCTTGTTCATGCTGAATAATGGGGAAGAAGACGCAGGAATGTTGCGCGATACAGGGCAACGATGGGGCATAGCAATAATGGCTTGGTACTTGCAGGGTTTTCGTTGACATACTCATGTTTACGTAAGATTTCTCGCCACAAATGGCACCCTCAAGCAGCAAAGGTGATTCATGACAGGGGCTTTACAACGTTGGAAGAACTGGAACCGGATACTGAAGAAGGGCTGGATGCGCAGATTGAATCTGTCTCAGACGATAAAATGTAGTAGATCATCATCATCATCATCATCATCATCATCATCATCATCATCATCATCATCAAGCATCAAGCATTAAGCATCAAGCATCAATCATCAATCATCCATCATTATCATCATCAATAATCATGATCAAATGTTACCTAGCATCAGTCATCATCATCATCATCATCATCATCATCATCATCATCATCATCATCATCATCATCATCATCATTCTCATCATCATAGTCATCGTCATCGTCATCGTCATCGTCATCGTCATCATCATCATCATCATCATCATCATCATCATCATACCCCTAACCTCCAATCTGCTATTGATATCCACCAACCATCCGCTCCTGACACGTTGCTTTCAGGATCCGTACGACCTGAAAGCCATCCACGCAATCGATGACAAACTGGCCCAGATCGTGCCAGAATCAGAGTGGGAGGTGCCAATGATTCTGCTGGCGTGCGTATGGCCAACTGTTTCTTTGGGGTAATGTAGTCCTCTATCCCCTTACCGAGTCTTGTCAATCGCTGAAGGGTGTTGCTGCTATGATGCTTGTGGTCCTGAGAGTGTCACTGGTTGCGGTGCCTGCTTCTGGGTGCCTGCAACAAAGGCTGCAGCCAGTGAAGCAATTGCCTACAGTGCTACTGGTAGTGGTATGTAGTGGTGTCTTTGGTCATAGTTTGCCCCAGATTGAAATGTTCAAGTCACATATCAGTTGGTTTCTAATCCGTTCGTCTACATTTTATCAACTTTTTCAAGGTCTTAATTGCACAGTGTCAAGAACCCCGTTTGATTGTTTATCGTTTGGAGGATAGCAGCCCATTGCTGATCGGCATTGCTGAATAATGATGGTTATATAGTATAATATTTATTATGCTTGGTCATTGCGATGGTTGATTTGATGCATGTTTAGCATGAGGATCAAGGGTCACTATATCACTATATCAACTATGATTGGTGATCCCCAATGATGTCATTAGGCTTGGTGATCCCCAGTGCCGTTGAGGATCACCCGACCCTACCCTTGTGGATCATCCTGATCCCTTCACGGTTGGTGTGCCAGGCCAAGTCCATCCGATCTGCGAGCGGCTCAGAAGCTTCAGGCGAACCTTTGGGAAGGGGTCACAACTGCGGGAAAACATCAATGGGATGACCAAGAAGAATGGTTCAAGGGCATGCATGTGGCGAGTTGGGTCAATATGAACCAACCAACTAATGGGGATAATCACCAACAATAATAAGGCAAAACAATGGTGAATGGTAGGGGAACCAGGGGTACAGGGTTTTGACCCACAGCCATGTATGACTGATAATGACAAGTTTGTTGGGAATAGCAGCACGCTACTTGATTCTGGAATTTTTCGGTTTTTCATGCAATCCATTGACGGAAGAACCAATCATCGACTATGGATGACTGAGGGTGTTACCAGTCTCGTAGTCAAGCTATAGTGGCGAACCAGAAGTTACAGCCTATTGGTTCTAAACACTGTGATTTTAGATGAACATTGGGGCACCTTTGTCTTGGTCAATTCTTGTTGGAGATCCCTGCGTAGCATCTGATTATGGGAGACTTGGCGTTTCAGTGGGCCCTTTTTGTCGCCAGAGGCGTAACGCCGGTGGCGCTTACCATGGCCCTGGGCCACTGATTACACTCCGGTCACAGTCCGCAGTGGAAAATCATGATTTTTATAGGAAACTCTGGGATTTTTATAGGAAACACTATGATTATTATAACATAAATCCATGAAAAACTCTGGGAAACTGACTTTTTAAGTGGCGGATTCTTCGCTAAAAGTCCGAAGTGGTGCTGGGCTTCGGCACAGATGTGGCAGCCATGCCTGAAATGGTGGCCATAGACGTGAATAGGTATGGCAGTGGCCCATCAACCAGCCAACCATGAGCAATGTTGAAGATTGCTTGGTCAACGAGAGATTGTTTTGCCAGTTTTTCTGATCAGTTGTTCTGTAGGAATTATGAAGCTATTTGACTTGCGGGCATTAAACCTGCAATCCTCAGCATTAGAATACCTACACACAAGCCAGTAAAATGGGGCTTGGACTGCTGGGCCTTTTCCATTTCTCGGTTGCAGAGCGGCATAACAGCTACAGGTCTAAGTCAGATCAGAATCCAACAGTTCCATTCAACGCTTTTATCCGGTTGGGCGAAAGCTTCCCCAATTCCACAGGTTGGGCTTGGAAACCAACGATCAGTAGAGCCGATCGCTTGGGAGAATTGGCGACGCTGCCAGGAGTACATTCCAAGACCTCCAAGCGTACAACAGCCCAGTGCTCAGTAGCGGCCCGTGGCCACCCATCTCCTTCATGGCCTGTGAGGTTGTGAAAAACTCGGGATTCCATGGATGAGCTCTCCATGTTTCCTTTTGGCGACCTAGTTCAGCATATCCTTGCGATGGTCTTTGGCATCTTGTCTGGCTACACTTGCTCCCAAGACAGCTTCTTTATAATTTCTTCACAATATGACTACCAAGCAGGTACTTGGGGCTGGCTTACAACCCATCAAGGACAATTGCGTTTCAAAAGCAGACATACAAAAAGCATCAATTCAACTTCAAGCGTCCACCGAACACGGGATGATGCTTTTTGTTGCAACGCTGCCTCACCGAACATTCCACGGCTGGTATCAAGTCCAGTGCACCTGGGATCTATGGCATGACTGAGGTTTTATCCCACCTCACATCCTCTTCCCTGCCAGGCTGGGTTTGGGCTCAGGGAAAACCAAGTTGCCAGAATCCTTTCCTTGCCAGAACTTGCAAGAGCACCCAGCGATCTAAATGCACATAAGTGGATCCAACAGAAGGCTGGGGGATATCATTGATGTGCATGAACAGTGCCGGAGAAAGTTCGAGGCCCATCCACAACAAGCAACAAAGCATCGTTCACCAACAGAGCAGTATGGATATGTCATACATCCCCTTGTGTTATTGATATTCATTGAACTCATGAATGAAGAATATGTTTGTGCTCAAGACAAGCCGAAACACATAGGCTGTAGACTTCCGCAAGCCACGACCTTGTGGAGTGGCGTTTTGGGCTGTAGATCCAACCGCGTTGGCATCTCCCTGCGACCCATGTGAGGAACCCCGTGAGAAAAAGTTGGTAAAGCCCAGCAGTGTGTCATCAGGTTGAAGCTATCCCCTGGTCCCATGATGGTATAAACAAGTTTGGGACCCATCATGAGATCTGTTGTTCACCAAGCTGACTTTGGAAGAATCAGATATGTCAACTGTTGATGTTTTCCACGTGTGACTGGACGTGGCAGCCTGCATCCAACGCCCTTCCGCCTGGCGAGCAACAGGGTCTGACCAGTAAGGTTTGATCATAGCTGCAAGCACGAGTTTGAAGGTGGGGGAAGCATCATGAGGCCTGGGTTAACCATCGCCCAATCATCACGAATCATGACCATTATGAACTGTTGATTGACCATCATCATATAGCCATTCATAGACCCTTCTTAAACCTACGAAAGTTCAAAGTACCATTGAACCATTACCGGCCCTGCCATTTCTCACCAGGGGAACCAGTGCTCCGCGAGCAGCTTGAAGAACGAGAAGCTCGCAAAGCGTCAGGGGGCCTCGGAGCTCATAGCAATCATTCACCGGTTGATGATGTTGAGCGACTAATGCTTGTCATCATCAACTATGGTCAAGAAAGGCTCATGATGACTCCTGTTGATCTATCATCGGTAGTAATGGTCATGGTTATGAACGGTTGATGATTGTTGATAATGCGCACTTGTTCTTATCATGATATTAAACCTATGATTAGTAATCAATAGACTGTTGATCGATGTATTGGAAATCAATGCGTTGTGAGGATTGATACTGAATGTTGGTGAGTTGTGGTCAACCATGGCCGAGCATTGGGGAATTCAGAACGCAATGGGCGGTTGATTGGCAGATCAGGGTGTAGCATGGTTCTCAGACCGATAGCTCTTTGATTGGATGTCCTGTGTGTGGACAACTTCAAACCATTCACACACACAAGATTCTGCTTGGAGAGCAGAAGGTGCGCTGTACACCCCTGACTTGAAGACACAAACCCTCGTAGCTACGCAGTGTGACACAGCCACGCAGCCCTTGCTCGGGGTGCGAATTCCTCTTTCAAATACTTGTCAGAGTGGTCACATTGATGACTTTCACATACAGGCACTTGCGAGGGTATCAGGCCTCAGATTTCTTTTCCCAAACATGGCACAGAGCGCGCAAAGTCGGAATTGCCGCTGGAAGAAAACTTGAGAATCTTGAGAGTATCCACAGCTAAAGAGAAACAGGGAGCCACCTGTATACGATGTGTTCATGATGGTTTCTGCCATGATCTGCTGGTCTCAGGCTGATTGCCATTGACGATCAACTCGACCGTTTACAGGACTTGTTTGCCGAGTCTCTGTGCGATTCGATGGCTAGGCCCTTCTTCAATGCGAGCTTCGTAGAAGCCACGGGTGCCGAATTTGGGATGCTAAACGTTTCATGTTGAAACCATCCAAGCTCCATGATGTGAGGATCCCTTTACAGTTTTCGCCAACCAATGGGCAGCTGAGTTCGGGAAATTCTTCGCGAACAGTCAATCTATCCTTAAGCTGCTTCCGGTAATCCGAATTTTTCAGTTGGTCGGTTGGTTGGTTGGATGGTTAGTTGGTTGGTTGGATGAATTGGATGGTTGGATGGATGGATGGATGGATGGATGGATGGATGGCTGGTGGGATGGATGGCACATCCACAGGTTGGAAGCTCCCACCCCGCGGAAGACTTGGAGCCAGGAGAAGCGGGCTGAAGACCTGCGGCCGGAAGAACTGCAGCAGCTCCTCCTGCAGGAGCGAAGTGTCCGATGGGGTCCTGCTGGGAAGCACTTATATGGCTATGGGTCAAAATTAACCAACCAACTAATGGGGATAATCACCAACAATAATAAGGCAAAACAATGGTGAATGGTAGGGGAACCAGGGGTACGGGGTTTTGACCCACAACCATATAGGTGGTTAGCGGTGGATTAGTCAGTTGGTTGGTTGGTTGGCTGGTTGGTTAGTTACTTAAATTAGTCAGTTGATCAGCTAGTTGATTCGTTAGTCAGTTGGTTAGCTGGTTAGATTTGCTGTATCCTACCTGCAGTTGGTTTATCCCAAATAAGCAGTAAGTGCGTTGATTAACCCGGTGGCCAAGATCATTCATGACAAATGGAAGCAGTAGTGAAGCAGGACTTTTGTAGGACCAATGAAAAACATGCATCTACTGCCCGTCCCCGCTATGCTTATATAAATGGTCCCGTGGCCCACCAAGCCAGTGACGTTGTGACTGGCGATCCTCAGACATGATGAGAATCGACTGGTGGTGACTTACATCGAGGGACCATCCGAAGTATACCCACCTGTGCAGCCTATGTTTGAGAGAGGGTTAATCTGCTTGTAGAGGCTAAGCAGCGCAACCATGGGCTGCTACGGGTGAACAAACCTGGACCCATGTGGTTGGCCTATCATGTACCCCTATTCCAATTCTCTACTGACAACTTGGATTTACTGCAAACCTCCCAGGCAGCTGCTTCACAGTCTCCCATGGACTCCAGCAGCAAAGTCTTGTCCCTCACTGCCGAGGCGGCTAGGGATACACACACCTTGGAGTGGGGAAACAGCAGTTGTCTTTTTTGGG
>VSDK01029022.1:57716-141990 GCA_009767595.1 Symbiodinium kawagutii
TCATCGTCATCGTCATCGTCATCGTCATCGTCATCGTCATCGTCATCGTCATCGTCATCGTCATCGTCATCGTCATCATCATCATCATCATCATCATCATCATCATCATCATCATCATCATGATCATCATCATCACCATCAGCATCATCATCATCATCATCATCATCATCATCATCATCATCATCATCATCATCATCATCATCATCATCAACAGTCATAAACCATCCCCATCAACGGTGGTTCTCTTTTTTTAGGTTTGGTTGAAGCTTCTTGTTTGTTGTGACTCGGACTTGTTTTGGCCGTCACGATGATATCCACATACACACCCTTCGCATCCCCATTGTGGCTTGAAGCTACATCTTTGTTGTGATGTCATATGTACGACGTCTATGCACTGTCTTTACAGGGCTTCTGTACACCAGATGTATACAAATGATTACATACTACGTATCGGCAAGTACTGATCAGACACAGACGTGCAGACATTTCACGTCATCACCCATTTGCAGGTCCATCACTCAGCAGAAACGGCTCCACTGCGAATCGGTTGCCGCGGATCCCACCTACCGAGGCGTCCGGGCACTGGAGGAAATGGCGTCACGTCCAAACACGGCGGAGCAGGACTGGGACCGTTGGATTTTCGTTGACAGATAGGGGGACTGCGAACCAAACTGTCCATGGTTCAAGCAAAACATACATTGGGTACCAGGAACATGAGCCAATTTCCGGGCCAAATGTGATACCCCATTTACCCCGTTCATTTTGGGGAGGTGTTAGAATACCAGAATTCATGTCTAGTTTTTGGATGTCCTGACTGGGACACAGACGTTTGGACTTGATCTCATGACTTTCAAACTCGCTCTTGCACAATTTCGGCGAAAGTAATGGACAAGTGCAGACACAACAGCCGGGGTTTGCCAAACATATTGGCTGCCAGCCACAGGCTTGATTTTTAAGCTGGTCGGAAGAGGCGTTTTCATTGTTCATACTTTTCCTGTCGGGAAAGTCAATGAAGATGAGGAATGTTTGAATTGATGGTTGATGATCGTTCATGACAGTTGACACAGTTTCCCTTAAATCAACCATCAATCATGGCTGTAAGCCTTCCAACGGAGCTGAACTAACCCCTCTAGTCATGGTTACCAGTACCCCTTCAGTCATGGTTACCACTTACGACCCCTGGGGATGCGAAGCTCCATGGGTCAGGACGAGAAGACCGACAAGCTCATCCTGGAGATGTCTGACTGGGCAACGAAGCTGGAGGAGCTCGGCTCACAACAAGACACTGTCGCAGCTGGTGGGTTGGGACCATGAAATGCCATGAACAACAACAAGGGTAACAGGCAATTAACAGGTCGGATTGATATGAATAATTTTATACTGCAATTATTAACAACAGTAGCTTGGTTGTTGGCGCCGTGCTTCCTTGATTGTGCAATGAGTGGTTGGCTGGTTGCGTGAGATTTGCTGCGTTTATACTGCATGGATGTCCTGAGGGTTGTGACGTTGCACAGGAGCTCAGTAAGGAAGCCCTGATTGTGGCAGAGCAAGGCTTACCGCAGGCAGCCCGGCTGCGGATGTGGGATCCAACAGAAGAGATGACAACGTTCAGGTCTAGCAATCCGATGAGTCTACTGTAGTTACTCTTGAAGAAGTTGGGAAGTTAGGATCACAAAAGAGCGTTGCATATCAATGA
Organism: Symbiodinium kawagutii; assembly: GCA_009767595.1. NCBI lineage: Eukaryota > Dinophyceae > Suessiales > Symbiodiniaceae > Symbiodinium > Symbiodinium kawagutii. Next base: position 59,413 of record VSDK01029022.1, read on the forward strand.
GTGCCTGTGGAGATACTGTGGAGATGGTGTTTTCATATGTTTTCATAATGTTTCTCTTTTTCTTTGCCTCTGTGTCTGTTTTTTGTCGAACAAGCACAGGCGTATTCGCACTCAGGATATAGCCAAAATGGCTGGCATTCTGAAGTTTCATGATATCAGTTTTTCATTCAATTGTAGGACAAACCAACTCAAGTTTCATTCCTTTGATTCGCAATTTGAATAGAAATTCTCAAGGTACTACACTCAGAATTCATGCCATGGAGCTCCCTGGCTGCAGGTTGAGGCGAATCCTGACGGAGGAGACCCGGAAGTGAGTTGATGAACTCAGCTGCGAAAAATCGCACCTGGCAGATGGAATGGTTACATGGTATAGCATCCATTAGCCTAGCAGAAAACCTTGCAGAATCCCTGAGAGTTGTTTATTCTTGGTTTATTGTCATGAATGACAATTCTTCATCTTCAGGATGATTGTTCCAGAAGTGAATTCTCTCCATGATAGAGCTTTAGATAAAGCTACCAAAGTAAAAGACGAACTATCGTAGCTTCATTGACACTTCGGCTTGCTTATGCTCCAATATTCACCTCCAGTCATTCATCCAGCCTCATCTTCCTTACCTCACTCCATGTTACATCAGAATCTCCAATTTCAGATGATGCCAGACTGGGGCTCCCCAGCCACATCCACACCCGTTCCATCCAGACTCTTTTTCTTTGCCTCACTCCAATAAACTCCTCTTCCGCCCCTCCTGTGTTCACACCCCCATTGTAGACTCATTTCTTTTCTCACACCATTGTTGAACTCAAATCCTAATTGGCGGAGAGGGAAGTCTGAAAGAATCAACTAACTCAAAACAAGGCGACCTACGATCCCACCTGATAGCTACAACTTGAGGAAATGAACGTCAGCCATTGTACAGACTCAGGCTGAACATGTCAAGTTTCGACTTCTGCTTGTACTTAGTACTTTTCATGCTGCACTACTGGCAGGAAATGCCGCTTTCATCGTGAAAAAAGCAATGAGATGCTTGCTGATAGCCATGGAGCAATCAATAGACTGGTTATTGTTAGCAGAGATGCACCACTGTTATCACTTGGTATGGCTGGTCATTCAATTCCATGGCCAACGAGAAACCAACGACTCTTCGCCACCAGGAGCCAGCGCTTCTGCACAAGGCTCTACTGAGGCGGGCGGTTGAACCTGGGGGCATCGGAAGCATCCCTGAGGTAGCATTTTTCCATAGGTGAACGGGATGATGCATCAATCATTTGCAGGATTTAGTAGATCCATCTCTTAGTAACGCTGCTTTTGGTAGAAGTATCCGATGATTTACAATCAAATTAATAGGGCTTTATCAACGTTAATCTGCGATTTGAAGTGGAATAGCGATGTCTGTGAGCAGCAATAACGGTGCTGCTTCTCCCTGAGAGTTGTTGCATAGTGCTGTTGTTTTTTTTTTTCAATTCTGCTGAGGCATCATTCAGCGTTCATACTGTTTTCATGGGAAGACGAACACCAAGCCTTACACCGTGACATTTGCGCATGCGGACCGGGTGTATTGAAATGGATGCATGAATACATAGACATCAACATAGATATGTCATAATTTCGTATATTCATATATGTACTTGCGCGCGTCCGCAAATGGTGTACCTCCAAGTTATTGCCTGTTTCTCACTGCTTGGTTGTTTCCACACTTCTGGAGGCTGTGGACCCAGGGCGAGAAGCACTGGTCGAGTCAATGGAAGACCCGGAAGGCCAGGAGGGGGGCAGCTGGCTTGTTGATGATGAGTTTCTGTTTTTTTTGAATGGTTGATAGGGTCTTATATGCAATTGGTTGTGAAATGTGGGTAGATCTTGGGAAGCAGTTGCTCATTTTGGAGCTGGGTTCGTCTTCCAGGAACCAGCGCGAGCCACTTAGTATTCACAATGATTACGGGATTGACAACCAAACGTGGATGATCACTGGCGTGAAGAGCAGAAGATGATCGACAATGGAAACTGATTCTGGATTCCGTAGAGGAGTAGCGTTGCACAACCATTCTTCATGAAGCCACGCAACATCCGTGGTTAAGCAAGGAATGGTCATAACTAAACAAATATCCTCGATGATCGTATCTAACAATCTGGATAGAAATCGGGCTGCAAATCGAAAAGCAATCACTTGAATGCGATAGGCGAGCAAGACTCATTGGAGCAGTTTCCTTTGCTACCCAGGTTCGGCCGATCCGGAGGAGCCGTTGCTGCTTCCAAGCCTCACTGCCGTTCAGGACCGGGTGGTTGGATCTACCAGCAAATGACAGCGGGTTGGTTGATGGCTATGATTGGGACTCATGGTTGGTCGACTGGTGAAGCCCAGCGAAGTGATGCTGCAACCATGCAGCAGTTGAGAGCAGCTGTGGGCTGATCACTGGTCCCACGGTGGCGTTTTAGGAGAGGATGGGATTGTAATGTTTCGGGAAAAGAACACCATCTGTCTCTTGATTGCTAAGTTGAGTGCTTGTAACCATCATCTCTATGATCTTTGTCCCACCGGTTGTGCACGGCAGCCTGAACGGTAATCCACCGTGCCGTTGACCCCTGCCAAACCGGTGGAGCCCAGGATGAAGGGGATGGTCTTTTGGAGTTCAGTTGGAAGCTGAGTGGGGCCATGGCGCAGCCCTGCGTGGAGAAGTGCCCCTGGAACCCCTCTGAGTTGAGACGGAACCTGGGGCTTGTTTCATTTCTAGCCATGGGAATATCTAGGAGTCGGAACGAGTTCATCTTTAGGGTCAAAGCGGCGGTATTGTTGGAAGTGCTGCTGATGAACCCCTTGGCAGTTTAATGCTGGTACCCCTCGAAATGCTGGGATCCACTTTCATTGCAAAGACTGGAAGGGAGCACCTGCGTACCTGGTAAAGCTGCCGAAAGTGGAAAGCGGCTGAGGTGAGTCGGAAAGTTCAGGCACCAGTCCTGCCCGAAAGCCCAGCGAAGCAGCAAAGTGCAAGGGTTACAGGTTTGAACACCGACTGCAAGGTGCCCTCAGTTACTATGAACTGCATCAACGGGTACGAGCCACTATGATCCAGTGGTAATCATGAGTACACAACTGTAACAGTATCACTATCATAGCATCACAGCTATTCACAACTAGCAAGGGTTGATCATGGTTGACAAGTACAGTGTACTCACAGTCAAATTTTAGCTGACTGTTGCCAACCCGTATGAAACTTCTAATCATCCTCAACATTTTGCAATCTTCCAGCACCTTAGCACCTTCGCCGATTCCGCAAATGAGAACCAGTTGACTGCCGCTCTGTGCCCTGCGCAAACTTGGAACCTAGTGCTAGTGGTGACCCTGTCCAACCAGCTGCAGTTGAGAAGATCATGATGATCTATCCTGTATATTTTGTGAGGCAACAACTGCACATCCCAACACAATGATCATAGCCGCTGAGAGTATCCCAAATTGGTCAGTTTGACCACTATAACTCAACACCATTATGAAAGAACAGCCACCGGTGATGTGGAACGATTATTCATCCAAGATCGTTCCGAAACATTTGAAAAAAACATATGGACTAGAAATAATCGTTACATAAAACGTCGCACATCTATACTATGACCTATATATCTTTATATATACATAGTATGACCTTATATATATATATATATATAGATATGGCCTTGTAAATCTGACAATAGTCATATGAACCATGACTATGACCTTGACCGGCAATAGCCAGCAGTGCAGGTCTTCCTTCCTGTGGCTGAAGTGGAGGTTGCCAAGGCGCGAGAAACCCACAGCTGGCGCCAGCGATCAAGGCTTCTGTGAGAACCGAGCCATTTATATATGGGTTTCTCAAGCCATAGGGAGCCCCAAAAATGGCTGGGTTATTGCTATAAATGATTAATAGTAGATGATTTGGGGGTCCCCTGATTATATGTATTTGTGTAATGGTATTCCTGGTATTATGCATATGTGTGTAGGGATTTTCGTGAGCGGGTGATTTAGCGAATTTTCTGACAGTGGCTACCTTGCATGTGTTTTCAACCTCTGAGTGCCAGAAAACGAGCGTACGTTTTGCTAATTTTCTGCATTGGAACATCAATAACGCATATTTCTCATCTGAAATTATCGAGGCAACTGTCCGCTTGTTATGGTTTAGCAATTCACTTCAACTGATTGTCTTGGAACCTTTGTAGATTCAACACAATTGCAGATTATACCCAATACGAGCAAAAGGAGGTAGACAGTACACTTGCGGAGGAAAACTATCGGAGGTGTCTATTCCAGCAACATTGTGCTAAGTTCGCAATGCAAACTCAGAAAACAGTTTATGAAATGAGGAATGGTCATAAAATTCTGAAGAGACCTTGGGAGATCGAAAGAGTAAATTCAGTTAGTACAGTGACCTAAGGCTGTAGGAAATGAACATCAATGGACTTGTTTGAAGTAAACTTGGAGACTGCAAGGGAATTCAAATATCATTGTAAGACAGAATGCAGTGTAAATAACAATAAGCATTGCACAAAAGCAGACCAAATAGTTTGCGCGTTCTAACGGTTCACAATTCAGTTAAGAAAACGCCAAAGAAAATGAGGACTACAACTCGAAAGTTCTTAAACATGTATAGCATGGTTTATTCGCTCAACTTCGCTTAAATTCGGCAGAACTCTTGATCATTGATTTTTCCAGATTGCAATGAAACACAGAAGCCAAATGCTCCTCCAGTGCATGTTCTCGGACAAATCCAACAATCATCAAAACTCAAATGACATCAATACTTGTTGGGATTGATGGCAGCAGCCGCAAGAGGTAAAGACCACAGCTTGAAATGGCACCTTCACAAACAGAAACGGCAACACTATTGCTGGAAAATGTTGACACAAATTTTCTGACAGTCTGTCCGAATTTTTGACAGTCTGTCAGAATTTTTTGACAGTCCGTCAGATTTTTCTGACAGTTCGTCAGATTTTCTGACAGTTCGTCAGAATTTTCTGATGCTTCGTCAGAATTCCAGTCTGAGGTGTCCACTGTCAGAATTTTCTGACACTGAGACGTTTTTTCCCGGAATAAGCGTTTTTTTCTCTCAAAAATAGTTCAAAAACAACAATATTGAGAAAAAAAAACGCTTATTCCGGGAAAAAAACATCTCACTGTCAGAAAATTCTGACAGTGGACACCTCAGACTGAAATTCTGACGAAGCGCCAAAAAGTTCGACGAACTGTCAGAAAATTCTGACGAACTGTCAGAAAATTCTGACAGACTGTCAGAAAATTTGGACGTGCTGTCAGAAAATTCTGCCAGACTGTCAGAAAATTCGGACGGACTGTCAGAAAATTCGAACGGACTGTCAGAAAATTCGGACAGACTGTCAGAAAATTTGGACGGACGGTCAGACAATCCGGACAGATTGTCAGAAAAAAAACAGTTTTGCAGATCTGTGAACATGCAACCGTGCACATGTGGAACATGTTTTTCAACAATGGTGTTTGCTTTTTGGTTACCTATCTTAGGGAGGTTGTGCTTGCAACATCAAAGTTCACTTTCTCTCCATTCACAAGTGAGGAAATGAAACGAACTCACACAATTCAATGAACTCGCAGATCCATTGATCTAAATTTGGATATTTGTATGCACGCAGCGATGCAAAAGAATGTAGCATAAGAATGGGCTGGAATACACCAACGTTGCCCTCATACAAAACACTGATAAGCTTTGGCAATTTCTGCTAGAGATTTTGATGCGGGAGTCATGTGATCTTGTTGGATCTGTTTGTGAAAACGGGCGAACGTTGTTTTTGAACAAAACAACTCTTTAAGCTTGCAACATGATCAAATCTGTAAGCAAACAACCAAAAATGCAGCAGATTCACAGGACCTTCTTGGCCACCTCATATGCGTTTCGAAAGCACGTTCTTTGTTTCTTGCGCCCGCGAAATGCATCTACCACCTCCAGCCTGCAAATTTGTTTTCGTAAAGGCATATTTGGCACAAAATTGTAGTGTTCGCAAAAGTTCGTAGTTCTCATCATCCCCAACAACTTTGCGGTCTATTGGAGGCTTCACTTATCCAAGCAAGTCCAACCATCGTACAGGTGGTTTCGGGTGACAATGGTTTAGACCCCCCAACATGCGTTTTCAACCTTTGATTTTTTTTTTGGACAGTAGTAGACCGCATATCGTGCCCCCAGCGCATCAAATTCATTCATAAACGCATATTGGTCCCAAAATAACAGTGCTCACGAAAATCCATATATGTGTGTGCATATGTTTACATATATCCAAAAATACATTTGAGCCCATACAAGCATTGATACTTTAGCCAATCAGCAATGTGGGTATGGGTCAATACTTTAGTATCGATCATCGGCGCAATGTCTGCAAGGCGTATGTGGCAGTCATGAAGAAGACTAGTAGGTTAGTAGGGCCCTCTGTCAATGTACTAAAGATCACCAACCAATCATCAACTATCACTTCACACTTGATCAATCATTCATGAACCAATAACTATTCATAAGCCAATACTTACTATCATCAACGCCTATTATATATTTAAAAGCTATTAATCATAGATCAGCCACTACTAGCCACTGCAGCTGAGTAATCAAACAGGTCTATTAGGCACTATTACACATTGTTATTTGGCTAGTAGGCATCATCAGCAACCATTCCTGACCACCATTTGCAATTCTTATAAAAGCATTGATCAACAATATCAAGCGTTATAAACAACTATTGATCCTGCTTACCAATGTATTATCAACCACTTTTCACCATTACTACCCTGTTTAATCAACATTTATTGATTACATTTGATCATGACCAACCATTTATCAACAAGTAGTCAATCACTATTGACCACTATGAACCATTATCAGCAACCATTAGTCATCATCATCAACCAGCGTTTGATCAGTATCCCCCAAGTTCGCCTTTGTTTCCTTTTAGCCAATGGTGACCCCCCCAATGATCATCAACCCTTTGGGTTTAGCTTCATCCTGGGTTACCCTTGACCATCAATGTGCAGGCTGTGGACCTTGACCTACCTGAAGGCCCTTCAGGGCCGTGCTGGGGAGGGGTGCGACCTGGGATACCTGGGTTCGACCTGGTCGTCCAAGTGGACCATAGATAGGACAGTGCTGGGTTCACCATTGCTTCGTGTGTGTAATCCTGTGTGATTGACAGATTCGGATAGGCTGCAGTCGTGTTCCAATGTGGGAAAAAGCCTGCGGAAAGCCGACGCCTGGCATCGTTTCTGTAGATTGTTGGTCATGGTCTCACCAGATTGATTCCTCGTCAAGTCTCCTGCTTAGTATTGACCTTCAATCAGACGACTGTAGTAATAGACAATGGGTACCCCAAAGATTCAAAAACGACCATGGAACTTGGGGAAAGGAACTTCAGTAAATTGGGGCCCTGCATTCGTGAACATAGCCACATGATCAAACCTCCTTCAGCTCAATGAGATCTTCCGTTAAAAGCTGCATGCTGACGTCCGTGTACAGCAACAGCTGCAGCAGCAAAAACACGTTCCATGATCAGCAATAACTACCACAGTGCACCAAAAACAGAACAAGAACACATCAAGAACCACTGCAACCCGATAGCAACATCCAGCGACCACAATTGCAACATTACTGTTGCTAATACTGACGATCACAATGATAATGAGAGGAGTCATGATATCAACGGGACCAATCATAATAATTTCATCGTGCCATTCACCAAGCAATATCAGAGAACGAACCAGCATGTTCCCTATTACTCCCCATGATTTGTTGCTTCTTTACCATCATTAGCAACCATCATCCCCCACCACTGACCATTTCTTCCCAATTTATCAACTGATCATCGGTCAGATTATCAAGATCAACCATTCTCACAGTTAACCACTATTAAAGATAGTATCAAAACAATTCAAGCATTAGCCCTGCATTAGCCCTGCATTAGCCCTGCATTAGCCCTGCCCAAGATCTAACCAACTGGCTGCTTGGAGTCCGTCATCTCGGGCTCCAGCCATCGCCGTGAAGAGCGCGCGGCACCAGGCCGTTGGAGCGACGAAGAGCTCGAGCGACTTTCCAGGGCCATGGAAGAGCCACAGCCTCGTGTCCGGTGGTGGGACCGCCGAGCATGGAACATCCACCAAGCCGAGCAACATATGGTTAATGGTTAGTAATAGGGGATAACAACCAACAATAGTAGTGGATATATGGTATACCAGCTATATATGGCTAGCTATCTTTACCAACCAACCAATGGTTATGGTTAATAATAGGGGATAACAACTAGCAACTATAGGGATGATATACCAGCTTTACTTGGCTATGGGTCAATATTAACCAACCAAGGGCTGGTTATAATGGTTAATAATAGGGGATAACAACTAGCAACTATAGGGATGATATACCAGCTTTACTTGGCTATGGGTCAATATTAACCAACCAAGGGCTGGTTATAATGGTTAATAATAGGGGATAACAACTAGCAACTATAGGGATGATATACCAGCTTTACTTGGCTATGGGTCAAGCAGTTAACCAACCAATAATAGGGGATATTCACCAACAAACTATAGGTACAACAACGGTTAATAGTGGGGGAACCAGGGGTACAGGGTTTTGACCCATAGCTACTTATAGAAAATGAGGTAAAATGAACTTCCAAATTAGTTTGCCAGAGAGTAATGATGATTTCATGGGTGGGTTGAGTGATGGTTTGATTGATGGGGTAGTAATGGCTAGATAATTAAGGGACTGATGGTTTGTTGATGATCATGGCTACTGATGCTTGATTGATGTTCGAGTACTGTACTTGTTCAAAATTGCTAAAGGTCCATCAATCATGCTTGACAGGGAATATGGCTGCGGGGAATGGCCATTTCCTGTTTTGGGGAACGCACATGCCGGGGGTTTGTGCCCGCAATAAGAAGATGATACCGAACTATAAAGGGTAGTGATCATTGCGAATGATTGTCTGCTATTGTAATGGCGGATTCCAACCATTCCTAAAGATGATTCAATTTTGGCCACAGCCATTTTGGCCAAAGCAGCTGAAAGTTTGTGACAGGAAGGAGCTTTCGCACCTCCAACATGTTCTCTGCAGTGGCGGAAATGGTGCCACCCAAGAAGGTAGTGGTAGCAGGTGGAGCCTTCGGCCAGTTTCTGGCTGAGAAACGACCAGAACTGCAGGCGCAGTGCATTGGCCAGCCCATCACTGCCATCACCGAGTTGGCAGCTGAGAAGTTCAAGGCTCTCAGTGAAGATGACAAAGTCTTTTATCAAGAGAAGTATGCGGCAGCGACGGCCAAGTATGACGAAGACATGAAGGCATTCCTGGATGCAGGAGGTGAGAAGAAAGCCATTCAGAGGAAGGGCAAAAAGATGGACAAGGAGAAGAAGGACCATGCTCAGCAGGGGGTGCTTTCGGGGTGCTTTCCTGGCCCTTTCCTGGCCAAGAATCGCGATGCTTTCCAGAAGCAATGCAAGAGTATGCCAATCACAGCAACGAAGTTGGCAGCTGCAAAGTGGAAAGAGCTCAGTGAGATAGACGGGAAGATCTATGAGGATGAGTACCAGAAGAAGAAGAAGAAGCCGAAGCCTGTGAGGAAGCCAAGAAGTTGTACGTTCCACCATTGAAGGAGGGAGAGTCAGATTAACCGTCAGCAAAGATGCGCAAGAGGGACCATGCCAGGGCCGAGGCAGAGGGGAAGGCCAAAGGAAAGAAAGCAAAGGCACAGCCCTAGGCAGTGGGTGCATGAACGCAAGATTTGTTGAGATTTGCCATCCAAGCCAATCGCCTAGCCTGTCAACAGTGAGATTTGAAGTTCGAATCCCAGAAATGGGGATGTCAATTGCTAGTTGAACCTGTGTCTAACAGGTATGTTTGGGACGCAATTGTCACTGGCAGTTTCTGGCACGAGTCATGCTCTCTCGAAAAAACGCAAAAAGTCCTCAAGATGATTTCATGCGCGTGAGAAACCGCACACAATCTTTGGGTTACGCCATGGCTAGCATTCAAAATGTGCCCAGAGTCACTAGCTGATCGATATCCAATAGCGACCCAGCTGTGAAGAGGGGTCCATTCAAGCTCTTGCCGCTTGTCATCAGGACAGGGGAGAAATCACGACTTGGGATCGCTGGTGGGCAAGTGTTTAATTTGGCACCAACTACCAGGACATGGATCCTGAGAAACTTCCACAATCATTCGTTACTATTCTCTGACTTGTTACTTGCTTTCTGTCATTTCAACCCCGGCAGCAACCTTGCTAGTTGCCCATGCCAACCCAGAAAACTCTTTGCATCCTAGGTGCGTCAATGAAAACCAGCTGCAAGTCAAGGAACATTCCCCGGTGAAGACCCAACTGATGAACAGACCGGGCTCCTTCTTCAGGGTGAAATCGAAACCCAAGGTTTTGGGCAATGTGACAACCAGCTGCAGGGCGATCAACCGTTTCAAGAAACTCCAAACACCTTACATGTCGTACAGTACATGTTTGATCATTCACTTATTCCAATTTTTGCTCATGCACTGACCCTTGTTTATATAACCATGGCCCTGTTGAATGCCAAGATCCATCGCAGAGTCATGCCCGAGGCATTTCGGCCCTGTGAAGCGACTGGCAGCTGCAATGCCGAATGCAGGCGTAGGGGATGACAATCATGTGACATGTGGGATGACCAGGTGGTATCAGCCTCCAAAGCTTCAGGGTTGAACAGTGTTGGGCTCTGGATTTTGGTGCTGGTTAAAACATAGTTTGTGAATTACATGTGGAAACATGGAAACACGCCACACCAGACATGGAACCAGCTGCATGCGCCCGCTACTTTTGGGCTGAAGGGCCCTTGAGCTAAGTGGAAAAGTGTGTGCCATGTGCGTGGTTGCAGCTGGGCTTTGACCAGCTGTTTCTTCAAACTGGTAGCGGAGCTCTCTGCTCCTGCGAATCTTTGTTTTCGCCAGGCTACCCGCTGGACTTTGGTGCGGCGGACGATGGCTCTGGACACGTTGCGATATGGCAACTACCGCCCTACCTATGTGGCAAGTGACTCCAAGAGCTTGCCTGGGTATGGAGGAGAAGTTCAAGGATGGGCAGACTACAAGTTTGCGGTGCAGGCCATCCGGAAGAAGGAATCCCAGATCTCCGATGGGGAGCGCAAGAAGCTAGGCCCGCTGGCCTTGAGGCTGACGGAGCGCCTGGTTGGTCCAGCCCTACAGGTCGCGAAGAAGATGGGCGTGGACAAGCTCTCGGAGGATACCGGCGTGGAGAAGCTGCTGGAGGAGTTGGAAACCCACCTACTTCCACTCCGGAAGCAGGCGGCCTTGGAGCTCTACGCCGCGGGGATGAAGGATGGAGCCTTGTCTCGCCAGCATGGCGAGCCTATGTCGTCGTACTGCATGCGACGAGAGGCCTGGTGGACTACACTTCGAGAAATGGACTCCGCCATCCAATGCAGTGACACCATCCTTGGAGAACAACTGCTACAACATGCAGGGCTTGGACACCTGGAGATGCAGATGGTGCGGACCGTGTGTGGCAACGACCTCAGCGACATGTCCAAGCTGACGGGCTCGTTGCGAGATCAATTTGGCCAAATCCACGAACGGGAGAATCGTGGAAAGGGACGCAACCGGGACTATGCACGAAGCTGGGGATCCTCTTCGATGAGCACGAGGAGCAGCTACCTCGCCGACACTACCTCGACGACTTGGAGTTCCACGGAGGATCCTATGTTGGGCACCGATTGGTACTACGATGGAGGAGCCTCATCCCTTCCCGCACCTGAGGAAGAGGAGGAGCCCTATCCCGAAGGGGAACCATGGGACGACCTGGAACCGGATGAAACCGAGATGGAGATCGAGGAGATGGTGGTGAGCTGGTATGCCGACCAGAACATTGATGCCCAGACGTGCAGTGGAGCAGACCTGGACCACATTGTGGACGCCGTGGAGTCGGAGATCGCGGCTTACTACACTCGGGTGCAAGCCGAGCAGCGAGGTCTGACCCTACCGGCCAACACGTCACCCTATGCCGACCGAGGTGGCTCAGGGTCGGGTATGAGCGTCCAAGATCGACAAGCCCGAGTCCTAGCTGCGAAACAAAGGTCACGTTGCCGGGCATGTGGACAGCTGGGGCACTGGCAGAGGGATCCGGTTTGTCCCAGACGAGGATCGCCACCAAAAGGAGGTAAGAAGGGTGCCAAGTCCAGAGGAAAGACAAAAGGAAAGGAGCCTTCCAAAGGAAAGCCGAAAGGGAAGAAAGGTGGAGATGCCAAGCCCCGGGTGGTGTACTTTTCACTGCAAGGAGGCAATCAGGAGGATGACGAGGCTGCTGGATACATGGCCTTACATGGAGCCGGATCTGGGGAGGAACCTTTGGACGAGGAGCAACAGCATGCTCTGGAGGAAGAGGTGCTGCGGCTGATGCGGCTGCCCCCGGAAGAGGTGAGCCGGATGTTGCAGGCAGAGTTGGAGTTCATGCCGCCGACGTCGAAGGGACCAGGACCGCCGCCTCTTCCTGTGAGGAGCTCGATGCCTGCCTCTGAAGCCAAAGCCCTGACTCCGCCGGGAGTGCCCAAGACCCCCATCAAGGCTGCACCAGCGGCGTTAGCCCCACCAAGCGATGTATGTGAACATCGCCGCACAAGCCGCAGGGGAACCAATGCCTATGTGGACATGGAGACTTGCCTTGATTGCGGCCTGCTGCTCTACAAGACTCCCAAGGAGACAACTTCGAGTGACCGGGCAATGTCTTCGAGGAGCCCGGAAGACTGCGAACATCCAGAAGCACATGTTTCTTGGAGAGGGAGCAACGGGTATGTATGGAAGTGGCAGTGTGCTCTATGTGGGTCAGGGGACACCGTGAAGAAGACTCCCGGAGCAGCACGACCGATTCCCGGGGTTCCAGTTCACCTCACAACCCCTCCGATTGGCAGACCAGATGGAAGCCGGCGGAATGACTATGAGGTTGACGTGATGAATGAGGTGATCTTGCCGAACCTGGAGGAATGGGGGAAGCTGAAGCATCTGCTCGATACCATGGTGAGCAACCATCTGGGGATCCACGGGCAGATGACTCAGGGAGAGTTCCACCACATCGTGAATGCCACGACCCTCTGCTACCGCACACTGGGCAATACCCTGACTATGGCCATGTCGAAGGCACCGCAGAGACCCCCGCAGCGATCACCGTCCCGAGCTGCAGATACGGTGAGCCATCTACCTACTGAGGTGACCGGAGACGAAAGGGCCAACTTCGGTGTGTATCGAGGATCGACCTTTGCCTACATCTTTGACCACCACTTTGACTACGTGCAGTGGGCCTTGGACGAGGAGAGAAGAGGACCCTCTCGCTGCCAAGGAATGGCTGGATTCCTGACTTACTGTCGCCACCGGTTGGAAGCTTCGGGGACGAGCTACATGGCAGTGGACTTTGAGGAAGTGCCCGAGGATGACGAGGGAGTGCTGATGTACCTTGATTCGGGGTGCAACAGCACCTGTCACGGATCGGTGTGGATGAAGAAGTTCGAGGAGCTCACTGGATACCAGCCAGAGTGGTCTAGCCGTCAGGGAAGGAACATGACCGGGATTGGCGGATCAACCAGATCCAGTGGCACTCGGAGACTCTATATTGGGTTGGAGACGGAAGAAGGATACCAAGTACCCGGTGAACTGGTGTCCACGGAGATCGAAGGTTCGACAGCACCCATGCTGCTTTCCCTTCCTGCACAACAAGACCTAGGCCTTGTGATTGACTTGGTGCGGGGAAGCATCACATCGAGTACTCTTGGCTGCGCCTTCAAGGCCTACCGCGGCAAAAGGAATCGCCTACTTGGACTCCGCCTGACTCCGGGAGACTATCTCAAGGACGAGCGCACCATTCCTGTGTCTCTGATGGCGGATGCTACCCCTGGAGGAAGTGAAAGACGAGCCAGGAAGGTCCGCAGGAAAGGAACCACTATGACCTACCAAACTCGGGCCGTTCCCACTTTGGAACATGGCAGGGTGAAGATGCCGCCGGAGTTGGAAGATGGAGCTGCATCATCGAGTGGAGTTGGGTCAACGGCGGCAGCACCATGGAGGACATCAACCCCTCGGAGCCATGCAAGGACCCGTACCAGTGAGGCCACAACTGACCCCGACGTCTTGGTGTCCATTGAGCTGTCGGATGACGAGGAAGGTGGACAACGACCGCCTGACGACCTCTGGGACGCCCTTGAAGAAGCCCACGATGAGGAATGGGCTGCAGCAGAGCTCCGGGAATTGGCCGGAGAAGGATTGGAAGAGGACGTGGAAGTAGAAGTTGAGGTGGAGACGGAAGAGCCGGAGGCCGAAGAGAAAGCCACAGATGCCGAACATTCCACGTTGGGAAACCCCTACACCCATGGAGCTGAGGATCGAAGAAGGGGAACTGTGGATGAAGCCACAAGGAGGAGCTACATGAGGGCACCGTGTTCAGACCTGGACGACACGGATGACTTCTGGGAGCTTACGGACAACACCCTGATCAGATACCACTTCACGCCTCGGAAGAAGCTCTTCTACCCGGACGACTCCAGGCTCGATCTACCTATTGACCTCAACCGCCTGGGAGATATCCGTACTACCAATCTGGACTTCGGAGGACCTGACCATCGTGACACGGAGGTCGACAACTGGAGAACCAAGGAGGACACTCCCGGAGAACCAGAGAAACCTTGGACGGGAACTACGGAGTTTGAAGTTCTGCCGCTGGATGAGGAGCTCAGGACCGGCAAGATGGAATGGGGAGACGGACCTCGGAAGGTGATGACTCGGGGTCAGAGGAAGCGCATCGAGAAGGAGGTCCTGGCATTGAGGAGGAGGACGTCGCTATGTGGAGCGTTCTCAGGAGACAGAGACCCTCAATGCCGAAGGGATGGAAGGCCATCCTGGAGCTGTTTGCGGGATGCGCTGTCCTCACCAGCGTGTTCCAGGCACAAGGCCTACCTTGTTGCAAGCCCCTGGACATCCAGACTGGATGGGATGTTTTCAGGGCGGAACACCGCCGCTATGCAGAACATGTGCTGGAGACCGAGAACCCCTACATCCTTGCCATTGAGTTCCCATGCGGCCCTTGGTCGCCATGGCAGAGGATGAGCCCGTATCAGGACCGGGTACATGAGAAGAGGAGGATTTGGCTGCCGATCTTCAAGTGGCTCAAGACGATTGTGAAAAGGCATCGACAGCGAGGAGGCGTCACCTTCATTGAGAACCCGTGGCCATCAGAGGCCTGGAAGACTCAGGAGATGCAGGAGGTGGTTGACCTGGGATTGGAGCGACATCGGATTGATATGTGCCGATTCGGACTCCGGGATCGAGACTCCAGGCTACTTCATAGGAAGTCCACCTGCATCGCCACGGACTCGCCGGGGATTGCTATGGTACTACAAGGTCAAGTATGCCGGGGAGACCACGAGCATGAGCCGCTCGAGGGAAGCAACTCCTATGGACCAAGGTGTCAGCAAGCTGCCCGCTATACCCTGGACTTCTGCAAGGCCATCCTGACAGGACTCGAGGAGGATCTCGCTCAACAGATGTGCCACAGCTTCCATGCTGAGACGGTGATTGAAGATCAGGAAGACATGAGTGGGGATGATCCTATCGACGGCATTGTGACAGCAGATGATCTTGGGAGAGGACCAGGAGCAGGACAAGAGGTCGAGAGGACCGTGGAGCACGAAGAGACCTTGGAGCTGCTCGACAAGGAGGCTGACCCAGAAGGAGAGAAGATCCGGAAGCACGAGTGGAGGAAGCTGAGCAAGTCAGAGCGCATCGGCATCCGGAGGCTGCATCATATGACCAGCCATGCCACTCGGGCACAGATGACACGGATGCTTCGCTATGCCAATGCGGATCCCAAGGTTCTCAGAGGAGTCCGACACTTCCGATGTCCAGCATGCGATCGGATTGAGCCGGAGAAGAAAGCTCAAGTGGTGCGACCCCCTGACCTCTACGTTTTCAACGAGGCCATTGGAATGGATGTGTTCACCATCAAGGACGCACAGGAGGCCGCTTTCCACGTGCTGTCCATTGTCTGCTTGGGCACCGGCTATCATGTTGCAGAGGTACTTGGACCTGCAGTGGGAGTTCCAGCTTCGAGTCGTTGTCTTCAGGTACTACTACGGAGCT
This sequence comes from Symbiodinium kawagutii, assembly GCA_009767595.1. Classification (NCBI taxonomy): domain Eukaryota; class Dinophyceae; order Suessiales; family Symbiodiniaceae; genus Symbiodinium; species Symbiodinium kawagutii. Next base: position 75,539 of record VSDK01029022.1, read on the forward strand.
GGGTCGCCTGGGCCGGAGTACCTCGCACCATCCTGGTCGACCGAGGAACCCACAACCGTGGGATCATGATGAGTGAGATGGAGAAGAGAGGAAGCATCTTCCGCCACGCGGCCCTAGAAGCACCACACCAATTGGGAAAAGTGGAACGGGCTGGAGGCATTCTCAAAGGAATGATCAAACGGGTGGTGACATCCGAGACAGCTATGGGAGCTTTCGAGATGATGATGGTCCTCACGGAGTGCTTGAACACGAAGAATTCACTGAGCACGGTGGATGGATTCAGCCCGTGCCAATGGGTTCTTGGCAAGAATCCCCGAAGAGAGCTGGAGGACCTTGACAACGCAGAAGCCCTCCTGAATGACCCAGATCCTCAATCTCAGTTCAACCGTCGAGGAGCCATGCGTGAGAGTTCACGGCTCGCCTGGGCAATGGAGGACAGCCGCCGAAGGTTGAGGGCGGCTATGCTGAGGAAAGGTGGAGCCCAGGAGGAAACCTTCCGACAGGGAGATCTGGTTTCTTTCCGCAGACGCCAACGTACCGGAGGATGGATAGGCCCCGCCAGGGTGTTGGCAACGGAAGGAAAGAATGTCTGGTTGCTTCATTCAGGCATCCCAGTGCTGGTGTCGGCAACCAGGGTTCGAGGAGCGAATGCAGAAGAGCATTTGGAGAATGAGCTTCTCAACAAGAGCCGCCTCTCGAGGAAGAGGCCCTTTCTTGACCGGGAAGCCGTGCAACAACCGCATCGTTTTGGAGAACAAGGACAACAGCCGTATGTGGATCTACGCAGTGGATCTGCTGCACCTACCACGACGCAGACGGGAGGAGATCTAAAGAGGATCAAATCCAGCGATGATGATGGAAATGACGCGCAAGATGTTGCGCATCGACCCCCACTTCAGTCAGATGGAGGAGCGCTGCAGTCGCAAGAACTTCCCGGTGCACCAGAGCCTTCCACTCTACCGACTACGCAGGATGAGAAGACCCAGATGACACCAGGTCAACCGGTGCCGGCGGAGGAGTGCCCGGTCCCGGACGACCTGGAAGACCTACTGGATGCGGAAGTGGAAGACTCTGGAGCCCGCGGAAGTGAAGCAGCACCTCCGTCAGTGGCATTGGAACCAATTCGCACGCCACTGGCCAAGGCCATGGCAATTGAAGGAGGAAACCGCTTGGACGTTGGAGCTATGAGGTCCAAGCATATGAAGCAAACGGCGGAACCCTCAGCCGCCGAACTCACTATGGGCCGTCAACGGTCCAGGAGTCCCGCTTATCGTGAAGGGGGAGATAGAGCAAGCTTGGCCTTGGAGCAAGAGTTTGTGTGCTTCGTTGCCAAGAGGAAGGTGGCTGGAGATGTCCGAGGAATTGATTTCAATCGGGCGAGTGAAGAGATGCAAGGGAAGCTCATTGAGACCCGCAGGAAGGAGTGGGGGAATTGGTGCAAGTATCATGCCACTCGCACCCCCACGGAAGAGGAAGTGCAGGAGCTTCTCAGATCGGGAGAGAAGGCAGTCCCGATGAAATGGATCGACGATGACAAGAATGCCAAGTTGAGGACACCGGGAGGACCTCCAGTTCCGGAGAAATTGAAGAGCCGACTGGTGATACGAGGGGACCTGGAAATTCAGGAATTTCGGACAGACTGTCCCACAGTTGCTTCTTCCAACCTACATGTCTTGCTGGCCTTCTGCGCATCCAAGAGGAAGAAGGCCAAGAGCGCAGACATCACAGCGGCATTTCTCCAAGGAGCCCCGATCCAAAGGACCTTGCTGCTGAAAACCCCAAAGGAGGGCATCCCGACTCCAGACGGAGGATGGATTGAAGGATGGAGCTACCTTGTCGCACTGATGAGTGTGTACGGCTCCAAGGATGCACCTCGTGGATTCTGGTTGGCTCTACGGGAAGAACTTGTTCATCAAGGCTTACAGGAGGTGGACCCAGCATTCTACGTCCTGATCAAGGACGGCACCACATGCGGAATGTTGGGATCGCATGTGGATGACCTTCTGTGGACAGAAGGGGCTGAGATGGATGCACTCATGGAACGGGTGCAGAAACGCTTCACCTTTGGGAGCATGGAAGAAGGAAGCTTCAGGTTTTGTGGACGAAGAATTGACGACCTGGAGGACCATATCTATGTCTCCAGTCCGGAGACATTGGCCAAAGTGAAGCCAGTTCACATTGAAGGTGGACGTCAACGACGCCCTGAGGACAAGGCAACCGAGGCAGAGCAAAGTCAGATGCGAGCGGTGCTTGGAAGCATAGGGTGGATCGCTCGCCTTTGCCGCCCGGAGTTGAGTTACCTTTGCTCCACCTTGCAAGGGAAGCAGTCGAAGCCCAAGGTGGAGGACCTGCGCCAGACCAACAAGCTACTGGTGGCAGGCCAGAAGACAAAGGACAACGGCATCAAGTTCAAGAAGGGTATCCTGGACTTCGAGACCGCCATTCTCTTGTCCGTGACGGACGCGAGCTTCGCAGGGGAGATGGTGGTCCAAGAGGATGGCACCAAGCATGGATACAAGTCACAAGCCGGCCGATTTCTTCTGCTGGCAGATCGAGTGCCAGAGGTCGGACGACCTTCGAAATGCTACATCTTAGAGTGGCAGTCAGTCACTCTGAAGAGGGTGTGCCGCTCTACCCTTCAGGCAGAGGTGCTATCATCCATGGCAGGATCAGAAGCAGCGCAGCAGATGAGGTACCTGTTGTACTCCCTATGCCGACCACGGGATGTTACTGGACGTGGAGTACAATGGCGTGTGGAAGCGGCCGACAGCAAGCTCATCGTATGGATGACGGATTGCAGAAGCTATGTGGACTACATGTCGGGCACCACACCAGGGAGTGTGTCGGACAAGCGTCTGGCCATTGACCTGACCGCGCTGCGACAGGAGCTATGGAGAGCACCAGGAAGTGAAGCCGGAGACTACATGACCGGCCAGAACATGGCGATGGAAGCCATGGACCAGCTGATGTGGATGTGTACAGCCGACATGGTGTCGGATCAGCTGACGAAATCCATGAAATGGAACGCAGTACGCGACCTCTGCGATTCCGGAATTTTTCCAGTCACAGTGGCTCTGATTCGAGCCGGGTTCCAGTCTGAAAATTGTAAAGGGGTGTGAATTACATGTGGAAACATGGAAACACGCCACACCAGACATGGAACCAGCTGCATGCGCCCGCTACTTTTGGGCTGAAGGGCCCTTGAGCTAAGTGGAAAAGTGTGTGCCATGTGCGTGGTTGCAGCTGGGCTTTGACCAGCTGTTTCTTCAAATAGTTTCTAGAATTGGTGGCAGGATTCCCCAGCAGAATTCATGGTACCCAGTTTCCAACGGATGCCAGTAACCAACCCTGTGAATACACGGGGACAGACTGATCTTTGCTGAACTCAGCATCATCATGACTTTCGTAAGAAATCCTGGACTGGACAACACCAGGTTGATTCGGGATAGGCAATATTGTCACTGGTCGGGCTGCTCATGACATAGCCAACAAATGAGAGACACATATTGATTGTGAATCCCAGTGCCCCTTTTGTTCACATCCCACGGCCACAACCAATTGTAGTATTTGTTGGGATGTTCAGCCGTTGGGTGGTTGGCTATGGTCTATTGCAGAACTTATTGGAGCACAAGAGCAATGCGAAGGGAGACAGGGGCAGGGTTTCTCTATGATTTCCTATTAGTCCGGACATGTAGAGGCAAGCAAAGTAGATGGGAAATCCCTTTGAAGTAAGTAAATATTTTCTATTCAAGAGGTAAGCAGGCAATTTCAGAGTACACCATTGTTTGCAGAGTGCAAGAGTAATCTATTTGAGTTGCCAAACTTTTGTTGGTTCAGTTTCAGGGCTCTAGCTGGTTCATTGGGGTACCACTGAGCATGGGAAGACTTTCACTTCTTGAAACCCTCCGTGGAAATCAATGCAAAATGTTTGGGTCTGCCACGGTTGCGTTGATATCTCATTGACAATCCTGTAGTGCCAGGGTCGCCACAGACAGGTGAAATGAGTGCTGTTGCTCCAGAGTGAGCATTTTCAGCAGCTTGGAACAGCAGAGCCACTAAGAGAAAATCCCGAGGGTAGCTGTCCGAACGGTCATCCACTATGACGGGAAGGCCTAGCAACCAAGCAGTCTGGGGAAGGGCGATGTGGATGGTGAGCCCCCCACCAATGCAAGTCTACAGCACCAGGAGGGCGGCAGAGTTTGAAAACCATCTTCACATTGACAAACATTTCTAAAAGGATTGAGACTACTAGATAAATCCGCCCATGAGCCCTCTACTGCCGCACCGTCTAAGTCACGCCATTTCACCTAAAACAGTGCTTTTTTGGCCGATCTGGAGTCCTACCGTGAGTTGTAGGAAACGATTTGTGAAACATGCAGTCGTTACTTTCCATGCAAGAAAATGCATTCAGGCCCATCACCACCCATTTTGGAAGTTCCCCCATTTTAGGACGGAGGGTATTCATCCATCCTTGTTATTTCATACAGTTCTTACATCTCACTTCAAGTTAATTCAGCTTCATCCATGAATAGAAGCTGTTGTCTCTTGAGTGGTTGCAGTGTTCCGCTGCTGAGCTTGTGTACATAGACTGCCGAGCTGGTCGACCGGTAGGGTGTCTCACCTCGTTTTGAAACGGGAGGTCCATGGGTTGTGGTATGGTGGGCCCCAATTCCTCAAGGTTCCTTGAGTAGTGAAGAAATCATCGATTCTTGGGATGCCCCAACCTCTGGACCCCAGATTTGCATTTGTTTCGAATTCGTTGCGTTGAAAAGCTATAAAACTGCCTGGATTGCACACTGATCCGCGTCCCGTGGGGCTGTGGGTGTTGTGGATTTCGCAGTTTCTGTTCGTCAAGCTCTTACCATAGCCATAGCTGGCCACATTCCTGCAAGCATCTTTCTTGGATCCCATGAATGTCCATGAGAATCATCATGAACCCACAGCAAACATTTGTGATTAGCCATTGTCAAGCCACTATCAGCTTCTATTCTATTAGCAATCCCTGGTTATTAGCCATTGTCAACCCATGATCAGCTTCTATCAGCTACCATGGCTATTTGAAACTGCACGTACTCCTAGTCATTGTTTGGATCTGAAAGCACTGGCAGTGTCGCAGGTCGCGTGGTTTCTGACGCCTTTCGGATCCAAAGGCTGTCGCCTTGGGTGAATCTATGAGTTCCTCATGGCTGCTGTCATTCTTTTCCACCAGGAATGAATGCTGTATCCCAACAACTATGGTGAACTATGGAAATGACTATGGCAATTCTGTTGACCCAGGTATTCGGGGAAGCTTTCGAACAGAACCATCCGTTTCACACTCCAAGTACATATTCAACTTCATCCTCATCCCATGGCTTTTCCAAGCCCAGAACCCAACTCCCAGATTTCGCCCCCGACTTTCCACGACGCTGAGATGTGCAAAGATCACTCCAGCCATGAGTCGCTTGGTAGCGCCGGGTCTGTCCATTCCATCCCTCAGAGGGCCGGGGGCAGGGCCAGGGGCAGGGCCAGTGGCAGGGCTGGCAGGGCCCAGGTCCAGCAATGCATCGCCTCCCCGGCCAGCTGCCAGCTATACCAGTGAAGCCACCAGTGACACCAGTGCTGAGCTGGCCGGGCAGCTGGGTGGCAGCCAAAGGGTTAAAGATGTGGGTTGGGACGGCGGCGGCTAAGGGTTGAGGATGTGGCCTAAGGATGGCTAAGGGTTCAGGATGGTCAAAGATGAGTCAAAGATGGTTTATTGGGTAATGATGGCCAAGGATAGTTGTGTCATGATCGCTTTTCTGACGGCCAATGACTGCTAAGAAGGATCATCACAACTTCCATATCCTGAAAGGGGGTTCACATTTTGGTCAACCAGAGTCACTCAGCAAATGCAAACAGGGAAGATCATGGCTTTGATCCTGAAAGCAGCAGACCTTGGAGCATTTCTCTCACAATGCCTCTTTCGGGGATCTGCATGATGTTTTGTCTCTGCCTTTTTCACCATACATTTTCTTGGAAAGCAGTATCCAACGAAAAACAAATAACACTCAGCGGTTTCTGTTTCTCCAAGTTTTCTCATCGCTGCTGAGGTATTCTGATTTCAAGCAGCCGCGCACAAGCCATCTACACCTGGCGGTGCCTGAAGAGTCAGACGTGGTGCGCTTGGCACCCCGCGAGTCCCTCCGCGGGTTTGTCCCGGAGTCCCTGCGCGAGTCCCCGCGGGAGTCCCTGCGGGAGTCTTCCCAGGCGGAGGCCTTGACCCGGCCACGTGGCAGCGGGCTGGGTGGGGCTCTCTCCACCTTCGGGGCCCCGGCCGAGTGGTGGCACGACTCCATCATCTTGGGCCGTCTCAGTGCGCTGGCGCTTCGCTACTTCGCGTCCAAGGCCACCCAGAAGCCCTGGAGGTGCGAAGGGGAAGAGGTGGTGTCCCTTGCCCCAGGGCATGGCTTAGATGGGAGATACCCTGTTCAATCAATGACAGATCTATACATTATATATATATATATATATTTCTAGTACCAGTCGACAACCTCCAATTCGGCCAGACATAGTTGGTGATTTGGTTGTGGGTCAAGAGCCTGTAACCCAACTTTTCACATCCCGCGACCATGGTAGTCTGGCTGTTGGGTCATTCACCTAGGAATTTTCAGGCTGGATAGTATTGACCCATACCCGAGAGTCCTGCGATCCATTGCCCGACTGACGGGTGGCCATGGAGTTCTAAGTCTCAAACGCCGAGTATGTGCCAAACCGCCCAGGTCTAAACACGTGCACAAATTAATGCAATGGCTCATTCATCATCACTGTTTTGTTGTTTTCGAACTGTTGCCTGTGGCGGCAGTTCAAATAACGGGCCTTGAGATAGGACCTGATCCTTGATTCGAACCCATTATCTTCAATATGCTGAACCTCCCTCAGGGAGTCCATCATCAGCTGCATTCAGGGCCTGGCTCCAGCATGTCCAGCGGGCGCGCGAGAAGCAGAACTTCTACCTTCGCAGCCAGAAGTTCTTAGCCTTTCGGCGATGGTATCGGCACCACTGACGGGTTGGCCCCAGTCTCGCCAGCGTTCATGGTGGTAACGATGGTCAACAAGGCTTGATAATGGCTACTACTACTACCCTTTCAATAATGAGCAATATTGATGAATGATGGTCTTTAGGAAGTAAATAAGATATTGTGATGTAATTTCAAGTTGATCTCGAGCACCCGCGCGATGATTCTTTTCTTCAACAACACTGGGACCCTCACCAAAGGTCTCCCACGGAAGGCCCATGCCCACGACTCCGAGCGCGCCAGGAACTCCGTGCGCCATGGACGTCGAATACAAAACAAGCACCGCTGACATGTTTGACATTTTGATCATTTTCACAAGTGGCTGCCCAAAAATCAACGAAAAACAAGCGTCCGGCTCTCGGCCAGAGCCGGCTCTGGGTCCTACAGCCTACAATTGTATTCCAGGGGTTTGCTCAACACTGCACGGACTAGTTAACAGGGGAGTCCATAAATCAGGCGCTGCGAAAGAAATGATCACGATCTAACGAGATGAATGGTTGATGATAACACTGGTTAAAGCAGTTGATCCTGGTAGTGGCTCAGAATGTCTGGTAGTGGTCAGTAGATAGTCATAGGCGCCAGTGGTCGACAGGGCTAAAGAATGGTTGGCAATGGCAGAACCGAAACCGCTACTCCATGGGTCAATGCTTGGATTACAAGGTCCAGGATTTGTATCAAAATTGATCATGGTAAGGCAATATCCAGGCCAAACATCAACCTTTCGATTGACTGAGATTAGTTTGGACAAAAATACTGCAAGTTCCCATCAAGTCAGTAGTTCACATCATGTACACGAACATACTAACATAGAAACACAAGTATATCAGTACACCAATTCATGCAACAGGAAGACAAAAGATATATACATACACGCATAAAGATAAATCAAGAAGTAAATAGATGAATATTGTTACATAGAGATAACGTTTGCACAAGAAATAGATAAATAGATAGATAGATAAATAGATAGATAAATAAATAAAAGTAGATAAATAAATAGATAGATAAATACATAAATAACTAGATAAATAGATGAATAAAAAACAATAAATAAATAAATAAATAAATAAATAAATAAATAAATAAATAAATAAATATATATATATAAATAAATATACATACAAAAAATCATATTACATATGCATGTCTCAGCATCAGAACAGACACGCCGCTGCCGCTGAGCCGAAGAGAGTTGCGGTCAGGTTGCCTCTGGTCTTCGCTTTGCAGAAGCCGGGGCGGCTCCGAAAACCGGGGGGCGGCTGAGAAGCTACGGGAAATCGGCAAATGGCTATGGGTCAATATTAACCAACCAACTAATGGAAGATTTACCAACAAAAATAAGGGAAAACAATGGTTAATGATAGGGGAACCAGGGGTACGGGGTTTTGACCCACAGCATGATGGAGATGATGGGAGATTTCCATGGCGAAATGATCGAACCTCTCCAAAATTCCTGCCAGAATTGCATGTCAACAATGGGAAAATCTCCAAATCGCCCGAATTTGTGGTAGTATCGGAGAATTATGGGAGTAATGATGGTTGATGCTTAGTCAATGGTTAGTTGCTAGAATCGGTGCTTCAAAACCAGCACCAGTCGATCAGCCAGCAAATGTTGCTGGTTGCTGTGCAGGGTGGGGGGCAGCGTTGAGCAAGGCCGATCTTGGCGGGTTGGTTGTGATAGATGCCTATGATTCACCCACCATGTTTTCATATGTTCTCACGATAGTGAACGAAAGACATCTATTGCCCGCGATTTACGATGCTCATCATAGTTCACTCTCGCCAATTGCGTTGGGCTCGCAATGCATGAAACCCATGGCGACCCAGTGATCTAAGAAATTATAATCATGACGATAATATAAGATATATGAGATTGGCTAACACACATGATACATGGTGAAGTGTACCAATCGCAACCCAGAAATATACACCACCAAAATAAATGAGAATGGTCAACCACAGCATCTATAAATGATGCACCCGCTTGCTGGAATCGCAAGTGGGCATATAAACGACTGTGGAGATCAACACCTGGGGTTCTATCCTTACAAAAAAAGAGCCTGAACTTTCAGCAGGTGGCCCCAAACTTTCAGCAGGTGCCTTTGGAGGTTTTGGTACCAAATGGATGGATCCTTCCCTGTGAAGGGGCGGAGGGTGGGTTGGTCGCCTTCTGCCGCGGTAGGATTGTACAGTCCAATCTGCTGCCAGCATGGACTCGCTATCGACAGGCGAGCGGCATGTCGCAGGAGCAAGACTTCAAAGTGATGATCCTTCATCCAACTGACTCAAAACCTTGTGAGCTGTTAGGGTGGTGTAGGATGAGGTCATGGTTGGATGATCCTGGGCGGCCCGGGCGGTGGAATGGGAGGCCGTGGCGTGGTTTTCACAGATCAACTGGACCAGCCCTTCAGGCAGTCTTCATGCAGCGCGATGTGGATCGACGCTTGAGACTGCACCGGGCTTAGTGCTGCCACATGACATCTCGGGAGCCAGGGGCGGTGACCGTGGGATACCAACATCTTGGGAGACCATTCGCTGATTTCCCAAGGGGTAGGTTAACAGTGTTAACATGTGAAGAAGGAACTGATGGGTGTGGGTTAGATGACTGTGCTTGCTTCTGCCAAGCAGCCGTCTTGTAGATGAACTTGGCAGTAGAAAATCACTGTGCTTAGTGGGTAAACCGGATAAATCTTCCGAAAGTGGTGGATTTTCCAGACTGAGCTGCCAGAGGGCATGACCCCGGACTCGGAATCTCTATAAGTTGGTTTCTGAGTGTGATATTCTTGGTGGTTGCTGTTTCAGGGTGGAGGCCACTCAGTCAGTGACCGTTGTTAACAATTGCCAATCACTCATTAAGCATCACAAAAAGTGATGTTTATGAGCTCCATTTGGCTGGACTCATGCACACACACACGATCAGAAAGACGATCCATGTGACCTTTGGCAAAGCAGATCAGCTTAGAAGGTGAAGGCGCTGCGGAAGACCGATAACCAGGGGCAGTCACAAAGCATCACCTGGCCTGTCCGTACTTGGCCGCTGCCACTCCAGGGCGCATGATCGAAGTGATGTGGGACCTTTTCTGTGCGTGCCGGCAAGGCCAAAGGCGAATGGCTGGACCCCCCGTTCCATGTTGTCAGAGTGGCGCGGCAAGCAATCTTCGACGGGAAAGTGATGGGGATTGGCGCTGGATGCGTTGCCTTCCATCTTGCGGCGCGAGTAGCGAACATGTGCTAGGGCCACAGGTTTTGGGCGTGGCTTCATTGATGCAGCGGACGGTTTTCCATTTCTCTTCCAGCGACTGAAGTCAGCCTGACCAGCGGCTGGCTTGACAAAGGGCTGGAAGGTGCCGAGAATTGGCGAATTCCAGGGGAGATCATCCCCATGTTGACTTTAGTGGCCGTTCCCGGTGTTGATTTTGAAGACGCGCTGAACCCTGCTTGTCGATATACCATGCGGTTTCCGATCCATATCTTTGGTGTTCCTGCTGCTGCTGCTGCTGCTGCTGGTTTACTGCTGGTTTACTGCTGGTTTACTGCTGGTTTACTGCTGGTGTGCCGTTGGTGTTGTTTCCATGCTTCTGGAAAGAGGCAGTGCGTACCAGAGCCTTGTGAAAGCCCCGCGTGGTCTCGGGAAGGAACCCAGTGCAACTACCGCCATGCGCCCGTGTAAAGTAGACCAAAAAAGTTTGCGCTTTCCAGGTTGCTTTGCGCTGCCTTGGCAAGGACGTGGCCGTTGGGATTTGCAAGTTGGAAAGCTTGAAATAAAGGAGGAAAAGACAACTCCAAGCAAGGGAGGGACATGGCACATTTACATACATACATTTTCTATTGCTGTGCGCCGCTTTGAAAACGGAGTGGCGGTTCAGATTTGCAATTTAGACAGGTTGAAGCCAAGAAACAAAAACATTTCCACCGAAGGGAAATGGCATGTGTAGCAGCCGTGGCCTAACTTGAGGTAATGTCAATGTCAACTCTTCAACCATCGGGGCCTTGTGTAGAAAATTGAATTTGAGACAACAGGTTCGAAATTGCAACATCATATGGTATATTCATCCTTGTAGCAAACTTTGTTTGTATTGCTTGAACCTTTTTGAAAACTTTGTGGCCGTTGAAGTTGTGCATGAAAAACATGTGATCTGACTGTACAGTACCAACGTCAGCGCAATGTAAATCCAAACATGTTGTCCGCAACCTGGACGATCGCGCACACCCATGATGAGGCACTGCAACGGAGGATCTTGTGCAAGGTTAACGTGGTCTGGAAAAGTTGCAAAAACTCTGGCTATACGCAGTGATTTGTGTCTTAGGATTTTAGGGTTTTATCGTTTGAGGTTTCGAGTTTAGCGTTCTGCCATTTCAGGTTTTGGGTTTAGGGGGTCATGGATTAGGGTTAGGGTTTGTCAACTTAGAAACTCAAAAACAACGGCCCTGCGCAGGAATTTGAGAGTTGGGAAAGCCTTCCTGTTGCACGCGGGCAAACGCCAGGGTTGCTGCGAATATGTCTTTCTCTCCTTTTCGCGCATGTTGGGTAAGAGCTGTAGCCATTGGGGTTCGGTCTAAATGATGTGACATCCAAAAAGCCTGATGTGATTTTTGTAAGGCGTTGTGGCCATGTGTGGCTTTCGTGGGTGTGATGTGATTGAGGGCGGCACATACCTTGTTGCTTTGCGTGAGTGAACATTTGACCACTATTCAGCCATCATTCAATATCATTGCATAATGTCCTAGCCATCACCGGCCATCATTGGACCATTATGAAATCATAGGCCACGTGAATCAAAACTTCGGTTCGGACCCTCCTTCACCCACCCGTCATTCACTTACCTGGACCAGCCCTCGCTCATCCAACGTTACAACCAGTCCAATAGTGACCCAGCCAGAGTGTCCAAGGACCAGCAGCGCTATCGTTATAGGAAATCAACCCTCTTTTGGTCCATGGTTGACAAGATCTTCACCACCACCCGTTGAATCTAAACTGCCAAACAAACATGGTCGTCAACATGTCCGGTACAAACATGTTTGTTGGCAGCTTGACTGCCTGAAGGGTGCACGTTGGATACAGCGTTTCAAACGCAGAGGTTGCACATCATCCGTTGGAAGATGATGAACACCATGGCGCAGGTGCAAGTGGCCACGACTTGTGATGGGAATGTGGGGGCCGGGAATGTGCGGGCCGGGACGTCCCCCAAAATAATGATCACTTTATGGGTGTATTGCTGATAAGCTACAAGGTGGGCCCCCAACCACTTATAAGTTGGGGTATAACCCCTATAAATGGTAGTTAACCCTGGTTCGATCAGTAGTACACCAACTTGTAAGTGGTTGGGGGCCCACTTTGTATATGCTCATGTGTTTTGGCCGTACTCCCGTTCCAGGGGCTCGACGTAGAGTCGCCAAAACACAGATCCCGAGTGGTTGCAATTTAAATCACCACGATTCTGTCGTTCCCTGGTGGTTCCTGAAATTTTTGGCCACCGCATTCGACATGGAACGTCCGTGGCGAAGGGCAGCTGAAAAACCGCCTTTCGGGACGCGATGGAATTTTTTCCCGCCACACCGCTGTATCAAAACCCGGAGCCTTCATTGATCACCGGGCGCTTATGAAAAACTATCGCCCTGACTCTGGTTGAGTTGGGTTCGAGTTTTCCCTCCACTTTCTGGGGATGTGGTGAGTGTGGGGCTTCATTGCTCCAAGATGTTCATTGCTTCATTGTTGAGGGATGTCTGGGGTTGGGGTTTGAAATTGAATCAATGTCCACTTTGCTGCCAGCGAGTGCAGGTTCACTACTGTCAGACCCTGTTCCCAGGCTGCATGTAGTGGCAGGTGACAGTTCTTTGTGTCAGTTCTCGGCACATGTGGATCGATTCTGCGATAATTGTTCCAGAAAGCAGTTGTAAATCATCAAGCACCACTATACTATCATTGAACCAGCACTTACCCATCATAAAGCAGCATTTTAACCACTATTTTGCAACCATTTTACCACCATTTTACCATCATTTAACGGTTATTTTGCTATGATTTCACTATTATTTTAACATCATTTTACCATCATTTTACCGCTATTTTACCATCATTTTACGGTTATTTTACCATCATTTTACCGCTAATTTACCATGATTTTGCCGTTATTTTATCATTATCTTACCATGGTTTCACCATCCTCATTTCACCCTCCTGCGCTGTGCTAAGGCAACGCCTTGGCCTTGCCTCGATGTGGTTGGCCGCGCGGTCAGAGATCGCTGCATTTCGCAAGGGGTTCACAACAGCTTTTGGAAGGCTTACCAGTGGTTAATGGATTGTTCGTAAGAGTTAGCAATGGTTAATATTGGCTTTTGGGGGTTTAATAGTGGCTTGCCAGTGGTTGATAGATGGTGAATGTCGGGTTAGACATAATGGTGGTTAAGCTTGGTTTTTAGGGGTTTCATTGTGGTTAATAGATTGTTGATACGGGTTAAATAATGGTTAGTGGTTCATATTGGGTTTGATTGTGGTGAATACTGTTTTGAAAGGTTTTGAGCACTGGTCAATATTGGCTTTTAGGGGTTTAACAATTAATGATGATGGTTCATAAGGGTTGGATATTGGTGAATACTGGTAAGGGTTGGATAGTGGTAAATAGTGGGTGATAACAACTAACAATCAACGGTTTAACAGCTATATAATATTATCAATACGATCAGCGACCACCGTATTATCATGCAGTGACTCTTACTGACCGATCAAGTCTCAGATTGGGCTCTCTCTCTCTCTCTCGACCAAAAATCCAACTCCAACCACCTCCGCGCACTTTACCCTGGTCCATTGCTGCCAGAAGAGTCATCAAACCTCTTTGCCTGAGGCGGTGAAGAGCAAAGACGTCACTTCCGCGTCACCTTCGCCAGCAAACTCGCCGGAAGCAGGGCCCCCTGGTCGACGGTTGGTATTCACAGCATTTTGGAGATGGTTTCTGGCACTAACCAGCATAGCCAATGCTCGAATGATGATTATGATGATGATGATGATGATGATGATGATGATGATGATGGTGGTGGTGGTGGTGGTGCTAGTGCTGGTGGTGATGGTGGTGGTGGTGATAATGGTGATGGTCAAGGTAAGGGTCGAGTTTCGACATCTCAAAGTGTGGCAGGTTGAGTGGACTTACCCAGCGAAGAGCCATGTCCAGAAGGCGCACTTTGGGTACCTTCGGCAGCGCTCGAGAGATGGGGTTGTCCCCTTCCATGGTTGGGCTTTCATGGTTTGGATGCACTTTCCATACTTGGACACAGCCATCTCCTTTAGTGGCCAGTGTAGCGCCTCAAGACCAATGAACGATTGCAGAGGTTTCTACGTTTCGGGGGGCCTCTTCAATGAGCCAAATTGTTTTTCAAGGAACGGCTATGGGTCAATATTAACCATCCAATGATGGGGGATAGCAACGAATGATTCCGCAGGGAAAACAATGGTCAATGGAAATGTGATGATCTTTCGGAACATATAGTGCTTTCCAGGCATGCTTAAAGAGATAGCAGAACAGCATTATTTCAAAGAATGATTCCTTGACACATGAAGCATTCCTGCCAAAAAGTGTACCATTCTTTTCAAGCAGATTGAGCATTCTCATCAAAAAGTGCAGTCGCACTATACCTGGGAACAGCATTCCTGGACGGCACGATTCCCTCAAAACATGTAATACTTCTTGTCAGCGATTTTGCCTGTGACTTTTCTTGAAGTAAGTGGACAACTTTCTTCAAACGTGGCAGGATTGCCAATCAACAACTATTAGCCACTACCCATTGTTGATCGACAACATCAAGCATTCTCAACCACTATTGACCACTGTTAGTGGTTATATAGTCACTATCAGTGACTAGACACCCATCTTTGTCTTCAATGATTTGTCGCAGGATGTTTGGTTTGACTAGCGCCCTTCAGAGTCTCAGCTTTGACGAGGCACAGCACTGTGCCAATAGGTTCTGTCACCTCCAGTTGTTGGAAACTACAACCATTGTTGACCATGACTGTTTGGTTATGGACCACTATTAGTTGGTCAGGAATCATTGTTAACCAGCTGATCAGCCATCATCAACCATTATCCATTGACCATCAATTAACCATCAACCAAAGTAACAAATGGCCATCTCTGGAAGGAATTGAGTCTTCAAACATTTCTTAAATTGCAGCAAGCAATTCGATCTCCAGACAATACTTGGTGGCTTTCAGCGACCACCCCACCGCTTTAATCAAGGGAATACGGCATGTTGCGCAGGTAGATTTCAACATACGCATTTATTTTCTGAAAAAGAGATTGGCATCCATGCTGATTTCTCAAAAGTAACCAAAACCATTCTTAAGCATCACTACCCAGTGTTATATAAGCATCATGAATCTCTTTTTATCCACAAGCATAAGCCATTACTAGTACCCTACGCTGATTAACCATTCATCATCACCTGCAGGTGGTCAGTCGCGCGTGGCGGAAGTGGTGGTTTGCAACACGTGGGGAATGGCCCAGGGGCAGAAAACCATGGCTGTGGTTGGGATGGTTGTTTTTGGTTGGGTGGGTGGGTGGGTTGGGCTGGGTTGGTTGGGTTGTCATTTTCCTTGCTGAAAGGTGTGGGGTCCGTACTGCTGCATCCAGTTCTTGGGATTGCTGAATGGGTTTACTGCGACAAAAACTGAGGTTGGGGTGGCGACAAAAACTCTGGGCGACGGTGGTACATCTCAGGGATCGGTGTCATCATCGTCATTGATGGTGAAGTAGCAAGGTTGAGCATGGCTGACTATTGCTCATGGTGACCGATCATGTGTTTCAACAACAGGGATAAAAAGGATCCTAATCATCCATCAATGATCTGGTGGTTTCTCAAAATAGGGAACCCCCAGTTATCATCCTTTATGGATCATTTATAGTGCTAAACCCACCATTTTGAGAAACCACCATCTATGTCAACAAGTCAGTGTTTCTAAGGACAAAGTGCGACGGCCGATCAGCCAGGTGAAGTGTCTCGACCCCCGAAGGTTACCAGGGATACCTTTCTTGCTGAAAAGAATCGTCTGATGGTGTCGATGGATCCATATGATATACATGGTGGTTTCTCAAAATAGGGGAACCCAAAAATGGTTGGTTTATTACTAATAATGACTAGTAATAGATGATTTGGGGGGTCCCCTATTTTGAGAAACCACCACATAAATTATTGTACATATTTATATCTATAATCTATGCGGTACATTTGTACAGAGGTAAACTTGCAGTTCCTGTGGATTTCACCGAGCAAACTTCTGTGGCGTTTTCGCGCTTGCGGCTCAGAGGCTGATGTGAAACCGGGGTCGGCCAAATAGGCTTGCCACGGCAACAAAAATCAATGCCATGCAGCAATCCAGACGAAGATGATGAGGCACGAATTTGGGATGTTGAAGACTCTTTGATCATTGAGGCTTCTCGGAACAATGCTCCGGAGGATCCTGAGCGACAAGTACGGGATGACTGGCGTGTGATCATTAGCAATTGGGAATTCTGGTTGTGAATAGTGGGATGCAAACAATTGCTCCATTGGTTACGCCAACCGGTGCCTTTTGGATGACACTGCCACCCTGATTTGAGGAAGATGTACGGTTGATTCTACCCTAGATTTTCAACGCACATATCGTCATTGGTTCAATTATTCCTACTCCAAAACTCGGGAGAAACACCCTGTTCGTTGATTGTTGCGAGCTATAAGTCTTATGCTACTTGACTGGTTATTTTGGTCATTTCCACCACACCATGTCATGAGAGTACAATACATTTGTGTTCTGATTGATTCAATTATATCATATCCGTTGCGCTGACTTTGACGGTTGCGGTTGATGCAATGCTTGTGATTTTTACTGTTGTTGTTGTTGTTGTTGTTGTTGTTGTTGTTGTTGTTGTTGTTGTGGACCTTGCGAAGGTTTTTATTGCCATTGTTGTTGGTGGTAGCTGTTGTTGGTAGATGTGGTTGATCGTTCCCCCTAGGTTGTATATCCATGATTAGCATGAAACATACTGGTGGATTGTTGTGGCTGTTGGCGTGATCTCCCAATGATGGGATCATACGGCAGGGAGTTAAGAAGTTACTTCCATGGTTCGAACCATCACGATGTTCTGGGGCCCTCATGGATAGATAAGCCTATTTGAAGTTTACATAGTTGACGGACCCCCAGTGTCGTTGCTTATTATGAAGCATTCTTGACCAGCGTTGGGGTAATCAATCCTTTATTGACCTTTTTTGAATCACCCTCATCCGTTAGCAACATGAGATGATGCCATTAGATCGATCCCGACTATGAAAGGTCCTGGAATGTATATACTGAAAGCAGCTGGTCCGTCGTGGTGCTGCAATCCTACTGAATTCATCTTCATGTACAAAAAGTTGGTTTTTGCTGATAAAGATGTTGGTTTTGTTAATAGATACTGCTTCAATGGCTTCTGAAATCCGTAGTTGACACATTTTTTGTGTTCTCCCAACTGGTGGTTCTCCCAACTGTCCAACGGCTTATGAAATCCGGTGGTTTTGGTCGTCCCTGCCCTGCCCGGGCAGTGGTGGTGCCAAGGTGCCTCAGACCTCTCAATCCGGGGAGGGGCTGCGATGGCGACTGCCACTGGCGGTCCTGGTGTGTGCAACGGCTGTGTTGGCGGTGCTTCTTCTCTGGCACTCCAGGCGAGGCATGTTCCCCATGCATTCTCTGGATCTAGATTTCATTGCAGAAAGGTATTCACATATATATATATATGTATATATATATTATATTAGATACATATATATATATGTATATATATATATTTATGTATGTAGATAGATAGACAAATAAATATAAATATAAATATATATATATATGTATTTATCTATATCCATATTTATATCTATATCTATATCTATATCTATATCTATATTTATATCTATATATATATATATCTATATCTCTATTTATTTGCATGTCTTTGGTAAGGTAGGTCTGGGACAAGCGGAGGACTCTGAACGATCGTTGATACTTCCTTTCTATATTCTTTACATGTTCATGTACACGCTCGTGTGCATGTATTTTATATATTATATACTTATGTATCTGCTGAGCTGTCACTCGATCATCACTGAGGAACGCTCGCTTCCGATTGCCATTTTGGCGAAAGATCGAACCAGCTCAGCCCGATCGGATTTTTGTGCCTGTGGGTGTAGATCGGGCCTGGGACAGAAAGATGTCTAGGTTCCCCCCTGCATGGCCATCGCCTCTAGCTCGTCAGCAAGCCATGGCAAGCAATCGTGTGCTCGAAGCTGGAGGCGTTCCAACTCCAGCAAGTGATGCTGGATCAACAGCTGGTTCGGTCGCAACGGGAAAGGCTCCTCCACCTGGCTTCGTTCCAAGGGCCAACGTGGTGTTCGTGCCTTCAGGTGGTGAGCAGGCTCCTGCAGATGGTGATGATGATGCTCCTGCTCCACCCCCTGACTTCAGTGGGTTCACAGAAACCCCTGCGCCAGGTGTGGCTGCAAGCTCAGCAGCCCCAGCCACTCAAGCTGCTCGTGAATTGCTTGGAGGCAAGATCCCGAAGTCCAAGCGCTTGGAGGAGCAGCAGAAGAGGGCTCAGAAGCGTGGTCACAAAGGAGTTCGTTGGGGGCAGATGGGCGGTCGCAACCCCTTCAGTCCTGAGAACTTCCAGCTGCCACCGTTTGTTCAGCAGCTGGGGGCAGGGCCTGATGAGCGATCGGTGCTCGTGGTGGACTCAAGGGATCAGAGGATTCAGAGTCCCTACCAAGGGTGGCTGCTCGATGAGATCCTGCTGAACGCTCAAGCTGGTGTGAATGTGCTCAGCGATCTGCAGCTGATCAGAAGCCCCAACTTGGGCTACCACATGAACTTGTTCTATGTTCGAACTATGGACGGGTTCAAGTTGATCATCGTCGGCTCCATGACGTCCTATGAGAGCGTCCCATGTGCTCACTGGGACTCAGCTACGGGCGATGTGATGAGTCACAGGGCGTTCCAACCGTTCAGGTGGCCCATGATGAGGAATGACAGCTCAACCTGGGTGGACGTCAAGGTGAAGCTCGAGGGTGACTTGCTCTTGCACCTTGAGCTGCGTGGCTACAGGTCGGATCACGACATGTCCGTTCAGCTGAACTATGTCAGTGATGGTCTGATCTCGGTCTTGGAGGAGAAGCTGTTCATGCCGTCCTGTGTGGTCACCATTTTTCAAGGCTGGAGAGTGGTGGCAACTTCGTTCGAAGTGGGTGGAAGGATCTATGTGTGCAGCGATGGTGGGAAGGTCGTTGCCATGGACTTCCCGCTCTGCCACTTCGAAGTGAGGCTCACCGCAGTCTCCTCAAAGGACTCCATTGGTCTGGATGCTGATCGCCTGGAGTTCCGCTTCCGCTCGGCTGGAGACAAGCTGGATGTGGCCTGCTCGCAGATGATGGCTCCATCAACATGGATGTTGGTCTCGAGGGTGTCTGGGCCAACGCTCATCAACAATGCTCGTTGGTGCCGCGAGCGTGGAGCTCGAATGGAAGGCCCAGATCAGGTGATGCAGATGTCCCAGTTGGCAGGCATCCATGCTCACTGGACTGCTGCGATGGAGGCGGGTGTGATCGAGGAGACAGGCCCACGTGTGGGGGCCATCGCCGTGGAGTCGCACTCGTCGAACCTCCGCCTGACATGTGAATCGCTTGCGTTCAAGGCGCCAAAGGTGATCGCGCCGAAGGAGGCGATCGCCTTGCAGTACCATGACCCGGAGGAGGAGAAGGAGGCCTTGATCGTGCCACCGGTGATGGGTGGTCCATCGGCCATGGCGGTCGAAGGGGTGACATCCCAGATCAAAGCTTTGGCCGCCTCTTCCGTCCCAGTGCTGACCGTGATCAATGAGGGCCAAGCCGATGTCTCGGTCACAGAGGCTGGCCAAAGACCTCAGGCATCGGCCCTTGGGGAGAAGACGATCCTGGTGCAGAGAAGGTCGCTCGAAGCCCGTACTCTGGAATCTATG
This sequence comes from Symbiodinium kawagutii, assembly GCA_009767595.1. Classification (NCBI taxonomy): domain Eukaryota; class Dinophyceae; order Suessiales; family Symbiodiniaceae; genus Symbiodinium; species Symbiodinium kawagutii. Next base: position 95,556 of record VSDK01029022.1, read on the forward strand.
GCTGAGGCTGCGGTCACGCCTGAAGCTTTCGTGGCCCAGGTCCAGAGTGCTCGTGCCGAGTTCGAACGTGCCAGTGGTTCGACCGTCTCGGAGCCCCGTTCTTACGGTCCGCCTCCCCTAATCGAGGAGGTAGTTGACCATGTGTGATCACACAGGATCTTTAATCTGCCATTTGTGGCGCTGAAATGGGTGTTCATCCCAAACCTTCAGCTTGACAAAGCTGCGCAGAAGTGGAAAAAGAAGCTTGGGATCGCACGGCAGCTCTAGCCTTGGGCATGACGCTGGCACCAGTGTGAGTCAAGGTCACGTTCACAACATGATCATGTTGTCAATGTCGCCCTGCTCAGGATCGGATGCCCAGAGTTCAGGGGACCTCAATGGGCGTGAGACAAGTGACTGATGATCGGCTTGTCAGTCATCGGACTCTGACCATGGGAAGATTGATCAAGTTTCAGCTGTCATGTTCATGTAAGTTTAGGGTTGCTCACATCACTGATCATGTTCAGCTGATCATGTTTGTCAATCTTGCCTGCCCCCCTTGTTGCTGTTCCTGATGTTGCCCCCTGTGTTCGTGTGTGACCGTTCGACTGCACGCTCGCGACTCAGGTGATCAACTCAGTTGTGGGGACTCAGGGCATGAATCGAGGGACAGACTTCACCGTCAGTCATCGGCTCCGCTCGTGATCGGACGAACGTTCATATCAACAACATGACATGTTCATAGTTCGTAACATGTCCATGTTCTTGGGCTGTTTTTCCTTTTTATGTTTCGTGATCACTAGGTTCAAGTGGTGAACGCGTTCACTAGGATCATGACAGCTCGTTTCCGTGCTCATTCGGCCTCTGTGAAGGGACATGCCGCTCTGAAGCCCCCAGTTGAACCATTCACATGCTGCTGTTCATGCTGTAAGTTCTTCTGGATAGGGTTCTTAGCTGCGGTGTTCATTATCTTTTACATCCTGGAACAGCTTTGATCGCCAGTGACCATGGCTCAACAGAAGGATCGGTGGGCTGTGAAGCTCTTGTCACTGCCTGTGTTCTGTGATGAGTTCGCGAAGGCTGTGCTCGACTCGCCGTTCGCTAACCTGGCTATGGTGGCCGCCATGGAGGTGCGTTCGCCAGCAGAGTTCTCGCTGAAGGTGCACGAGTGGTCCAATAAGCTGGAGCATGAAGTCTGTGTAGGCTTGCTCGCACAGCCGCTCATGCTCGAGCAGTACTGGACCTTGGCAAGTGCAGCCGAGAAAGCGTTCTTTGCTTCAACTGCCCAACAGATCGGGTTTGGTCAGTGTGAGTTGGGGACGGCCCCGTTGCCACCTGATGTGGCCAAGATCAAGCGGTTAGAAGCTATAAGGGCGATCACTGAGCAGAAAGGTAATCCCCCCGCAAGATCTTGAAGGTGGATCCCACTGTTCCCGCTGCCACGCAGCTGCTTGATCAGGAGAATGCGGCTCGTTGGAAGTGGGCAGCTCGTCTGGAAGCCATCGGGAAGGATGCTGGGAACTACTCGAAGCTCTTGCTCGAGACCACCAACGAGTCAGGCCTCAGCTCAGCAGAAGTGGCCAGGCTCCGTCAGTTGGTGTTGTCGTCCGGGGCTCCCAGGACTATGGCAACACACATCACCAACTGGGAGCGTGGACGAAAGCTCAGGATGAGGAGCTCTTCCCCTTGACCGAGGCCAAGATCATCAAGTATGCTCTGCATTTGGATGAGCAGGAGTGCGGACCTTCAGTGGTGCCGACGTTCCGGACCTCAGTTCGTTGGGTCACGGGGAAGTTGGCCATTGAGTGTCCAGATCTCGACAACCCTGGCCTGCTCGCCGTGCAGAATGACATCATCACCAAGCGTGCCAAGACGCTCAAGGAAGCGGTCGCTGTGCCGATCGTGGGCGTCCGAGCGCTGGAGGTCTTCGATGGTGAGGAGCCGGAGCAGTCCAGGATCTTTGTCTGGTGGTTCCTCTGCATGATCTTTGCTTCGCTCCGCTTTGACGATGCATGCCACGTTCGGCCCCGTGAGCTCGTGATGAAGGAAGAGGGGCTCTTTGGTGTGGCGTGGCAGACAAAGGTCGAGCGGAAGCGTCGTGGAACCAAGTTCGTGGTGCCTCATGTGGGTTTCTCTGGCAAGGACTGGCTCAACATCGGTTGGAAGCTCTTCCAAGAAGAAGGTCTGGAACGGGACTACTGGATGAAAGATCTGAACACCCGGCAGACCTTTCGGGAGCAGCCTGCTGGTTATGGTCGTTCAGTTCAGTGGTTCAGGTTCTTCTGCCGTTATGCTCTGAACCACTTTCAATCAGGACCGGAAGAAGAGTTCCGAGCCGTCGCTGAGCAGGTCGCCAAGATCACAGCCCACTCTGCTCGAGTCACCTTGCTGGATGCGGCAGTCCATGCTGGTCGCTCGACAGAAGAAATCGGTCTTCAAGCCAACTGGAAGAACCCTGGGCCCATGGTGCTCAAGTACACAAGAGATCGCACCTCGATCCCAGCACAGATGGTTCAGCAGCTGGTGAAGAACATGCTCGTGAAGGAACATCCTGCAACCAGCTCGGATCAGGATGACTTGGATGATGAGGACCCGTCTGGGTTGGTGCAGGTCCAGTTCTACATCAAGACTACAGGGGCGGTCGCCTCTAGGGACTATCGCTACCATTGCGCTGCAGTGGATGATGATCAGTCCACAGCATGCGGGCGTCTGGCTCTGAGTGAGTGCACTATGGTTGGCTCTGTCTTGCCGGACTTGGTGGTGTTCTGCAAGCATTGCTCCCGTGCTCGCCCGGAGATTGCAGAGATGTTCAAGTCCGATGATTGATCCTTGGCTAACTTGAGTGCTGGGGGATCGATCGGTGGTGAGTGTGCTTGTGTTTTCAGTTAGTGTTTGAGCTCTTTTTGGTTTAAGCTTAAGATCCTGAAAAGATGGTCGATCGCGCAACTTATGATGCTGCCAAAACTCCGGATCTTCCTTTGCGCCAAGTGTTTGGTCGTCAGAGGGTTCCCGCAGCTCTGTGCAAGCTCGCTGCTGATTCGGGACTGCTCACTGTTGAGACCTTTGCTATGCTGGGGGACTCGATCGCAGATGTGAAGACCACCTTGAAGGCTCTGGTTCCAGATCCGACCAACTTTGGCTCTGATGCCCCTGCTCAGGAGATCGCACTGACCTCTCTGGCAGCAGTATGGAAGACTTGCAGCACTATGCAGGATCACTTCGCAGCTCGTCGAGCAAAGATGGAGGAGGATCCTTCGAAGGTCCCTGAGATCCCTGGCGAAGATCACGCGGAATTTCGTGAGATCTTTGTCGCTCGACACCCTGATGTTCTGCTCCCCTTGCATCGTGAACCACACCGCAAGTTCGTAGAACGTGTTCAACGTGACTTTTTGGTTCATGGGTTCGTTCACTTCTATGAGGTGGGCGAAATGCGCGCCCGCGATGAGCAGATCGCTCAGAAGAGTGGGCTCTCCAAGAGTGCTGAAGATTTGCTCAAAGTGGTGAAGATCGACCAACCAGTGGCGGCCAGCTCGGGGTCACAGGTGATGGACAAGCTGCATGCGTTCTTCATCACGCTCGAATACCTCAACATCTGCGAGTTCACGGTCGCTGCAGGACCTCTGCGCTACTTGTCCGAGCTCGAGGAGTGGCGCCATGACAACCATGGGTTGGCCTTGTTGCTCACGGTGGACACCTTGATCAGGAAGAAAGTGCATCGCATTGGGTCTGATCAGAGGAAGAAGTTCACTACCTTCTCGGCAGCATTGTTGGAGGTGCTCACCAACCACAAGCAGCTCTGGAACGATGCCAGATCCAGCGCAGAGTTGGATAAGTTCAAGCAGGCTCATCATATGCCTGAGCCCTCCACTCCTGCTCGGAAGAGGAAGCGTTCGCAGTCGGGCTCAAAGTCCCCACCAAGTCCTCTCCCAACGCGTGTGGATTTGGCACGCCCTGGAAGAAGCCCACTCGGGTGTTGGCTTCCACTGATCTTCTGGATGACATCGTTCGAGTTTGTCCTGGTGATCATCGACATGTTCCACTCAAAGGTCGAAGATGGGATCCCAAGCTGCGCAAGTGGGTCTAAGGAAGCTCAAGTTTACCCAGCTGAATTGTGCGCTCTGTTCGCAGATCAGGTGCGTACTTTGCTGCTCAGCCCACTGCAGCACTTTGAAGCCTCTTTTGCTCTGACAACCCCGGCTGCCGATCGGAAGCGCGCCCTGGGCTCTGGCCGTCCTTGGAAAGTGCATCGGCAGGCTGCTACGGCTCAAAAGGCTCTGCAGGCTGGGTATCAGCTCAAGCGAGGTGCTGCTAAGCCTTTGCTTGAGATCGAGATGGAGCCTGGTCAAGCAGTGCAGTGGGCTCTCCAGGTGCTTCATCCGTTCACTCAAGCAGAAGTGCTCGAGCCAGAGGTCGCTCGCGCCATCCTGGATGTGACGACCAACACCGACGAGGTGCTCCTTCGTCGTGAACGTGCTCTTCAGTACTGAGGCCAGCGTGCTCGTCAGTTGCTCCCGGAATCTTTGGCTCGTATCCAAGCTCAAGATGACCCATTCTTGCGCAAACTTCTGCTTGGTGGAGGTTCTGCTCAAGATGCTCTGGGATCTATTTGTCATGTGGCTCTCTATGAGGAGATGTTGCAAGCCTGCTCGTCGGTCGACACCACTCTGCATGCTGCTCTGTTGGAAGGGTTCCCGATTGTGGGTCCCATCTTGCGATCGCAGCGATGGCCTGACTATGACAAACCTCAGCAGGCTCTACGGTCTCTGATGCTACGGGTCGGACCTGGGCTCTGCGGTCTAAGATTTTTGCTCGAGTTCGCGGAGTACCAGTGTCGGACAACTTGCAGAAGATCTGGGATGCAACACTTGAAGATGTTCAAGAAGGATCCTGTGTGGGACCGTTCAAGTCCGAGGATGAGGTCACCCAGTTCTTGAACCAAGAAGATTGGATCCCGACTCAGAGGTTCGAAGTAGTTCAGAAGAACAAGGTCAGAGGGTGCGATAGCGCGACCACCAACATGATCAATCAAGTGACGGTGATCACCGAGAAGCTGCAATTGCCATCGACTGACACCAATGTTGCAGCTCTGAGGAAGCTCAAATCTTTGGCTCCTAATGCGAACATTGAGGGATGGGTCTTGGATGAAAGAAAAGCCTATCGGCAGGTGGCGATTCACCCGAGCCACCGGAAGTTCTCAGTCATCTGCCTGAAGAACCCTCGTTCAAGGAAGCCTGAGTTCTTCGTGATGATTGGTCATTCCTTTGGTTTGGTCTCTGCAGTCTACAACTACAATCGTAGGTCTGCTGCCATCAATGAGATCGTTGTGAAGCTCTTTGGACTTGTCTCGTTCAGCTTCTATGATGACAAGTACGGGTTCGAGCCTGCCAAGACAGTGAAGTCTGCTCACCAAGTTGCACAGCTCGTTCACTTTTGGCTGGGTGCAAAGTATGATCAGAAGAAGCTGCTGCTGTCGAGCGAACCCACGATCTTGGGTGTCACTTACAACTTGGCAGAGATGCAGCTCGAGATCAAGAAGGAACGGAAGACTGAGCTCATCGAAGAGATCGATCAGACTCTTTCATCAGGGTTGCTCGATCCAGGCTCCGCCGGCAAGCTCAAGGGCAAGCTGATGTTTGGAGCCTCTCAACTTTGGGGAAAGGTCGGTCGTGCCTTTCTCAGAGCCGTTTCTGAGAGGCAGTATCTGCGCCATGCTCGTGATTCAGAGTTCAACCTGGATCCTCCCTTGAGAGAGTCGCTCACTCAATGGAAGAGACTTTTTCAGGCGGGACCACCGCGTTCTATCGATGCAGCCTGGAACAAGACTGCTGATGTTGTGATCTTTACGGACGGGTTTACACCTGACCCTCGTTCACAGGACCAACTTCCTGATCGTATTGGAGGGGTCATGTTTGATCGCAGGCTGAAGAAACCTCAACAGTTCACTGCCATCGTTCCTGCCAAGATCAAAGAGAAGTGGCTCGCTCGGGCAACTCAGATCGTTCCTATCGAGATGCTTGCCCCTCTGATCGCTTTGAAGACGTTCGAGAGTAGGGTCAAGAACTCTGATGTTTTGTTGTTCATCGATTCTGAAGCTGTTGAAGGATCGTTGATCAAAGGATATTCAAGTAGAGAGGATCTCTGTTTGCTCGTTTCAGAATTTTGGAATCTTGCATTAGAGCTCAGAGTGAAAGTTTTTATCGATCGAGTTTCGACGGATGCCAACCCAGCTGATTGGCCGTCTCGGGATAAGATGCATATCGGTCGCAGTATAGGTTGGGAGACTGTTCAGCCGGTATGGCCTCTCGCGTTCAAGGAGGGCCTGGGTGTTTGATCTGTTCTCTTAGTTTGCTCTAGCCTACTGGGTCACTTCTTCAAATAGATGTGTCAACCAGTTTTTGGCCTGAGCTCGAGTTCAGTCATCAGACATTTGATCGGCTCTGTTTTTGGAAAGGACTCAGATGAGCTAACTCAGCTCAGGACAGCCTGCTCGACCCCACGCCAGGAGCAGAAAATGTGAGGGCAGCGATCGCTGTCTTTGTGCTCCTGTTCTTGTGAAGTATCTGTGTTATGTTGTTCAACATAACTTGATCGACGCTGAGTCGTTTGCATGTCTTTGGTAAGGTAGGTCTGGGACAAGCGGAGGACTCTGAACGATCGTTGATACTTCCTTTCTATATTCTTTACATGTTCATGTACACGCTCGTGTGCATGTATTTTATATATGATATACTTATGTATCTGCTGAGCTGTCACTCGATCATCACTGAGGAACGCTCGCTTCCGATTGCCATTTTGGCGAAAGATCGAACCAGCTCAGCCCGATCGGATTTTTGTCCCACCCAAACCCACCCTGTGGCTGCTGTCGCAGGGAATGGGGAGGGTGTTTGATCTGTTCTCTTAGTTTGCTCTAGCCTACTGGGTCACTTCTTCAAATAGATGTGTCAACCAGTTTTTGGCCTGAGCTCGAGTTCAGTCATCAGACATTTGATCGGCTCTGTTTTTGGAAAGGACTCAGATGAGCTAACTCAGCTCAGGACAGCCTGCTCGACCCCACGCCAGGAGCAGAAAATGTGAGGGCAGCGATCGCTGTCTTTGTGCTCCTGTTCTTGTGAAGTATCTGTGTTATGTTGTTCAACTTAACTTGATCGACACTGAGTCATATAAATATATTTATTTATTTAATTAGATATATATAGAAAAAGATGATATGCGTATATGATTTTTATATTTGTATGTATGTAAAAATAGATAAATAAGTATATATATGTATATATGTTATAGAGATGTGTCTATACAAACAGATCTACACATTATTCACATTATGTTGTGTTGGGTTATGGTTTGCCACCTTGTATGATGATGTGACAAGTCCTGCCATGATATGCAATGCGATGCAATGCAATGTAGGTCTGCTTCTGCATCAAGACGGCTTCAATTGACCCTAGCGTTCCGTTTCCAACAAACATCACCGCATGTAGATCAACAAGACAATAGCTTCTTGTTGGTCTTCATCTTTCATCCAAGGGCTCTTAACAAAACAGCTGACAATGCAATATTCACACGCATATTTTCACATGTATGCCCCGAAGGAGACACACGTATGTACACCTACTCATGCATAGAAAAAGTCGACATGGACAACTGCATTGACCAGAGCGCCCCGTGGCGCAGGCCGATAGAGCAGCTCGATGTAGCTGCTTCGATTTCTGAAGAATTGCTTCAGAGAATTCGGATGAACCAATCCCATTTGGAGGCAGCTTGAAATATTTCGAGTTTTCTTATTGCTGAGAATTCAGCGTGATTCAACAACGCTGGTTGACATGAGTCAGGAATCAGTGTAGCTTGAAAAGACTCTGGCAAATGGAAACAGGATCGAAATGGAAGTGTCAGTGACTCTGTGTACCACAAAGCAGTTGATGTTGATGGACGAGTGACAAAAAACCCCTCAGTTTTTTCCTTTGCGCAGCCCTTTGGATTGCCCTTTGTCGCAAGTGTTTGGGAGCTCGGTGATCACGACGGGGAATGATGACAAGCTCAGCAGTGGCTTCCCTAAGCAGTGCAACCAATACACCTTAGTTGTGACTGGAAGCTGGTACCGCTGTCCGTGATGCCAGGATGACGAGAAGGAGTTCGTCACCAACACGGTGCAGCACGCGCAGGGTGACTTGACGGCAAGAACTCGAGGGCTTCGTTGGTGCCATCCCCCAGGAACCAGTGTCGGTCATGAACTGTGGAGGTTCACAAGTTGGGTATCTGAGCTGATGATCTTGGTTTGGGTGTGTCATTGTTGATGTTCTTCTTCTTCTTCTTCTTGTTGTTGTTGTTGTTGTTGTTGTCGTCATTTTTGTTCGATTCTGTTCTGATGTTCGGTTTTGTCGGGGTTGGGCGTTGCCCTCTACCAGCAGCTAGAGAACCTGCATGGCTTAGCGAAGTATTGCCCCAACCCATTCTGATCAACTTGGCTTTATGCCTATTTTCAATCCACCACACATACTCTCTGGAAACTCACATAGACCCTACCGACGCTCTTCAAAGAAAAAAATGATGATCCATGATCATCCTACCTTTAGGAGAATCTGGCTGTTTTCCAGGAGGGTTCCATCTATGAACATATCACGAAGCCTACCACATTCTCCTGTCGAACACTGCCTGGATCAACACCCTGGTGCCGCTAGGTTTACATCTCGAGCAACCTTTGCGGAGTCTGAAGGATGCAACGTCGAGCTTTTTTTGCTGTCGACTTGTCATATTGGACTGGGTCCATCAACTAGGTTAGTGGTGGTTAATGATGGTTAATGGATGGGTCAAATTAGCCAACAATAATGGGGGAAAAACAATTGCGGATGGTTATGCCCCCACAAGAACCGTACTTATCCTGGCCAATCACTATGGGTTGGCTGGAGGCATCAACTTTTTGAACTTGGGGACCCTGAAGTTGCACAACTGTGCTTTGCTCAAAAGTCAAAGTTTGTCAGTTGCAGATTTTCAGTTTGGATCCATAGCCACGCAACTGTTCATGATCGCGAGTGTTCACATCAAAACAAATCATGTGGCTGTCTGCTTGTTCCTGGATTTGTTTCCTCACTTACTCGGCCAATGCAACTGCCAACCAGGATGTCTTCTACTCCGAGATTAGCGAAACGTCTGAAGACTATCCTTTCATCCGAACGGAATGCGTCATTGACACCGTCCAGGCCACCACATATTTGATGGAAGCTATCGTGAACTTGTACCGTGCCATTGACCAACGTGGCCAGAGATGTGGGACTGTTGGGCTGGGAGGAAGCGATGTGGGCTGTGCCATCAATGTCATCGGCTTCATCACTTGCCTCTCTTGGGTGGCGGCTTATTTGAGCCTGGCAGCCTCTGCTTGTGCTCAAGCAGTGAACCCTGGAGCCCTGTGTGTAGCCGACTGGATGACCATTACAGGGGCCTTTGGAGAAATTGCCTATGCAGGTGCAGGGGTGCGATTCGATTGCAACGTTCCGGGCAAATGGGCGCTGCGCAAAGGCTTCGGCATAACTACAACCCTGAGGCCGGGGAGACGATCCCCAGCCTGAAGTCGCCATGTGTTGAAGTGTTGTAACGGCAGGTGAGCAGCTTAAGGTGGCAAAGGTTCTTAACAGCACATGCGTATAACTTCGGTTTTGCGTGATGGCGGCTTGCACACCTGGAGAAGTACTAGCCGTGGATACGGATGATAACCTTTGGGGATGTTCATAGTTTCTATTGCTTTTTTGCTTGATGTTCGAAGTGTCATGTTGAACCCCGCTGTTTTGTTTGCGTTAAGGTTGCTTTGCGGAACCATGATCTTCACCAGTCCAGCATGTGCCCTTTCCAACTGCTGCGCTGGTCAGGCCATACTTGAAGTACTTTCCAGATGCGCGCAAGCTTGAGGGGCCCGGCCCTCGCCCCACTCCTGGCCCTGACCCCATCCTGGGTCCAGCGGCAACAGCGACAGCACCACCTGCCGCAGCACCACCTGCCGCCCCACGACGAGCCGGGGATGAAGAAGCCAAGCTTCCGCCACCCATTTTGGAAACCATCTACAAGGTGAAAAACTTGAAACAGGCAACTTGAATCAGATCCCTTCTAGAGAAGCAGATACATTGACTTTGAAGCAGATACAACTTGAAGATGCTACAAGTGAAACTTTGTTGGGATCATCATCCCCTGCATTTCTATTTTCAAGTGAAACATCTCAGCGTTGTCACCATTGTGATATCAGCTCAACTTGGGGCCGCTCAGCTCCAAGGCAAGGAGGTACCGCAAGTTTGACATCGCGCTGTGCGTGGCCGATGCCTTTCAAGAAGTGGCCTGGACGAACAGCGGCGGCGCCGGTGGAGAGACAGGTGGTCAGCAGCTGAGTAGAGCTGGATCCACCACGATCCACCACGATCCACCATTCTCCAGCATAATGATGGCATAATGATCACCTGCAGTCATTCTTTGGAAGCCGTTGGGGGTAGGCAACTCTTGGTGCACCTCAGAGCTGCCGGCTCGCTTGCCAGTTGATGGGTCGATGGATGGTTTGATCCCTGGTGATGTTTCGGGGAGTACCAAGACAGGTCTCGGATCAGCTTCTCCAGGATGGAAATCCGTCGCCGAAGCGACTCCACGGCTTGCCGGCATCCCGCTGGTGAATCACAAGCGCATTCTTTGACGTGGAAAAAATCTGGGAGATGACACCAGCAGTTTCCACCGCTTCAGTGTGGTTTTCATGGCCCCAAAAAATGATATTTCGTAATCCTGACCAATCATTACTCAACTAGCAACTATTCTTAACAACTGCTATTCATTCTCTACCACTATCAATCATTATCGATCGTTCTCGGCGGTTCTCAACCGGTATCAGTCATCATGAATTAGCTATCAACCATTCTCAATCATCATCAAATCATCACTAATCATTAAGCATAATTACTCACTATTGATCAAAACCAGCGATTTTTCATGCTATTTCACCATGATCAACCAGCTTAACCATTTGCCACCAAGCGGCTTGGCCATGAGTCCACTGCAGCCACTGCCACGGCTGCTGCTGCTGAGGCTTCATTTCTGATCCGAGCCTTGTTGCAGATCCGGGATTCGGCGCAGGCGTGTCCAGATCCCAGGACGGGGCAGCACGCCACCCATGACATCCCCAGGGGTTTCGGGCACTGACGTTGCAACCGTGAAGGTGGGATGTGAACAGCTGGCGTTCTTGTGCTTGACCCAGAGTTGTTACATATACATATTTACGATCTTATGCATATAAAAATATACATATATATTTACATATATGTATATATTCATATATACGGTTTACCGAAATACGGTGCCCGAAGCGGTGATGCGTATGGAACACCAATAGCCCAGATTCTTTTTTGTCAGGAAGACTTTGCAATTCAATCAAAAAGATGTATTTATTTGTGGCGGGATGAGATGAACGGTTTGGACCGGAACGGCTGCAGGAACTGTGCCATCAATATCATGAATGTGATCTCGTCGTTTGCATGGATATCCCACTTTTCGTCGCTCAGCTCACACAGTGTGAGATTACCACTTCGAACATGGGTCACTGGGTGGGCTCTGCGGGGATGGAGCTCAATTCGACCCAAGCTTCAGTCTCAGCTTTCTCAAGGCTGGTGCCAAGGATGAATCAGTAACCTCAAATTTCTGGTGGATCATTCTTAACAATCAGGCTTTGATCATTGGGAGTGGCCATCCACAATGAGCGAAATTGGCTGAGCAGCTGCTTGTAATACAGGTTGCACAAGCTGCATCGGGGATCCCCTGACGAGAACTGCATCATCCGTTTTGAATCAGTTGCTGACCATCAGCGCTGACGGGTATTCTTCCGAGTGACTGAGGCAGTTTTTGAATGTATACAGATATATGATATATATATATATATATATTTATACACATACATGCATATCTATATCTATATCTCTCTCCATGTATATATATATACACATCTATGATATAGGAAGTGTTGATCATGATAGGAAGTGTTGATTCATTTGTAGAACATATATAGATTTGTTTGTTGAAATGCGGCAGCTTTTCATGGCTGTTGCTATTTGCCTCTCAATGGGGGATCTATAGCTAGGGGACCGGCAACTTTACCGCTGCTGGTGATCTGCATTGAAATGAAATGTGGGGATTTAGCAGCATGGATGCCACATTACTGTTGATTATGAACCATTGTGAATCATGACAGTGATCATTTGTCAAAATTGTTGATGATTAACCACGATCCCGTAGTGACCAGTTCGTCACTTTCCTAGCGCCTCATGTTTTTTTCTCCCCTTTGCTATTTGAGTATCATTATCATGCCTAATGATCCCATTTATGTTTTCATTTCAAACATATCCTGGTACTTCTTCATGATTAACCATTTGGGCATCACCCCGATTTTGTTTCAACCATATTCACTCCATGCGGGATACACAACAATCTGGTCATCCATAATGTCAACCATATCATGACTCGTTTCCTTCCATGATGCCACCTACCGCGCGGTACGAATGGTGAGGTTGCAGGCTGTGGACGATTGTACCAAGAGGGGCTCGCAGGAAGCGCGCTGTGGCCAAGAGATTTCAGCGCTGTTGGGAGCACTGCTGATGTCCCCAGCGGCGGGCTATGCAACGTCATCCGCCCCTCCGTCGCTGAGGGCCCGCGCACGGAGCACCAGCCGTCAGTCGCTGCTTAGGGTTCCTTTGGACGTGCTGATATCAATGACACCAGGTGGTAGTGAAATCAACTGTAGGTTACTGGACCCTATAGGTTAAACCAATACATCCACCAGGTGGGATCAAGGTTTTTTGGCGCTTACCACGTCATGTGTGGGAGCCTCCCCAGCTGTTTGAATAGTGCGAAGATCGGCTGTGGCTACGGCGGGTCACCAGGCCACTGCTGGAACTAGAACGGAAAAGTTTTGTTTACTCTAATAGTAACCTTATGATTGTATCCAGTTTGGTTGATATTCAAAATAGGGAACCCCAAAAATGTATGGTTTATTACTACAAATGATGAAGATGGGATGATTTAGGGGTACCCCTATTTTAAGAAACACCCATATACATTGGTCTATCCTTCAGGGTAACCTATAGTGAGTATAGTCGAATCTACAGAGTGAATCTAGCCAACTGATATAGTTGTACAACCTACAGTGAATTCGTACATAAACCCGTTGGTGTAACTGAATCACCAAGGTTCCCCTATGATGTAACCACAGATCAACTACGTCCCTGTGATTCACTAGAGCGAATCTGTGCCTTTTGCTAAAGGCCCCAGAGAACCATGTCTGCCCATGAAACCTTCAACCGTTTCCATTTGAACCAAGGATTGTGCTGCAAATCCCGACCCAAAATATGAGTTGCTCCACGAGCCAACGCCATGAGTGTGAAATCAGAGACTTGCAGCGAGCAATCGAAGGCTGTTGGTGGCTGAAGGCAGCCACCCACGTCAATACACAACAGCTGTTGATCAATTTCCCAGCTGTAACTCACTCTTGAACAACCAGCTGTGAATCACATGGTTGATACTTGGCAATGGCAAATCTCATTTGAAAAGGCCTTTCATTTCATGTTCGATCATTGAAAATGTGCCAGATCGGTCTCAGATTCTTGATCTGATCCGGCTGCGTTTGGACTGTTCGTCGGTCCAAGATCACCTTGTTACATGTGGGTTGCTAGTCAACATCATAAAGCCGAGCAACGGAGCGTTTGCAACGTTATTCTCGGAACAGGAATTTGCGACCAGGAACGAGGCCAACAGCCCACAGAATAGTAGGTGATGTCTTAATCTAGACGCAACAACCAAACAAAATCTACTAGTAACTGGTAGCAGCCAGTACTAGGGATGATGTAGACCATTCCATACAGAAACCAAAGCAGCAAAAATGGAAAGTGACAGAAGCTGCTCCTGAGCAACTTGTCACCAGAGCCGCAGCGCTGAGGATCTCATTTGCGCCAAAGTGAGTGCTGTTGCTGGTGCTGCAAGAGGTGTCTCCAGGATGAGAAAGGTAAGATCCAGAGAATCACAATGATCATCTTCATCAGCATGTCTAAATCATATCCAAGTCTATCTTGACCTTGTCTTCAGCTGGAATTCCCACGATGTCTCTACCTAAAAGAGGTAGGACACTCCTTGAGGAACTCCTCAGCAACCCTGGACCGACGAGGATCAGCCGCTATATAGTCACCCTGATTCGGTGCTCTTGGCAGTGTCCGAGCCACCTAAGTGAGCCATTGTTTGCAGATGATATGTAAACCGAGCATTGAGTTTTTTTCCATATCTAAAAACATGTAAAACACCTTTCTTCCAGATATGTAAATATTGAATCTACTACAAGTATGGCGTTTTTGACCCCAATTTTTGGCCATCGTTGTCGTTGTGGACCTGGCTACACTTCCAATCAACTCGTGGCAACTGCTCCGGCTGCGATGCAAAGACATGTCAGCAGCGGAGCAGCTACCCTGGCGACTGCCTCGTGGAAGACGTCGTCCTTTCCGACTCGTTGCTGTGGAAAAAGGGAGCGCTTCAACAGCTCAACAGCTCTGCTGTCGATGAAGTTGCACAGTTTGCCACGGGGCAACTCCCATGTGATGTGATGGTTGGTGAATTGGGGGCGTGGAGTTGCAGGGCCGGTCGGATGCTTCTAAGGATAGCGCGTAGCAAGGATTTACTGCGATGGTATGTGTGCTTGTTATTTACACTATCGTTGGCTATATCCCGCTGGATCCTGCCATTCTTGGTGGTGGTCGTTGTGGTGAGATTGCCTTTTCCCATGGTCCATGATGGATGATGTATATAGGTACGCATGCATGCATACATACACATACGTGCATGCATACATGCATACATCCAGGCATACACTACGGGTACATGCACACACACACATACACATACATATCTGCATGCATGTTGGCACAGACGTATACAGTTGTATATGTACGCGTGCATACATGTCTGTTTATATTCCTCGTACAGATATCATCAGATACCTATGATTGATAGATAGAAAGATAGACAGATCGATAGAAAGAAAGATAGATAGAAAAATCAGATAGCTCGAACGAAAAATAGATAGACAGTTCGATAGACAGATAAGAAAAGATAGTTTACGTTGTTTCATCATCACTGTTGGTTATTATCCTCTATTTTCACACTTCACTAAGCACCATCACCCCCCTTCGTTTGTTGTTTGCTCAGGTGGCTCAAGAATTTGTTCAGTGCATAGCCCCATGACGTGGAAGAAAGCCTCGGAATCTGCAGCGCTTCTGCGGTATGACCAGGTGGAACAGGACTGGGAGATGCCACTGGGTCCCTGGGTATCACTGGGTATCACTGGTTCGGGTGGTGAGGTGAGTGGTTGCACCACTGGTCTGTTGTTGAGTTGCAGTCGTTGATGTCTAAGATGGGTGATTCCTGGTGGCATTTTGCATTGAAGGGACTGGGAAACAACAAAATTGCTGTACAATCCAGGTTTCCTGCGAGTTTGGCTATGAATCCAGACTTTTTCTTCGTGGCACAAGTGATTGGAGGGTTTGCTGTACATGAAACTGGCTGCTATTTAGCTATTGCTTTTCTCAAGAGTGCTTGCAACACCCTTGATTATCAGTCCATGCAGGTTCATAACAGTTGATAGTGGTGAATGATGCTGAAATAGTGGTGCTTGATGGATGCTATAATGACAGTCCATATTGGTTACATAAAATCCTTGGTAGCGGTGAATCATGCTAAAATACAACCCGTAAAAACCAACAAAACTTCGAAACAACCCACGATGTGGCGACTCGTCAACCCACAGGATTCTGAGATCGAGGATGGTTTCGAATCCCCTCCAGAAGCAGAAGCAGAAGCAGAGGCATGGCCACAGGTGGCTGTGGGTCAGAAACCAGGGCATTGTAGGGGGAATTCATATACCAAAAAAACTAGTAGTGAGAACGATAACCCTTTGCCCTTGAGGTATAAGATCCAATCACAAGAAATCGTGCGGGTTGCAAATCGAATCAGTCCCTATGAAATGCAGTGCAAAAAAAATCCAGGAAGATTTGGAAGTCACAATATGATAGGAAGATATGATAGGAAGATATGATAGGAAGATATGATAGGAAGATATGATAGGAAGATATAGGAAGCGGGACCAGCTCAGACAACGAACATCACAACGAGAAAGCCACGTGCAGCGTGACGTGGTGGGGCATGGCTGTACAGGTCACAGAATCTATGCACGAGCACGGTCGTAAGTTCGTGAAGTATATAGCCGTAAGTGTAATGATTAGCAGAAATACGATTTTTATAGTAGTAATGTTAGGTGTTACTGTAGTATTGGGTCATTGTTAGTATTGTGAATATAGTAGTGTTAGGTTATGATATTTATTCCAATGTCAACCACCTTACCTAACCTTTGCCTTTCAGAACTGCTGACCTGACCAACCGGCTGCCTTCCGGCTACCTTTCTCGAAAATCGAAACTGTGAACCTTTTGCGGCGGCTGGGAGAAATCATGGCTGTATGGATGTGCATGGTCAAGATACATCAGGCACACACACACATACACATGTATGTACATTATGTATGTATACACAGTATAGTATACACAGGTAGATGTACATGTATTGTATAATATTTATATATATATGTACAAGTATACATATACATTGACATATTGTTTGTTTCTTTTTTCACTCGTGAAAATATGACTATAGATGCAGATGCGTACATACTATATATTTGTACATGTATTTATGTACGAAGTACTAAGTACAAGTGTTATGAATAGCATAGTGTGTTGTGTCGACCAATCCCCACCGTGGCAGGAGTCTGATGGCACTGAGGGGAGATCGTGCTGGCGCAGCACCAGTGCTGTTGTGACCTTGCTATGCTTTCTGGCGATTGCCTTCTATCCTCGGGGTAGCGCCCACTTCGATTTAGCGTGCCTTGATGGCTGAGCTGTTTAACTGCCGTAGTTATGATTGAAAGCCTCGTTCTTTTTGAGCAAAAGGTTTATCTTTCATCACATTCAGCCTTGAAAATAGATTATGGATCCTTGTTTCAATGCATTCTTCTTGAGGCTTATGGTACACTTGTTTCAGTGAGGAGGTAGAAATATTGATTGTGTCACATATCTCTGGATTTCAACACCTTCACCTGACGATTGGTTGAAGCCGTTGAAGCGATTCGTGCTCGCTGTAGCCACTTTGCCTCAAGCCATTGACGCAGTGCTTCCCGCGACCCCACTCTTTCGACCATGGCAGGTGTTGCTACTGAACCCGTGCCAGTGACTGATGCTGCTGTCCCTGTGACCAGCGCAGTCCAGATGGGCACCGGGGTGCCAATCAGCACCACTTATCCCATGGAGACGGGTGCGCCCCAGGTAATCTACACATCTTCGCCTTACGTGATGCCTGGTGCTGCTCTCAGTTCATGTGATAGATGAAACCAATCAATCAATTCCAAACAAGAATTCCTTATAACTCCTTTTTCCAGGCCTTGCAAAAAGGATGCTGGCAGAATTCATAGCATTGGACAAGCCCACTTTCTCGCTGTCAAGCGTTCTAAGGTGCTGCCTCTGTCAGCGCCATGCCCATGACCAGCTACACCACCGGGATGCCAATGACCACCTACAGCGGCTACGGCGGCCTGGACCACTCTCAAGGCAAGTGGTTTGCACCTGGCGAGGCTCTGCCTCCAGGCTTCATTGTGACGGCTCACCCCGAGGGACACACCGCACCTCAGGAGGGCCACCTGATGTCTGACCAAGCCCGTGAGAGCTTTGTGATCACCACCGGCACCGGAAGCAAGTTGGCCTCGGCTCCCAAGACCAAGGGCAAGAAGAGCAAGAAGAAGAAGTCCAGCGGCTGCTGCTGAGGTGACATGGGAAGTAGACCTATGATCGGACTCCACCGGCCCAGGCTTAGTGATGGCTTGTCCTAAACATCTTAGTCCACAGTCTTTTTTTCCCCTTTGTTGTTTTCCTTGAGAGGACTGGCTGATGGAATCCGCTCCGCTGTGGAGTGAGATCCACAGTGGGTGCGGTGGCCCCTGCGGCGGCACCACGATGGGTGTCGTCTCCGGTGATCCGCCCTTTTGCCCAATGTATTCAGTGTTCCAGCATCGGACCCTGCCGGATGCGAAAAGAAATGACTCCTGTTGGGTGAGGTGGTGCAGTTGATAAGGAAGCAGTAGAATGGGCTACAGCAGTACCAGGAGGGATATGTCAGATCTGCCACAGTAAACCGCCAGAAGCCATGGGGGTGTCTTCCAAATTCCTTCTGATTTTAAGCACCATTTCTTACATGGGCTTGACGGGGGTCGGCTCATTCCTACACTTCTCCTGGAGGAAACACGTTTTTCCGCATCACCAACATCATGGAAAAAGCTCAGCTGATAACAACATGGAGAGCTAAAATCGTAGGACCAGTTGCCTAGCTGAAAGAGTTGGTAGCTGAAGTTTCCTCGGTTGGTCTGCTGATCATGTTAGCCAGAAAGTACGACTATGCACAACTGTTCACCAATACTATCCATTATCAACAAGCATTGTGAACTCAATTACCCAATCATCAGTTTAGTATTGGCTATAGAGTCAGTATGAGTTATAATTGGTTATACTAGCCAATCATTGTGATCCCTGATTAGTCATCAGTTTTCCGCTACCCAATGATTCACCTCATCACTATCCTTGGTCGTCGTTGCGAAAAACGGGGGCTGCGCTTCCCAGGGCGACGGCGGATCTCCTGGAAGAATGGCAACAGATTCCCAACATTTCCAGAGTCATCACGCGTGCACAGGGCGCCTTGGACAGCACCGTTGTGACCGTCCCAAGTTGTGGGATACAACTCGTACTCTGAGTACACACCATCCTTTGTAGCATGCTATCAAGAAATAAATAGGATATATATATATATATCTGTAACTATATATATATGTATCTATATATATATATATCTGTAACTACATATATATATATATATATATATATATATCTGTATTTATATATATATATATATGTGTATATACTATACATGTATGTATATCCATATATCTATATGTGTATATACTGTATATTGTGGCTATTGGTGCATTCTATCATATGCAGTCTCTCCGGGGCGCTTTCGCTACCAGTGCTGCTTAAGTTGGGAAACCGACGTCAGGACTTCAGCCAGAAACACCTGTGCGAAATCTTCGTGACCTCTTCATTGCGTATCAACCATATCCGGAGCAAGCCTTGCCCTTCGTTCGCACCGCCTGTGTGATCGATGCGGTTCAAGCCACGGCGTACCTGGGCCACGCAGTGGTTTGGCTCTATCGAGCCATCGACTACAACGGCCTGGAGTGTCCCAACAATAGTCCGGCAGGATGTGCCATCAGTGTGGCAGGGAGGGAGGGGATTTTTCGGAATAGTCCGGCAGGATGTGCCATCAGTGTGGCAGGCAGGCAGTGAATTTTCGCGGCGCCAAAGCAGGGATTGTCCATGGCAAACTGAAATGATTATCTACTGGTTTGTATACCTCCTTTGGATTATCATCCATGCAATGAAAGCATTTTGTTGGAGGTAATGTTATGCGCGGACGAGTTCCCAACTGCCAAGCTCAGCATGGAACCATCCCCTACCAAGCTCAATCAAGCGCTATCACTGGCATTTCGGGGACGATCATAGCACCTGGATCCACATGGTGCCAGCAGCGTTCGGCCGAGCTTTATGGCTGTAGGCCTCACCTGGGATAGGAGGCAGTCTCCTCGCGATCATCCCTCCTTGGGCATGTGATTCCCTGATGGCTGTGGATCAAAAACTCTGTACCCCTTCTGTTCACATGGCCGTGACCCTGCACAAGTCCCAACTGCTGGGATGTGAAGTCCCCTTTTTTGGGATAGTGACTTGACGCATCCGCAGATTTTCAGCCAACTTTTCCCCGTCAGAAACTGGTTGCGCGGGAGGCTTTATCGCTTCCATCTCCTGGGTCGCTTCCTATCTGAGCTTGGCCGCTTCTTCCTGCAGCAACGCCGTGAACTCTGGCGCGCTGTGCGCCGCAGATTGGACGGCGATGGTAGCGGACATGAGCGAGATTGCCTCCAGTGGTGCAGGGGTCAAGAGGCCCAACAATGGTGAACCTGTTGGTGCTGATGGTTTGCTGATAGAAGGCTATGGATCAAGCAGTTGATAGTTATCCAGTGATAATCCATAGCCATTTATCACAATAGCAAACCAGTGATCATAGTTACCCACAAATTTTGTGGGGGATGATATCCAGGGATAATAGTTGGAATACGATGATTGATTTAATGATGATACACCAGGGGGACAGGGTTTTGACCCATAGCCAAATAGCCATCCCCTGACACTTCTAGCGTTGACCCCTTCAGGAGACGCCGAAGCGCTGAAAAACCCATCCCAGCGATGAACTTCGATGTATTGGTCTACCATTTGAATGCAACTTTGAGGTGTTCCTTAGTGCTGATTCAACTACTGAAACCCAACAAAAAATCCCACGCCGGACGCCAAATCAAGGCAGTTGGATGCAAGACAACATTTCGAGTGTTTCTGTTTTTCGACCGTTTGTTTGAAAGATTGAACCGATGAGCGCCACAATCGCCACAATGAGTGGGTGCTTGGGACAAGGTGCAGGTTCGTGCCACCAAAGTATTGACGTTTCCGGAAGCAAGTAGTTCATGATGGATATGAAAGCTTGATAATCATTCGTAATGGCTACGAATGCAAAGAGAATGGTCAATAATGATTAAGTTCATGGGTAACTACCACTATGGCTGTCTACCTGTTATGATAATGGTCAATAATGGTAGATACAACATAGTAACAGGTAAACCTAAATGGTAGTTTACCTAAATAATGAAGTAGTTACATTTGATTAACTATTAGCTTATCATAACAGATAGCTTACCACTACAATTGATGAAGCGAACTGCTTGACACGACTTCATAGGTAAACAAGCACTCAAACTTCGCCAGCTGGAAGCGCAGGCACTGCGACTACCACGGCCGGCTCACGGGTCTGTTGAAGTTCCCGACCCGGGCGAAACCGTACTATGAGCACTTCATTGCGGCTGCCAAAGGCCCTGCCAAGACCATATTGGAAATCACCAAGATGGAACATGAGCCTCGGATTGCGGTGACCTTGCCACTGTCAAATGCTTGGAACCCATCACTTAAACATTCACACCTCATTCTGCAGTTTTGGGGCGTCAGAGTGGGCGACCAGATTTCGGGAGACCCCTTTTCAATGATCAGAAACTGGGCTTCGGTAGATGCCACAGTTTCTGGGGGCCTTCACCAAAACCATCTTTTTTCTTGCGAGGTTGGGCCCAGTTGGGCAATAACTTCGCACATAGCTGGAAGCCGCCACCATCTACGGGAACATCGTTGGGGTAGACATCCTTGGGTACAATCTGTACTCGAAAGACTATTTGAGTCTGACCCTCAACTGGCAAACCATGTTTAACCCATGGCCGGACAGGAAGAGAAGTACATTGTCTTCCTTTCCCCGAACATGTTTGTGGTTTCAGAATCAAGAGCGTTTCTTTTGTAGCAGGATTGTGAATTACAACAACCATTGGACCATCCTTGAAGTAATTTTGGTGATCTAAGTCAGGGCCCAATTTAAACCCATGTGTGCCATAAATGGTGGTGTCCGAAACATCCCCCAAAGTGATCTTTGGTCTGGCGGCAAATCACCATACATCTCCATGAGAAGAAATCCGCATCCCTGATGATCCTTGGGCCGCATTCCCTTCAGCGGATTTCAGCAACCCATGCGGACACCCAACCGGTGCTGATCCCAAAAATGCAGCTCTTTGTTGGTAGACACTTTCACCAGGTTTTAGCTCGGGACAGGGGAAGTGAGGCAATGTTGATCGTCTAAGCCCTGTATCAAGTCTTCCAACAGACAAGACTTGAATGGAATAGCTACTAACAAGACTTGATTTGTTGCCTTGCTTCAAGTTATTCCAACAATGACCAAGTCTTGTTAGTCTTCCGAAGCTGCCAGGGGTTGTTCCTGTTTAGCAACATATTTAGTATGATTAAGTTGGTTACCAAGAATCTTACTGGTCCAATTCCAGAAATTCAATGAACAGTGACTAGTAAGAAGCCTACTAGTGACTTACTAGCGAAATTCAGCTTACTACATCCAAACCCTACCAGTCAATGAACCCCACTAAGGGTTGCCAAAGAAATCGGTGCCGATCCCCGCCCGGTCTCCCCCCGGCGCCTGGGCTGCTTCTCAGTCATGATCTTCCGAGGCGCATCAGGAGCGTGCGATGGACATCACCATGTGTGTCATGGATGTGACCAATGCAGTCACTCGGCACCGGAGCCAGGCGGAGCCTGGGAACTGGCAGATCCACATTGATAAATCCCCAGATTTGATGGTGATCACAGCCTGTTCTGGATGATTCATTGCATTTGGTAGTACATATTGGTGAAGGTCAATCGATGGTTAGTTCTTTGTTATGAAAAGTCAGTTGTTGCTGACGAATTGATGGTTAGTTATTAGCGATTGAATGGTCAGTTCATGTTTAGCCAGTGGATGACTATTGGTTTGTCAATGTCGGTGGTAAATTGTTGGTACAGACAGTGCAGCCGATGCCGTGAATTCACTGGGGGGTCACAACATGGACCCTGACGTAAGCTGTGGCTGGGGTCTGCCGTGGGTTAGAGATACCCATGATGTTTGACAGTGCCACGTTTGGACCTCTACGTTCTGTCATGAAATTCGATAGGTACTTTCAAAACGTGTACTTATTGAATTCAGCGCTTTAAGCAAGAAACGCAGCTCATGTCACTATGTGTACTATCTATCAATACTTAGCCATCAGTAACTGTCATTAACCATTGATGATTAACCAGCAACCACTCCTTGAGTAGCATCTAATTAGACAAAGAGCACATCACTGTACAAGCCACATCCAGGTGATTGACCAATGATCAACCAAGAATTACCTGATAAATCACCCCATGGCAATTCAGCAATTATCAACCATTCACCTGACCCATTGGTAACTCGCAATTAACTAAGTAATCCCATAGATTTCTGGTAATTCCAGCTGGTAATAATCTAGGGGAACCCGCAGTTATCATCCAGTTTACTAATCATTTACAGTAATAAACCAACCATAACTTTGTAGGTTCCCAAACTGGCTTGAGAAACCACCATGATCAACCACTATTAACCATTATTAACAATTTGTTGTTAGGTACTAATCCCTACTACTCACCACCATTTAGCAACCCCCAATTGGCTGGACATCATAGGGATCAAAAACCAACAATAGTAATCAGCAATGTTGTTGGTAATTGATGAATTGTTGTGATTATCAATTAGTCATTGTTAGTCTGTTGTTGGCTCTTAATCGTGATTATTGCCTGGTAATCCCTATGATTATTAGTCCCTTTGATCATGAATCCCTATTTTCCCATTTTTTGCCTGGTAATCCTTCAAATCATCCCATGAACTGCCCCATTTCGTCGTGCGTTTTTTAAAGTCCTGCGCATTTGAGGCGTCCTTCCTGGTCCGGGCAGCGCTTCAGATTGGCACCGCCACTGTAGCATGTCCTGATCCCAAGTGCCTCGGCGAGGGCCTGGGGAATGGACAAATCGGTGGGTCAGTGAGGCTGATTCACCAGCAATATTGGCTAATGCTGGTTAATGTTAGTTAATGTTGGCTTATTCACCAGCAATATTGGCTAGTTAAGGTTGGTTAATGTTAGTTAATGTTGGCTTATTCACCAGCTTATAGTAAGGCTAGTTAAGGCTTAATGGTTATTGTTGGTAAGGCTGGAAAAGGATCAAACCATCAGCAGTTGGATATGGCTATGAATTATCGCCAACATATTGATTGATCAACCATACTGTTTGATTGTCTGACCATTAACAACCTACTGGTGGACAATACTGATTAATCATCAACAAAACTGGATGCGTCTAGTGGTTGACAATCAGTCATACTGGGCGATGAAGAAAATAAGTAATTAAGCAATCTTAGCGATATCACACCTAATCCTGCTCACCATACTGGTTGATCATGGTTTGTCATACAAGTAAATAGATAGAACAATTCCTTAGAAAAGTAAATGAATAAATACATATATACATATACATTATGTATGTATATACATTTAGATGTACACAGTGCATATGGACCATCATAGTGCATCGAAATTGTTCATCCACCACATCAAGAAATGTCGTTATCGTCTCCAAATGTAGCAGGATTGACCGATTCACTAGTCTTGGGCATACACCACTGGATCTAGAAACTCCACGATGGATTTTCTCATACATTCACTTGGAACCTTGACGTGCCACCCTGGCCCCATCTAAACCGTATGGATTGCCGGGCCCCAAAACAGGGTTTTGGTGGAAAAGATCGGGGACCAACCGTTTGCCAGCCATCAGGAACTGGCAGCCATTCACCACTGATCATTCCACTCTGGTTCGGGGCAATTCTGATCATTGACAAAGGATTCACTTCATGAACCATTCACAAATGATCATCAACCAGCTAAAACCATTCACCAATGATCATCAACCAGCTAAAACTCTGATTCACCGCTTTTATAAGCCTGAGGAACCCATATCAGCCGGTCAAGTTGAAGAATCCCTTCCTTAGCATAGAATAATCACCCCTGGCCATGGGGATGACGGTTCATGGGGCCGCCGAACGGGTACGGGTCCTGATCTGTCCTGACTGAGGGCGTGCACCATAGACATCATGGAAGTGATCTCGTCCTTCGCGTGGATCTCGCGATTTATGTACCTCAACGGCATGGCACAGGGATGATGCAATGATAGCAGTTGCCCCTCTGGTGGCCGGAAATGCTACGTCACCAAAGGGGTATTGTCCTGGCTCATTTGTATTTGGGGTTGTCCGCAATGGATGGCCCCCAGCCATCCGCGCAAGAGTCTCATAAATCAACCACAGCTTGATGCGGTACACCCCCCAAGTCGTGCATTGATAGTCAGGTATCTCGGGGTTCACCCGTTCACCACTTCATATTTCTAACTACTGGTCTATCGGGGCAGAGATCTGTGCATTACTTCTCTTTGCTTTTGTGCCCCCCAAGTACCAACATAACAAAGTGTTGAATGACGAGATTAGGAGCATGAAAACAATCTCAAGTTGAATGTGAGAGTTGTTCACTTCACCGTTCGTTCTCCGCCTGGTTGATTGAAGAGCACTCAAGGGTGGTCATAGATGGAAGACCTAGGGTACCACCCAGGAACATCTACATCTATCCCACAATTCATCTCGGAATGGAGTTGCTTCATGTCGGAATGTTTGTTGATCCGAAAG
Organism: Symbiodinium kawagutii; assembly: GCA_009767595.1. NCBI lineage: Eukaryota > Dinophyceae > Suessiales > Symbiodiniaceae > Symbiodinium > Symbiodinium kawagutii. The sequence continues at coordinate 120,835 of VSDK01029022.1, forward strand.
GATCGAAGGACCAATGGTTTCTTCACTAAAAGGGTAACCTCCTCAATTATATAATAAGCCTATGGTTTATTGATGGGGGTTAAGATCATTCACCATCATTTTCTGGGTGTCGCACGTGTCCGATATCACAATTGACTTTTCCAAGGTTGTACACCAGCCCCATGGTGACTGTCACGTGACTCCTGCACTCCAACTTGGGGTGTTTTTTCGTGCTGCATGGTTTGATCTCCCATGTTTTTTTTCTTCTTGTTGTTGTTGTTGTTGTTGTTGTTGTTGCTGTTGCTGTTGCTGCTGCTATCCCCTATGATTAACAATTTGTTTGCCATCAAGTATCATTATCCGTTGTGAACACCCATCAGCAGCCGTAGCCTTTGTTAACCATCATTTGCAATTGATGACAATCCATTTTCAACCAAGAACTAACCATTATCAACTATGACCAAGCGTTATTCAACATCATTGGTTGCTTGCCCACCATTGTTAACCATCATTGTTGGTGATATTCTATTCTCTATTACAGTACCAACTATCATTAATCATCATTAATTAATCATCATCAACCATGATCAAACATCATTCACCAGCTTATTCACATGACAAACCATCCAACTAGCTATTAGTTACAGTAATCATGAGTTCAACTTCCAACTAGCCATCAGATCACCATCCAACTCACCATCAATTCACCATTCATAGCTGTTCTCAGCTCATGGATCTCCTGGGATCACTGCCACGGATGCGTCACCTGGCACAGATCCATGGCAGTGGCCGACTGTTCCAAGCGGGGCGATATGAAGGCGGCGCCGCGTTTCGGGGGACCGGGGGACCGGCGGGGATCGGGGGGATCCCCAGAGTTGCCACTGATCATATGCCATGGCAGATGTCTAACATCTCTGTTTTTTTTTCAAGTTTTTTGTTTAGAGACAAGATGCTCAAAACCAGAGTCATGGCTTTAACCCCCTCTTTATGTGGGATTTTTATCCATGCGGCCATGACCCAACAACCCTTACGAGTCATTGGTACTTCTTGGCGCGAAGCTTGGCTTCTGAATCTAGGATGTTGCACTTCTGTGTTTGAATATGCATAGATCGATGTCGTCCATGTTGCACATGGGGGTTTCTGATAGGGAATCCCAAACATGGATGGTTTGTTGCTAGACTATGAATTATTAATATTGGATGATTTGGGGGGTCCTCTATTTTGAGAAACACCAGCATAGAGGTGTAGAGACGTGTATTGTGTTCATTGAAGTAAATGCATGTAAATATACGTAATGCAATGCAATGAACTTAAATGCACATGTAGATAGATGTGAATGCACATGTGGTGTAATGCAATGGAATGCATGCACGTTCTTCTAGGGAATGTAATGTAAGGGAATGTACTGCTGAGGATGTATTGCTATCCTGATTGCCATCGATGTTAATCAGGGTATTTCTATATTTGTACACGCAAGACAAACATGTGTAGATGCAATTTAGACTACATAAAACGTGAATCATACGCAGATTGTTTGTGCGTTCCACCAAACCCTACTACATATTACACACAATCCCTCATTGAGCATAGTGGCTCGGGATGCATCCAATTGTTTAAAGCATGATCGACAACTCTATCAACCTTTATCAAAACTTCCATCAATTTGGAGCTTGTGGATGTAAACCATCATTAATTGATGATCATTGCAGTAATTTTCACGACTGTTCTTGCAGGCATTTTGGATCATAACGAATCACTACCCTCCCAACCACTATGAACCAGCCAAGCAACCAAACATTAACCGATCGCACGACCATGAGTTCGCCATTGACCGACCATCAAGTAACCAACCATTACGTAATAGTCATTGACAAACCAACTGACGACCCCAACCTTTAAGTAACCAACGGCCTCAACCATGGTGGTCAAACACTAGCCATTGACGGACAACTAAACCTCTAACTAGCCGTAAACCGACCATTACTCAACCAGCAAAAGCCAGCCATTAACAAACTAATTATCAGCTATTAACTAGCTTGTCAACCCCATCTAACGATTAACTAGTGGCTAGTTACCCCATCAACCAACCATTGACACATTAGTAACTCGTTACTAACCGTTACCAACACATTATGAACTCATTATTAACTCATTATTAACTGATATTATGAACCATTCTGAGCGCATGACCATCATCAACCATCAGCCATAATATAACTATCATTATCAACACATGATTAGCCACAGTTCACCATTGTTTACCATCATTAAGCATCAACCATTCTCACCCATTGTTGATACACTATATCAGTGCGTTGTTAACCATCCTTTAACCATCATCATTAATGGTTGCCAGTACCATTATTGACCATTACCATCATCAACACATCATCTCACCATTATTAACCATTACCATGACCATTATTAGCCATTAACCATAACCATTATTAACCATCCTTTAACCATCATCTCACCATTACCATGATTATCATAACCATTACTGTATTATTACCATAACCATTGCATTGATCCATTTGCCCCTTGCCACCATTCACCCCCCGCTGGAGGCTCGCTGCGCTAGCGACATCTCGAACCTGGTGGCGGCGGTGGCCAATGGACCTGCGGCGGGCATCGCCACGGTGTCAGCCACGCGGTGGCAACAACGAACCGGGGACCGTTGCAGGGGGAAGCAACGTGAATCCACTGGTGATGGTTAACAAATGGTTGATGGGATGGTTAGTTGATGGTTGATTGGATGGTTGGTGGATGGTTGATTGGAAGGTTGATTGGATGTTTAGATGATGGTTGATTCATGTATGATTCAGGGTGAATGAATCTTAATAAGGGTTCATTGATGGTTAGATTAACGGTGAATAGATGATTGTTCTTTCATTGTTCACGGATGATTGGAAACCAACAGATGGTCAATGAGCTGATGGTTAGGTGATTGGGAACTGGTTCACGCATATGGCAATTTATGCTTAAACAAAGGTTGTATAACTGATGGTTGATTTATCGTTGATTAATGATCAATTCATCGTTCACCACTAAGAATGATGATGAAACAACTTACAAGTCGTGGTCAAAACTTCAACCAACCTACGAAGTAAGCAACAGACCAACCACTAACAGACTGAGGGTGAGAAAAACCAAAACGCAAAGTACGCTGAAGTCCTGGCTGAGCTGGGATATGCTGGCAATCCTTCAATGGCACTACTTGCCAAATTCTTGACCTGGTACGGACCAGAAGCCGGGCCTTCCCTCTAGGGGAAAATCACTGGGACTGAGCTGAAGGTGCTGTCCATGTTGTCAGCTTTTTCTCTTACTCGCATTTTTTAAATGTCAATTCCCCAAGCAGTTTCTGCCACCTAGGACTGTGCTGATCACCCAGAACCATCATACGAGTTGCTGCACGAGCCCACTGCGCGGTAGGCGCGGCTGACGGGGCCGTAGTTATACTGAAGGGCTGATGCCAGGGACGATTTATGGGTCATGAAGCCAATTGGATTAGTTGGGTTGTTCAGGACAAATGACTGTTGGTTGGCATGCGCGATTGTACCACCCCATTTGGCTATTGCTTGGGATGATTTGACCCCAAAAATAGCAGCATGAGGACATGAGAATCCCAGTTGGCCCAAACCCTTTGCGATGTTACTACCCTTGCTATCGTTATTTGCATCCCACTTATGGCTGTTGCTGGCTGTTGCCGGCTGTTCTGACGTATTCCTTGTAATGCCCCTACCAAACATTCCTGGAATGAAGCTGGTCATTGTTCTGTTCACAACTCAGTACCTTCCGGTGTTCCAAGATTGCTCCCTGCCACGCGCAGGAAAATGGGGGGAGCCGTGTGGCCGCCAGCGCCACATGGAGAGTTTGTTTCACTGCCATCAGTCGCTGATGACGTCTCCGGCCCCTTTCGGTTGCAAAGACTCAGCCTCGGGGTGCCGGCGGCTTGTAGGGAGGCTCGAAGCCAGCTGAAGCACCTGCTGATGCCATCAGATTTGTTCAATGGAAATAGTCCACGATTTGTGTACTCTGAGACTGGTAGTCTAAGATTTTGGGTCGCTTGAGCTCGGTTTCGCAGAACCAAGCTTTGCTAATTGGCAAGGCCGCATTAAATTGAGCAATATGCGAGGCCAAAAGTGAGGAAAAAAACGGCTCGGGTTGCAGTTTGTTCTCGCTTGCATTGTAGTACTGCAGGGCAGCGGAGTCTTGTCGCTTGGATTTCTTGAGTTGGATACCGGCCAATTTTGACCATGACAAATTTAAGGAATGAATCGTTTTTGTTGAGTCATTTGAACCTCAATAGTCTTACAATGACACGTGACATTGACATACTACTTTAAGATAATGCATTCAATTTTCGTTGCAACTCAATGTCCCACATTTGTAAATCACAAAAGATGCGGATTGCTTCACGAGCACATCACCGCGGGGTCACCGACAAGAGCGGTTGGATCAATGCTACAGTGGTTGGTTGGAGCCAGAACCTGAAGGAGGTCTCCTGTTGCCGGGACTCGCGTGGGACCTCCCAGGATAACGATCAAGATAGCCATTGCCTGAATGTAATGATCAGCCCAAACATGGTTCTTAATCGTGAACTGAACATTGATCATATCCATTTCTTAGTTCATGTCACCAATCATATTCATAAAAATGATCAAAGTAACTCCAACAACAACAAGAATCCATGGCATTACAACGTTCATCAGCAACCCTCCGCTGAACCGGCACACGTTCTGGGCTGAGGTATGTGGCTCACGTCCGCGCAGTGCGCTACAGTTGTGGGGGTCCGGGGGCCAGGCTGGCAGTGTGCCAGGTATCAGGCTGGTGAAGCCAACCGGGTATGCTTAATGATGGATGACAATAGGGATAACAACCAGCAATAGGTAAAGGTTCAACAACTACTATATGGCTATGGGTCAATATTAACCATCAATATTAAACAACAAGAGTAGGGAAAACAATGGTAAATGATGGGAACCAGGGGTGCAGGGTTTTGACCCACAGCCATATGACCAATAAGGGTTCAAGAACTACTTTTTGACCAATCAACCGTGAATATCCATTGATCAACCACTATGATGTTAATCCTGGGTTTATTCGGTGAGGGGGGGGTACCATTTAATAGGAAACCTCTTGGCGAACTTGGGGGATACCCACTACTAATCAACAAGGGTTTATTAATCCAGGGTTAACATGAATGATTGGTCCAAAATCAACCCATTATTAATCAAGCATTAATTGATCATGATGCTTGGCGGACAATGGAGTTATCTATGGTGATTAATCATCCATAGCGGGGCCCCGGTCATCCAACTCAGTGACCCTCGTTGTCTCGCCCCAGCACTGGTGGTGGGTCCGGAGGTGTCGTGGGTACCGACCCGATGATGCGTGGCCGTGGAGTAGCAAAATGGCTATGGGTCAATATGAATCAACCACAATGAGCACAATCACCAACAATTTCATAGGGAAAACAATGATTCACTGTGGGGGAACAAGGGGTACAGGGTTTTGCCCCGCTGCCAAATGGCTATGGGTCAACCAACTAATGGGGGATAATAACCTACTAGATAGTAAGAGGGAAAACCATGGTTAATGATGGGGGAACCCGTGTAGGGAAGATACCAACTATATATGGCGAGTTGGGTCAAGGTTTCAATCAACCATAAGTGGGGGATAATCACCAACAATTTTTAGAGAAAACAATGGCTAATCCTGGGGGGATCCGGGGTACAGGGTTTTGACCCATAGCTCCGGAGCATCCGGGGACTGTGGCAAGTTGATATCCCATTCTGAAGCACTAAGTTTTTCAACTGAGCTTTGACAGTTATTCATTCTTGCCAAGGACCATTAACCATTATACACTAACAGGCCCTGAATTGCCATTACACCATGATACCAACCATGATGAATCATGACCACTGCTGAAAATACCAACCATTACATTTCGTTGCTTGCCATTATAAGCATTGACCATTCGAGGTGCCACTATCAACCATTGTCATCACCAACAGCTCTCAATCCATGCTAGATCGCTTATTGTCATATCATGAAGTGACTTGATTGAGAATGATTATCACTTATCATCATAATTCTTATCAAACTATCAACTCTCGTCATCACTTATCACTTATTCTGAACTTTCACTGATATCATTGTCAACTCTCATCATCACTCAACTCAAAATCACTTATCACTCTCGTAATTTGTTGTGAATTGACCAGTTTCGCTTGCCATCCCCATGTCTCTCTCCACACACTCGACACGTTGCATGGCACAGGTACCGGGAGAGAGCCTTGGAGGTTGATCGCCGCGGTGGCCAGGGTGTGTGGACCGATACGTGGCTACTTTTGTCTACAACCAGCTGAGAAGCTACTGGTGGATCCTATAGGGATCACCTGCAGATTGGGGGTTCAACATGGTTAGACGGCTGCACTATATTGTTGGTGGCAGATTTTGATCAGGGTTTTGTTGAGGTAGGTTTTTGGTTTTCTGATGGCTGTATATCAATACCAGGGATTTAACGTGTTTGATGCGTGCCACCTGTTCTGGTGATTTCGGGGTCGACATTTTTCCCCATAAAAAAGGCGGTGAGTTGAACGCCAATGTAGCGAGTTGATCAGTGTGACGCGGTCGGTCTTCCTGGGGGTACCGTGAGCACGGTGAGTTGTGGAGTTTCAACCACCAACCCACCAACCATTGAAACCGGCTGCGCGAATTTCTGGATGAGGCATGGCTGGCGGGTGAATGCTCCACACCGCGCTCCATGGTGGTTGCTGAGGAGCCGCGGCCTGGATGAGCCAGCCTTGCAGTGGAACTCATTTTCTGCAGGGAAAAAACCATGGAAAAAGCCATGGCGATCCATGGCGATCCATGACGTAACTCCATGTTGACCACAGAATCACAGAGCCTTCCAGAAACCAAACACCCGACACTTTTCAAGTTGGGACAGGGCCTGTGGTGTCCAGGCCTTTGGTGAAGACTCCATGGCCGCCTTTGAGACTTGGCAGTCACCAGTTGCTCCATGGGTGGAATCTGGAAATCACCACAGCTTCGCCTGGGTGTCCCTGTGATCACTTGGAGCACCGAACTTCTTTCGTCAACTTCTCCTGTGGTGCGACCGGTCTTGGTCAGGCGGTGTTCCAATGTGAGAAACAGTTCCTCATTGGGCATAGCAACGAGTTTGTTGCTTGACAAACTGGTGCCTGGAACAAGCCTGACAGGTCACCAGCAGGTGGTGGCTAAATCTGGCTATCGGTTGTTGTATTATATCATGGACCGTGGTATCATGTTCTTAAGAAATCTTGACCATGCCTCCTACTGTAACCATGGTCATCCACCATGATTCATTCATGCCACGAAGGGTTTGGCCCACCCATTTGGTGGTACGTCCAACAAGTGGGTAGTGATGACAACAATCAAGCGCCAATCCATGAAATCGCCCAGGTCCAACACGAGTAGTTCTCCTGGTTATGAGGTAACTTGACATCATTGGTCATATCCCCAAATTTGTTCCCTATATTTCCCCAACATAGCAGCTAGCCTAAAATTTTACGGGTCGTTGATAAGGCACTAGCATGCACCAGCTATGGTACTCTTGGTAGAGCAAAAAGAGTGTTGGTGAATGATGGTGAATCATGTGCTAAATGCTGCTGAATCATGGAGTTCAGGACCGCAGATCATGTGGTCAATCATGGTTGTTTGGCTGGCATGAACTGTTGCTCGCCACCACGAGGCACTAGAGCCGACAACTGCTGCCACTCCATCCACCATGGGGTTCAAGGACGGAAGGGGCATGGGGAAATATCAATCCTGAAACGAAGCCAAAATGGGGGTTCCTCAAAATAGGTACCCCCATATCAGCCAGTTTGTTAATCCTTGATAGTAGTAAAACATGAATGTTGGGGGTTCCCTATTTTGAGAAACCATCAAATGGGCAGAACTTGGCAACTCTACGTGGTGGTTTCTCAAAATTGGGAACCGGAAGAATGGATGGCTTCTTACTAGAAATGGCTTGGATGACTTGGGGGTACCACCATTTTGAGAAACCACCATATAAGTGAATGAGATTGAACAAAGCATTGCGGTTTGGAACTTCGCCTGACGTTGAATCTATGGGTGTACAAGAACTGGTCGCTGAAAAACCAGTTGGAATTCTGTAGGTAAACATTCTCAGTGCCTCAAACATGGCCACACGGAGACCTTGTATGGAAGCAATCTACTGTTGTTCCTGCGAACCACTCAAATTGGAACAGAAGCGAACACCCCTAGGGGATTGCATTAGTAGCAATAGATAGGGGCGCCCCCTTTCGGCTGGCTTTTTGATTGCATTAGTAGCAATAGATAGGGCCCCCCCCTTTCGGCTGGCTTGGCAGACCAGCCACTGGTGTTCTGACTTTGCCATGGGATTCCGGGCGCGACCGGTTTTCTGTCGTGATGGAGTTCGATTCTTTTCCTCTTTCGAGGACCATCCATGGACAGTTGGGATAAAAGCATTTCATCTTCGCGAAGATCCTCATGTGTCTGGACATGTCTGGAACAGTCATGACGAGATAATTGCGTGGAACCCAACAAGATGGGATCAAGTTCGGCATCAGCTTACGATTCTTGGTCACCAATCCCTGATGGAAGATCCGATCCAATACCCTCAGTTTCCCCAGCTGGTGATCTACTATCCAAGACGGGGAATTTACTAATATAGGTTCTCCACGATTGTTGGTGGATCTCACTAATATAGAGTTACCGTATTGTTGGTTACCAATATAGTAGATTCAGCTTACGATTCTTGGTTACCATCCAAATTAGAGTTCCCGTATTGTTGGTGAATCAAACCACCGACGTCAACCGGTGCAGTAGATTTCGTCCACCGGTTGCGTGTCCGATATTGGATCCAGGACGTGCCGTTCAGTACCAGACTGTCACAGTTCTCAATAGATGGTTCGTTGCTCAGATGCGCCTTGTTTCGTGGGTTCGAGATGAAAGCAGCCAGGTGGCATGCTGTTGGGATTTGTCGCTTGCTGTTGGGATCTTCACCAAATGGAAGATCCGCGACAGGCAGATCACATGCATTTGAAGATGTTTTTGGTGGCAGGTGAGGGTCTTTAGATCTTATCCGATTAGCTTCTCGTCGTCCTTCGCCCTTCTGTGATGAGGACTGCTTCTGAGGGCAAGGACCCTTTTCGCCCTTTCGGAAGCTCCAGGTCTTTGTGGGCCCAAAACGGCGAGCTCTGGCCAGCGCACGACTTGAACCCTTGGAATGTCAGAATAAGAATCGCCAGAAAGAATGTCTGAATACGTCTGAATGATAGAATTTGAATATTGATCTGCGTCAGACTGGGAGGCCGGAAGTAGAATGCTCGCTTGGATGCAAGATGCAATGCAAGACAGGCTGTCAGGTAGGATGCCAGATAGAACGTCAGATAGAACAGCAGATGACATGCCAGGGCGGGGAATCACCCGAAGTAGAGTAGTTATCCTTGCTCTTGAAAAAGATCAATGATAGTCCACAAAAATGGACCTGCTACTGCTGTTTGTTTTGATGCTCGGGTTTGTACCGACAGCCATTCTGAAACGACAAGATCCAGCTTGGATGTGGTGTGCCGACACCAGGATCGTGCATAGCCGTAGTAGTACGCCCCAACTGAGCAAACACCAATGACTGGGGGTTCATGACTGACAATCCCTGAATCACCCAACCACTACATTATTGGCCCTTATTGACAAAGGTTAGCCTATGAGTTTACCATTATTGACAATTCTTAGGTTCATTCTTACGCACTCAAATTTTTTGAGTGCCAAAAAACCGTGGGTCACGGCATCCGGCGAGCTTCTGGACCCTGCGTCGGAAATCTTCAAACAACTCTGAATCGATCTGACTCCGGAATCATCAGAATGGATCTTCAGTGACTGGAATAATGAACATGGACAACGAGGAACAATAGTTAACTTGCTATTTGAATAGTGGATACGATCTAATCATGACGATTGTAATGACGACGAAATGCTAACGAGTACACTGATTACTAAGAAGTAATCATGACTGTAATGATGAATACAGGGATAGCTTCAACGGTTGGCAATGACTGCGACGCACAGCAGGGCAGTGTGGCAATCTGATGAATACAGCGATAACACATAGGTGATACTAGTCATTCAGGGTTAACAATGCTGAACATCTGGGTTTTCATACTGATGTCTTAGCGCCGTCCGGGACCTTTTTTTGTGAGGCCACATGGAAATTGGTTTGCTTCATGATAAATGGCTTTCTATACATATTGTCAATAGTGGTTGACTCATGTATTTTTTGCTATTTGGCACTTAGTCCCCAGCGATCCTGCGATGCACAGGCAGTCGGATGTTTGTCATCGTGTTGCTAGACAAAGTGGTTAACGATGGTAAATAGATGGTTCTATAGGGATTAAAAACACGAAACATGGTTCTCCCAAAGAATGAAAAGTGCTTGGCAGGGCAGGATTTCAACCTGAAATCAGAGGACTTGATTTTTCGAACACCAGTTTCTTGCACATCAATGAAGAAGCACGTTGCCAGTGCACGGCTACCGGGCACACTGGTCACCTGTTCCCGTGATAGAGGTTGCAGCTTAATGAATTATTCATTTTTGCAAATCACGCCACCACTAACCACTTATCAACCATTGTGAACCACTTACTTACCACTTATGAATCTTATCAACCACTTACTAACCATGATTAACCACTTTCTAGCCACTTATTAACCCCTACTTAAGCACGAATGACCTATGGCTATAACCACCAACCAGGCGGCTGGTTGCGGGTGGTTCCTCAGGTAGTCCTCCTCCACCTGGTCGGTCCCAGGCGCTGAGCCGATGGGGGATGCACTCCCAGCATACCTGGAGAGATTTTTCAGAGATGTGGTTAACCAACTAATGGCGGCTAACTAGCTGGTTAATGGTTAATAGGGAATAACAACTAGCAACTATAGGGGATATACCAGCTATAAATGGCTATGGGTCAATATTAACAAACCAATGATGGGGGATAATGATCAACCATTTTCTAGGGAAAACAAGCTGGTTAATGATAGGGGAACCAGAGGTACGGGGTTTTGACCCACTGCCTTATGTGGTTAACAATAGTTAATGATGATTAAGCACTGGCGAATGATTGCAAACTAGTGGTTGATCAATGCTTAATGATGGTGAAATAGTTGTTAAATAATGGTTCATAATCATGCTCAATAATGATAAGTGTCGATTATATAATAAGTGCTTAAACAATAGGTGATAGTGGTTAAGAATGCTGGTTAAACGGTGGTTAGTAATACTGGTTAATAATAGTGGTTAGTCATGATAAGCCATGATAAGCCATGACAAGTAGTTAGCTCCCACCTAACAAGGCACTATTAATAAGTGGTTAATAATGGTTGTAGTGGGTAACAGTGGCTAAATAGTGACCAATCATGGTCAATCGTGGACGATAATTGTTGTATAGTGGCAAATAATGATCATTACCATCTCTGGATATTCTACTCCCACTACTCTGCCACTACTCATTATTGGAATATTTGCATGGAAGTGAAATCACTTGATATGTCGCATTCTACTCGTCAAACATGCACATTTTAGCTTGGCTTCATGCCAACCACTACCAGCTTTGCCCAGCTGTTGCCTCTCCAAAGATCGGTCATGCGCGTGTGGGTTCATGCCAACCACTATCTTTGCAACGCCTGGAAGCGTTGCAAACGGACTGCTGGGGACGACCCAAAAGGACTCTGTGGATTTCGCCCCCATCACCCGCCCTCGCACAATCATTATCAAACATCATCAACTATAAGTAAACTCAACAATCATTAACCGCCAAGCACTAATAATAATTGATGATGTCATCATCAACAATCATGAAAAACATCATTGAGCATGACATGGAGATGTGTTTGTCAAGAATCCATCGGCAACCCCGGGTGCCCAACGCAAGGACGCCACTCCATTTGTTGTGGCTACCCTGCACCAATGTCTGGATGGTAATAAAACACCATCAGCCACCAGGGAATATCGCTGTAGTTCAAAACCCTCTACCCCTGGTTCCCCATCATCAACCCTGATTGGTTGGTTCAAAACCCTCTACCCCTGGTGAACATCTCTTGTCCTGTGTCAAAACGTCTGGCACGCCAATTGCTGGAGCCAAGTCCTTTGATCATGCTGTGATGAGTCAAACTGATAACATCTATCTGCCAAACATCCCATGAATGACCAAACGAGTTTTTGTGTTGGCATGTTCAGCTACTGGTTGATGATTGACCCAACTCGCCATGATGGCCGAAGGTGTTGCTTCAACAGCATGGGGCATTTTCCCAAGGGTTGATTGATCATCGATTGCTCCATGCCAGGATTTCAGCTCCCTGGGCTCTCCTCCCTTGGTGTTGCAGCATGCAGTGCCAGAGGCCACACCCAACTGGGGTTTCTGTACGGCGCCGGCGGTACCACTGAGGGGGAACGGTTGTGATGTTCGATCCTGGGATCAGGGTCCCCGCAGGTGCTTGAGAGCAACACTTCTATTGGAGATGGGATGGGTCGTAAGCCGTTCAAAACCTGGGTCGATGAACATACCAACAAAGACTAGTTCCGCCATTTAGGGGACGTTTACCAGGGGTGTAGGGTATTAACACAGCCATAGAATCATGGTCAAAGCTGGTCGATAACGGTGTCGATGAACAAGTACATCTGCCAAATGAGCAATTTCTCCGTTGGGCCCCTTCAGACATGTCTGTCAAATGGGTCTTTTCTTTCTTTCTTGACATCCCCTTACCAGATATCCCCTCCGCAAATCTATGACATATCTTCTTAGGAGTGTTGTGGGCTCATGCTTTTCTTCCATGTATACATCAGGGTTTCTCAAAATAGGGGACCCGGAAAAATTGCTGATTCATTACCATAAATGACTATTAATGGATGATTTGGGGGCACTGCTATTTTGAGAAACCACCATATTTTTTACTAGCTGTACATGATTTTTTCAGCTCTCTGAAGTCCACAAAGTGTTCTTTTCTTTTCTGTCCCTTCATGAAACCTTGGTATCCACAGCTCCATGCTGCAGTCAAAGGCTCATCTCACCACCAGTGCCCGTTTTCAATCAGACCTTGGGCTCTCCTGAGGGGGGATCCTCCCCAATATGTATATGTACGCACATGCATCTGTATAGAAATCGATGAATCAATATATACATGAATAAATAGATAAACATCTACTGTACATACGATGTGATTATATTGGATTGTCATGATTCTTCGCGGATTTCCCCTTCCACCAACATATGCACACATGTGCAATGCAACGTAGCAGGTCATCGTCATTAGTCACGGGGATTTCTGTCGCTCAATCAGTGGTGTTTGACGCGGCAGTGCTGTTTCAGGACATGGGCGCCCAAGTCAGAATTCGTGCCGCATCTTCCCTCAAGCGCGCCAGCCCAGAGAGGGATGAAAGGACAGGAATCGAAATCAGGTTGTTGATGTTTGCCGATCATAGCAGCTGGCTGATGATTCTTGGATGTTGGATGGTGGTGAATGATTGTTGACAATGGTGAATAATGGTTAATAATGGTTTATAATGGTTAACGATGCTGAATGAGGGTGAGTAATGGTTGATGATGGTGGATAGTGGTTGATGGTGGTTCGTGATACAGTCTTTTCCTTCCTTTGATTCTGGACAGAAACTCGTCTTGAAACGATAAAGGTTTCCATGCCCCAATTTTTCAGTAGATTGACTTCTATGACTACTACTGCTAAATACTTTCGGATTACTTGATTGACTGCTAGTGCTTTTTTCTCCTCAAGTAATCCGGCGGCTGTTCTCAGGGCGCGCTTGAGCAGAAATGACGAGGTGCAGTGACAGATGAGATTTGTTGAGCCTTTCAAGCGTTTGAAAACCTTTTTGCCAGCCACCATTTCATTTTGTTACGGAGAGATTGGGGCAATGTGGGCTACTGAATTCTACCTGAACTTGTTTGCACAAGCACCTGAACTCTACCTGAATTTGGTCTGATCTTTCGTCGGGAGTGCGACTTCCAGTGGTTCAGCACCGGATGGCGTCTGCAGTTGCACATGGACATGACAGCGACCGAAGACTATGCTGACTGATGATTTCAAACATTAAGGGGGTTTAGGTGTTCTTCTCCAGAGCTGTGGGCAGCCTCTTCAATGATATCCAAACTTTGCAAGATCATGTGGGCAATCCATATAGGCTAACTTTACATGGATTTTTGATATCCAAATGGTGGTTTCTCAAAATGGGGGTACCCCTAAAAATGGCTGGTTATTACTGTAAATGACTACTAGTGGATGATTTGGGGGTACCCCTATTTTGAGAAACAGCCAAATCATTTTTGTTTGGCAATCGTTGTGAACTATGCTGCTCACCGCTGCTGGTTCTCAAATGTGCTGGCACTCTCCCTGAGAGTTGGTGGGCACAGTGTTGGGTTCTTGACCATCCAGTCAACCCACCATCGGTAAGCATCATGAACCAGTACTGACACTTATTACCCATGAGTCATGAACTTATCATGACTATCATTAGCCATCATTCACCATTATTAGCCATTATCAACCATCATAAACTATCAGAAAACCATTAGATTGACGATCATTGCCTGAGCACCGAACTTTGGACCATCACGTCCCTCGCGGAATCGCAACAGGCAGCCTTCCGGGTTCCTTTTGGCGAGATGCCCAGAGTGGGAATCGTTTGGCCACCAATTCAGCTCTTGGGAGCTGTTCGTGGTTAGTTGTGTTAAGTAGTAACCAAGTGGTTGGTCATGGTTATTGAACATTGTTAATTAACCAATTGGTTTATTATCAATAACCACTAACCATGAACGCTTCAGTGCTTGATCATTCAACCCAAAATGCGCAGCTTTTTGTTGTGGGAGCTGCCTGCGTTCCCTTGCGCAGTGAAACTGCTGATCAGCACAAGGCTATGCCCCCTACCAGGGATTGGTTCAGTTGCAGCGTTCGACGGCTCCAGTTACCTTTGAGATCATCAATGGTTGTTATTCACCATGATGGGGTTATCACTTAGAAGCATTGATAGTGGTTACTAACAGGGGATCATCTCATCACCAACAAAAATGTACTCATAGTGGTTAATAACAGGGGATCATCTCATCACCCATAAAAATGTACTCATATTTGGCTCAAGACCTGTGGTATTTGCTGGGGGTGCAAACCGTCAGTCAAGAGCCAAAGCTGAGCAGTGTTTCATTTGTCATTCGGCACACTAGCGCTGCAAAGCCTTGCCAAACTTCTCCAATGTTTTCTGCAGGAAGCACCCATACCGTGCTTCTCCGGAGTGATGGCTCTGCTGTTGCTTGTGGACGCAACGATGATGGAAAATGTGACATTCCACCTTTAGATCCTGGTGTGATATACACCCAGGTTTCTGCAGGTGGCTTTCATACCGTGATTCTCCGGAGTGATGGCTCTGCCACTGCTTGCGGATTCAACGGTGATGGACGATGTGACATTCCACCTTTAGATGGAGGTGTTACATACACCCAGGTTGCTGCTGGCTCCAATCATACCGTGTTTCTCCGAAGTGATGGTTCTGCTATTGCATGTGGAGAGAACGCTCATGGCCAATGTGACATTCCACCTCTAGATGAGGGTGTGACGTATACCCAGGTTTCTGCAGGTGGCAGTCATACTGTGCTTCTCCGAAGTGATGGCTCTGCTGTTGCTTGCGGAGACAACATGTATAGACGATGTGACATTCCACCTTTGGAAGACAGTGTGACATATACCCAGGTTTCTGTAGGTTACCTTCATACCGTGCTTCTCCGAAGTGATGGCTTTGCTGTTGCTTGGGGAGACAACACTTATGGACGATATGACATTCCACCTTTGGAAGGCAGTGTGACATATACCCAGGTTTCTGCAGGAAGCACCCATACCGTGCTTCTCCGGAGTGATGGCTCTGCCGTTGCTTGCGGATGCAACCGTGATGGAAAATGTGACATTCCACCTTTAGATCCTGGTGTGATATACACCCAGGTTTCTGCTGGCGCCTTTCATACCGTGCTTCTCCGAAGTGATGGTTCTGCCGTTGCTTGCGGATCCCACAAAGATGGACAATGTGACATTCCCTTAGGCCCTTGGTTTCCAACACTGCCAACACTCCGATACGTTGCCAGGTTACCAGAGCGCATTTTACAACTTGATCTTTTGCTCGAAGGAGATGCAGTGATTCTTACGTGTGTCGGCATGCATGGGGACGAAGTGGCGTGCTTGAGGACTAGGGGATCTGACCTTGCAGTGGATGCTCTCAGGCAACTCACAAGCAGGCGGAGGGCTTACCAGGAACAACATCGTGTGGTCTTGCCCGATGGCCAAATGTTAGAAGCAATTTGCTGTGCAGATCCAGTTGTCACACTTGCGATCGTGCATTCGGAGCATGGCAAGCCAGGAGGAAAATGAAAAAAGAAAAAATAGTGGTTAGTAACAGGGGATCATGTCAAGCACGTCTATGCTTAAGCAACTACTGGTTGGTGACGCCAAAAATATCATGCGCTTGGGGATCATGGCTTCCATGCCTCAGCTGACCTTCACCAATGATGGGGATTCAGGATCCATTGCATTAAGCACCAAGAAGTTGTTGTTTTTTTTTCAAGTCCTGGGAATACCCCATAGTTGGTTTATTACTATAAATGGTTCATATTACTATAAGATGGTCCCCCATAATCATCCAGTTTATCAACCATTTCTAGGCATGAACCATCCATAGCTTTGGGGTCCCTCTATTGGCTCAAGAAACCACGATATAGTAGTTGAACTTAATCCTGAGTTTGTTGGTGAACTTATCCCCTATTATCAACCATTATTTGCTGGATAACAGTGGCCGTGTATCGCACGACCACTGTAGCGAAAGAGAGTCGCTGGCTGCTGAGAATAGATATTAAGCATTATTTACCATAAGTAGCCATAGAAAGCCCGATGGTATCCCTTTAAAACCACCATTATCAACCATTCCTACGACAAATCCAATGGTTGATGGTGGTTTAAGCATCAACCATTATCATTTTACCATGATTTATCAGGATCAGTTGGGGGATTCAGCACCTCCAATGACTCAGCTCCCACATGTGATTCACTCAGGAGGCGGCCTTCGCTCGGGACGAAGGGTGGCAGCCTGAGAGAGCGCCCCGGGGCCGAGCGCTATGGTGCTACCTGTAGTTGGCTTCCAACATGTTTGGCTACCTAGAGGTTGAAACTAAAGCTGTCATGTTTGGTGCTACAGCTATGTCACATTAATACCTGTATGTTGAAACAAAAGCTGTAGTCTAATAAAGATGACTTGTTTGTATAGTTGCATCTAGCAGGTCATAGTCGGGTTCCAATACCTGTAACCCTAAAGCAGGTTGGTTGGTTGAAACATTCATTGATTGGTTGGTTGAAACAATTAGTTACTGGTTGTAATCAACTAAGTACTGGTGGTTGGTTTCAAGCACTTATTGATTCCCCCCAGTATTAACATGGTTGGTTGGCTGACACATAATAAGATTGGGGTTTGTTGGTTAACCAGCCCTTCATTGGGGTTGATAATTGTCAGATTTCAACAATTAGCAAACAGCACTATTCTACTCTATGATAATTGTCAACCAACAAACCCTAAACCACATGGAATCAACATGGATCAACCAACAAAGAGCGGATCAAACAACCAATCATGGATGAACCGCTGTAGTCACTGATTTGCATGATTTGTGAAAGGCGAACTCATTGAACTGGTGTCAGCAAAGGGTTACTGAGTAGTGAACAAATGATCAGCGACTTGTCAACATTGGTCCACTACTGGCGAGTGAGTGGGAATTTTGTACCCAAGAAGACATCTCCAAGCAACATATGTCATTTTTTATTGCAATTTTTGTCACCTGAGCTTTTCGCGGTTTTCGTCTCTACGTCGGTGACGCATGCATCATCAAGTTCAGCGAGAGCCCTGTATTCCCTGAGTTTTTCTGTTTCTTTTCCTTGGGAAACAGATCAAATGCAACATTTCAACATGACCATTGTTAACGGTTGACTGGTACACCATCATCAACCAAGGCCAACCACCACATTATCATTTCTTGACCACTACAAACCATTGCTGCCAACCATCAAAAAAAGTCCCTAATCTCCATCAACCAAGCTACATCATCACCATCCTCGATTCACCATGGCTAGTAACCGTTATCAACCACTATCAGATGATCAAGTCCAACTACAGCGCCCAGGAGAAAAATGTCCTTCTTGGAAAGAGGGAAAACATCGGGCCATGATAACCATCACCAAAGAAGGTCCATCATCACCAAGCACTAGCAACCATGGCTATCATAAAACCGTTGTTAACCTCTATGAGCCACCAATCACGAAAAACACCATGGTTGCCATGGTTACTAGTGCTTGGTTAATGGCTATAAGCATAGTTACCATTGGTAGTGCTTGTTATGATAGCAATGCACAACCGCCACCAGTCACTATTCACCATCACCATGCGCCACCATTCACCGCATCTGCCGAGGAAGATGGACTGTCAGTTGACCATCTGCCAGCTGCTCACAGCAGGCGCTCACGCGTCACGAAGCATGGGTCCCCCATGGGCACGTCATGGCGGTCACAGCTGGCTGTGATGGTGGATGACCATGGTGGTTACATCATTCAATGATTTATGATAAGGATTATAGCAACATGATTTTCCAAATTGTGGTATGATACTGTTGATGGAGGAAATCCTGCACCACCTGGGATGGTTTAAACCCTATAAACAATGGGGTAAACAACCAACCAACTGGTGCAGGATTTCCTCCATCAACAGTATTGACATATTGGTGGATGGTGATTAAAATCAGTCGTTGCCAGTGATACGCAAAACCCCAAAAACAGGGGAATGCCATAACGGGGGAACGCCAACAAAAGACATCAGACCACTCGGCTAGGATTTCATTTGCCCAAAACTCTCAGCGTCATTGCACTCACCCCTGGCAGTTCTTGAAGCAGTATCATGGGCTTTGGTGAGTTGACTATAGTTTAGGTTTAATGAATTAAACTAATCAACCTAGAAATATTTTAATACGGATTTTACTACATAGATAAGCTTCTGTCTACACAGATTGACATTATTATGATAATGCTAAATTTGTTTGGCCAATTTCTGTGGCATTTTGAGTTGAGCCCCAGGCATGACTCGTTGTCGGAGGAGGAGGCTGGGCCACGGCAGGACACAGCCACCAGCACGCATGGACGAACACGGGTTGCCACCCAAAGCTACTGCTTGGTGGTTTTAAGCATGGTTGATAATGGTTAATTAAGTTAATAATGGTTAATAATAGGGTATCATAGGGGTGGTTCAACCACCAACCAGAATTGTTTGGTCAGTGTTTTGCCTTTTCTGAGTCCACCCTAGTCATGACATATGGCTATGGGTCAATATTAACCAACCAACTAATGGGGGATACTCACCAGTAATAATAGGGAAAACAATGGAGAATGATAGGGGAACCAGGGGTACGGGGTGAACTGACCCACTACCATATGCCACACAGACTATGGTACGGAGTATCAAATTTCGGGTCCGAGCTGCGTTCGGAACATGGAACGCCCACAATGCCGATCGTCATCCCCAAGTTGGGCAGCTGGGTGATCCCTGGATTGCGCGGCTCCATTGTTAACATGAGGACCTGAGAGAGTACCGACACACCCCGTGGGAACGACCAATTCGGGTGATAATTCTCGACAATAACAATTTGCATAAAGCATCATGAATCATCATTACCCATCTGTTGAGTGCTATTGAGCCACCATCGTTCAACTCATGTTGTGATTAACCACCTCTACATACCTTTCCCATTATTGATCCAGCATTGATTACAATCGGCTTCCATTCACCACTATGAAGTGCCTTACACGAGTAACCATCATAGGTAACCACGACCATCCCTTCTGCCACAGACCCTGTGGTCCCCTTCGATTTTGCCCGAGGTCCCCTTTGTCAATGACGTGGGGCTGTCCACGCTGGATCCTGATGCTGCGACAATTTTTGCACTCGGTCCGTGTCACCTTTTCAAGCTTGTTAACCATTCTTAATAGTGAACCGATGCTTAATAATTATGTTACTAACTATTATTAATACTGTTTTGTTAATACTAGTTAGTAATGACCACATTTTGTGAAGAAAAAGCTGAAGACTCTCCCTTTTCGCCGGAGTCAGACACTGGATGATGAATCAGGGGTACCGACGGCTCAGGGACAGCAATGTGAGGGGCTCCAAAATTGGACTTGCGCCTATGGCAGGACTGGCGGGGACGGGAGGACAGTTGCTTGTCATCTCTAGAGAAGTACACCATTGACCAGTTACCTATAGCACCTAGCCATTAGCCACCGCTACTGTTCTATGTCATAGAAAAGTTGGAGCGGTTTCGTGTTGGCCTGCTGGGCAGTGGAAAGCCAGACGTCTGTCCCACTGATTTCGTCGAAAATCGCCAGGAAGTCCGTTGTCTGAGTCGCCTGGCGCGGGCCCTGGAAGCCCTGCTGCTGTTGGGAATCAGCTTTCCACTCAATGATGTAGCGCAAAACTTGGATGCCTCACACCTGTTCGAAGCTGGGTTCACCATGTCGAACGCCACATTGCTTCACCTTGGCGGGTGGGGTTGGCAGCTTCACCATGTGGACCGATGATCGATCTGAGGTCACCGAGGTGACAACTACTGGGTTCCTTGGCGTGGCTGCTGGGGGGAGGTTCAAAGTTGAAGGCAAGAATCATCAAGAATCAGTACAGAAGAAACCATGCAAACCAAGGGGAATCGCCACAGCAGAACCAGCAACAACTAGAAACAAGTAGCAACAACCAGAAACAAGCGGCTTCAAGCCGCAACAAGTAGCAACAACCCACCAAGCATCCAGCAACACCAAGCAACAACCATATGGAATCTGTTGGTGCAGCCCATGCGAATCTCGCTGGGAGGCGATGCGCCGCAGCATTTCCAGACCTTCGGTCCTGGGGACACGCTGCCGCTGAAAAAGTGCCAGCTGACCGAAGCAACACTGATGTGGCGAGCTGGGTCCAAACTAACCAACCAACTGATGGGGATAATACCCAACAATAGTAGGGAAAATATGGGAAAATAATGGTTAATGATAGGGGAACCGGGGGTACAGGGTTTTGACCCACAG
>VSDK01029027.1:0-5000 GCA_009767595.1 Symbiodinium kawagutii
TCCCTTTTAAAATCAATTAAAATTAGTCTTCAATTAGAAAACCTTACAGAAGTAAACCCCCTGGATCTGGACCCCGTTTTAATCTAGCTGAAATATTATATGAATCATATGAATATCTTTGAATCAACAATAATAGCGGATATATAGCAACAATACTAGGGAATATACCAATGATAATAGGGGATATACCAACAGTAAAAGGGGATATACAATATGATTTTCATCAACAAACACCTACAATAAGCTGGCTTGAGATGATATGAATCCATAATGTAAGATTATTCAACTTATTAATCAGTGGACTACTGGCTATACAATAAGATTATTATGATATTATATTAATCAACCACTACTAACTATTACCAATTATATTGCTATGAATTTCAATTGTGGTTAATGAAATTATATCTATATATTATATATATGTTAACATTTCTAAAAATTCTAGTTATGTAACCATTCTTCATTATGGTTAAAAGATCTCCTTCTGATTTTGTAACCAATACTAACAATTACTAGTTATACAGATATCCAACTTAATAGCACCAGTATGTCCCGGCTTCTTAGTATTTTGATGTAATATTCATCCACCAAATATCAACACATATACCAACTTAGTATTAATATCTTGATTAACAGGCGTATTATATCAATACTATATAATACTAAATAGTAATATGATATCACCATACATCACCTGTATTACTACAGTAGATATCACCAATATCACCATATATCTATAGCTTGTTTATCACCATATATCTAACTGACTATTTTGATAAATCCACCAAAGTGTCACCAATATCACTATTATTACCAAATAATCCTGGTTCCGGTAGGCTCAAAGAGCAACGTTAACAAAAAAACACTATGTCACAAACCTACAGTTTCTACCCCGCAAAAGTCAGTTGAGTAGATATTACCCATATCACCATATATCTATAGCTTGTTTATCACCATTTATCTTACTAGCTGGTTTGATAAATCCACTGTTATTACCAAATAAGCCTGGTTTCCAGTAGATATTACCCCTGGTTCCCCCACTATTAACCATTGTTTTCCCTATGAAATTGTTTTTGAACTTATCCCCATGAAATTGGTTGGTCAACTGCTTGACCCAGCTCGCCATATTACCCATATCACCATTGCGAATACCAGCTCGACATCTACTGGAACATAGCCCAGCGTCGTTGGGCTAAGGCCGCTAGCGCTGGTGCTTCCAGCCCTTCCCCCCCAGCGGCTTCGCCTGTGGTTGGTGGCTTTGGAAGACAAATTTCGGTGCCGTGGTGGTTGCTGTGGGTGGGTTAGGCTTGGGGTTGGTTGTGGTTGGTTGGTTATGGTTGGTTGGTTGGTTGTGGTTGGCTATAGTTGGAAATTGCCTTAGAGTTCAGGTAGTGATGTGAATTCAAGCACATTGAAGAAGAATTCATTATGCTCAACATTTGTATATGCATTGGGCAACTTTCTTAATAGGTGGATCTACCATTATCCTTGTTGGGAATCAATATCCCCTGCTGCCAGTATCAACTATTAATATGCCATTAGTAGACAGTTAACACCACGAATAGCCTGCTGCTGGTGAAAGTGATTGACCATTCTAGGCCATTCATACTCCATTGTTGGTCATGATTAGCTGCGCCATGATCATCCAGAGTCGGGAACCATGAACCGCTATCAACCAGTATGAACCATCACTATCCATTAGTAGTATTCAGATTGACCATTCACCACTTTTTATTGATATTCATACTATATACCGATGAAGCATGACTTACCATGTTTATCCAAGATAGACCAGCATCAGCCATTCAATGATCAACCATTCTGAACCACTACGAATCATTTTTTCATCAGCAGTACCTTTTAGATAGGAACCATCAATGATCATAAAGCCTCAATGATTGGCTGTCGGTAACAATGGTAAATGCATAATCATAGTTAATAGATATTCAGGGGGCACAATCAACAAGTGATTAGGGTATTTGGCTAAACCATCATTTATCATCAACCGTTATTAACCACAGATTGACTCTTTATTTGGCTACCATTAACCATCACTTCAAATCATTTATCTTCATTTGGCATTAATTTGATAACATGATAACCATAATTACTCATCAACCACATTATCAATCATCAAGCGTTAGCATATTAAAGAATCTCCCATTATCAACCATCATCAACCATCTCATCAACCATTATTGATCAACTCATATTTGGCATCAGCAACCATTACATATCATCAACCCTATTAACAGTGGCATAAGCCTTCCATTAACCACCATTAATCAACCTTTTTTATTTGATTAATCAATCTTTATTTGGTTCCCATTAACCACTATTAATTATTGGTTCTTACCATCATTCTTTGGCATTAATTTTGTTGCATGATAACAATGATAACCATTTAGTTGGCATAACCCTTCCATTAACCACTATTAATCAACCATTCTGAATCATCATAACCCTCCAATCAACCAATCAAGCATCATTTATCATAAGCCACTCATAGCACGATGATTCACCGGCCTTGCCGGTCAGAAGTTGTCGCCAGGCCTTGTCGGAACCGTTCGGCCTGGCGCCCGAGTCCACTTCCAAGCGCCGGGCAGCCGAGGAGGCGCCGGCGCAGCGCCGTTCAGGGCTTCCGCCGGGACCCGGGGGTCCAAGGGTGGGACCCGGAGGGACCCTCATTGGGGACCCCCCATGGTTCCAGCGCAGGGATTTTTCGGCGAACCTTTAGGGTTCAAGATGAGGGTTTCTCATAGAAAATCCCAAAGTTATGGAGGGTTTATTGATGTAAAGGACGGATAGTGGATGATTGGAGGGGGTACTCCTATTTTGGGAAACCATCATATCGGTTGTTTGATTGGAGTGTCTTTTTTTTTTCAAGGGCACCGTGAGCTTGTCGACATTGGTAAGGATGTGTGTAGCTAGGCATGGGCTTGGTTCATAATGATTTATGTCCAAACCCAATCTCATCCTATATATCTCAAGCGACTCCAATCACAAGCAGGTTCAGATTCTGATTGTCTCTTTGTTTGTCCACCGTTAGGTGCATGCATTTGTTGGGGATCAAAAATTACAGATCCAAATTTGTTCGTAACATCTGCCAAGTGGATCAACGTGACAGTCAGCAGGCCCAGTTTCCGGCGAAACGGACAACGTCTCATCAGTTGCTGCCAGTAGTCTAGTAGTCGGTTGTCAGCAAAGAACTGGTAGCTATTCGGGATCAAAAGCAGCCATTTCGCATGCCAAAGATGTTCCAGGTACCAGCCTCATGAACGTCAATCCTGTGTATGTCCAAGTATGATTGCAACCAATTCTGCTTTCCAGCTGCCAAGGTTCCATAGATCCAGCGCAGTGGCGTGGTTTCTATCATGTTTTTTGTTCATGGTAAAGATGTTGTGTTTGGTACTCCGACACTGAAAGCAACCTTAGGTATTGTTCGTTTGGCAGGAACACATTTCGAAGCCATCCTTCCTACACCATGACATTATAATCCCCATCACCATCCCCATTATCCTCGTCCTCCTCATCCTCGTCCTCCTCATCCTCGTCCTCCTCATCCTCGTCCTCCTCATCCTCCTCTCTCAGCCTCAACACATTTTCACTGCCCTTCCTCCAGGATGATGCTCCGGACGCAGATGCGCCCACTTTCGGAGGTCGGCGCAAGGCGGACCCGGAGGTCTTAGCCAAGCGAAAGATCGTCAGAGGCCGCAGGTCGGAGATCCCAGGATGGTCCCAGGGTCCCAGGGTCCCAAGGCATGGCTATCCGCCCTGGAAACCGCTCAACACATGGAACGCCTCACAGCTTTGGAGCCCAACAGAGATGAAATTTGTGGCAAAACCAAATTTGTTGCTGGGACAATCCATGGCAACACTGGGCCTTTTCGATTTTGATTTCTTGTTTCCTGATGGTTGGGATGGGCGGCCAACACACAGTCAGCTGTGAAAAGGTCATCCCATGACACTGGTCAATTGGCCCGTCGGTACCAGAGCATGGACACCAACATCACTCAACAAAGCACCGCAACCCCAGTACTGCCTACGGAGCGATATTTGTAGTATTTGAAACAACCTAAGTCTAAAAGTTCAGGTTACCCTTCTTGTTTGATTGGATGAGGATGAGCTGTTGGATTTGGCATTTTGCTCCTCCCTACCCAGCCTCATGGTTGTGATCATGCGTCCGGGTCAAGATCAAGTATTACGCAAATTGTGGCTGATACGTAAGTATATACCACTATTCATGAGTGTGTCATGTCAGTGAAACTGATATCAACAGCTTGCGACAAAGAGACCGACTTTTTAGTTTTCATTAGTCTTTAGACAGCGGAATCATCAAGCATCATTAGCCATGATCAACCATTTTGAATCACCATATCATCACCATACAATCATAGAACCAACATATAATCAGCACATAATCATCATCAACCGTCCCCAAGCATCATTAACAGTCGTTATGCCTCGTTAGCCATCAGCTATATCCCCTATGTTCAGCCATCAATACATAGTTGCTTCTTTGTCGCTTCCAACTTGATGAAGCTAGGGGTAAAGGTTTGCGAACATCCGCAGCTCTTTGAGGGGTTGCAGCTGATTTCAATCACAAGACTTGGTAACGTGACAAGTAATGGGATATCTTTACCAGAGGCCATGATATAAGGCCACCTGCATATCATGATCTTGTTTAATTAATATCGATCATCTATATCCATCCACCCTTTTCACATACTATGTCTTTGGAAAAGACTCCAAAGCAAATCAAGAGGAGTGTTTCGCGTTGCTGGATTTCATTACTCGGCAAAGCCAGGTGTTGCCCTTTTGGCGGGTTTGAGGGCACTCTCCTGAAACATCACGCTGGGAAATTCAGCCTTTGCAGGTATGCCTATTTGCACATGATGATGATTGATCCAGCTTTCCAGCTACTTTTTTAAAAAGCAAACCATCACTGGTTGGTGGTTTGATTCACATGTTTGATTTTTTCCCTAGTAATCATTAAC
>VSDK01029027.1:10000-105016 GCA_009767595.1 Symbiodinium kawagutii
CCACCCCCGCGGCCCCCGCGGCCACCGCGGCGCCCGCGGCCGCGAGTAGAAGTAGCAGCAATCATCAGCAGTTATTTTCAGCAGCGGCACTTGTTTCTGTTGTTGTTCTTGTGGTTGCGGTTATGGTTCTGGTTGTTATTGTTGTGGTGGTTGTTGTTGTTGTTGTGGTGGTTGTTGTTGTTGTGGTGGTTGTTGTTGTTGTTGTTGTTGTTCTTTTACATCTTTATATTGTCTTTATATGTTTATATTCTAAGAGATTAGATAACACTAAGAGTTTGGATAAACACCTGCATTCAAACAGATTTCAATGTACAGAATAGTGGCACATGTATTGAACAAGATTTCGGTCTTAGTCATGTCTGAATGTCAATCTTCAAGAAGCTCATTGATGCTTCTTCAACATTAACATCTACCTTGGCCAATGATAATTGATGATGTGTCAATTAATTAATGTTAATGCTGAGGTTCATGATCATTGATGCTAATGGGAACGATCAATGTTAACCACCAGGACAATGAAATTTAACCATTATAGGTTTAACGTTACTATTCCATGATAATGATAATGCTAATGTTAATGATAATTGATAATGCTAAGGTCAATGATAATTTGATGATCTTTTAAGCAGATGTCTTTCTTCTTAAAGACCCGGCGCCACCAGGTGAAGAGAAGTCCGAAGGTCCCCCTGTGAAGGTGGAAACCAAGGAGAGCGGTGCTCTGCGGTGCCCGGCTCCGCCAAGGGAATCCTTGGCGAAGCTGCCGGGGGTGCTACTGCCCAAAGGCATGTGATTTCGTGATGTGGTGATGGTGGTGATGATGATGATGATGATGAGCATAATGGTTGTATATGATGGTATACATATTATACACAATCATTTACATTATATAGATACAGGTATGTATACAGTTACACATAGAGACAGAGAGAAGAGAGAGGGAGAGATCTCGAGCTGTACACAAATACACCATATAAAACAAGTGAATCATTCTCACCAGCATCGCCTCCCACTGAGACCATGGCCATAGCTATAATCATCACTAACCAACATGCAACACACGAAAACTATATTGCCATTTTTATTTTCAATGATCGCGAACCAGAAGATCAGCATCAAATCATCAATACAGCATCAAATCATCAATACTCAGCCAGAACAAATCGATTGCCATCATTAATCAATTAGTAACTACAGTTAACCATCATTATCCAATGATTCAGAAGATCATCAATTGCCATCATAAATCACCAGTTATCAATGAAATCTTCATTGGAGATCCAGCAGAAATCACAAGGCAAGCGTCGTTAACCAATGATTAAAAATGATATCATCAATTGCCATCATAAATCACCAGTTATCACTACCACCATCATTCGAGATCAATCCATTCGTCACTAGTGAACCATCATCATTAATTAAGTATCATTGGTCAACCAATCAGTATCTATCATCAATGAATCACTTAGCCATCAGCCAATCAATAACCAATGATTAACTGATCATTAGTCAATCTTTCGTTAACCATGAATTAGTTATTTGTCATTGTTTGCCATCATCATCATCATCATCATCATCAGCACCATCATCATCATCATCATCATCATCATCATCATCATCATCATCCTCATCATCATTATCATCAGCACCATCATCATCATCATCATCATCATCATCATCATCATCATCATCATCATCATCATCATAATCATCAGTCTACCACTAGTTCACCATCATCATCCATCAACAAATTACTTAACTATCATTATCATGAACATTCACCACGCATCAATCATTAGCTATCATTAGTAAACCTGTCAGTATCTATCATCAGTGAACCAATCATTAGCTAGCCAATCATCAATTGACCAATCAGTAGTGAACCAATCATCAGTTCACCAATCATCAGTTAACCAATCAGTAGTGAACCAATCATCAGTTCACCAATCATCAGTTAATCAATCATTAGTGAACCATTGGTTCATGAATTAGTTAGCCATCACTTACTCGTCATCACCAACGGATGATCTCCACACGAGGGGCGCAGGCGGTGCCTCGCCTCAGCAGGAGGATTTCTGGCGCGTGCAGATCGAGGCCATCTACCGACGGAGGCGACGCATCGCGACGCGCGGGTGGTGACATGGGTTTCAGCCCATAATGGAGAGGTTTATGATGGGAAATCAAGGTGAAATTGATGGCTTATGCTGGGTAATCCTGGTGAAATTGATGGTTGATGATGGGAAATCAAGGTGAAATTGATGGTTTGTGATGGGTAGTCATGATGGATTTTCCTTTTGGGTGGCTAATGTTGGTTGCTAACCAACGATACTGGTGAACAATAGGAGATAATAGGCAAGGATTCTGCTTGATGATGGGTAACCATGGTGAATTTGATGCTAAGTAGAGGATAAGAATAACTAGAACTAACGGGATATGCAGCTGTTAATATGCAGTATTTGATGGTTCAGGATCAGCAATAGTAGTTCACCAACAATCTTGACCAAGATCAGGAAACAGTCCATGGGTAATTGTGGTTAGCGATGGCCAATGAGCAATAACAGTAGTAAACAAAAGGAAATGATAAGGAAGAACGTGATGATAAAACTGCTAATCATGATGGGGAACGGTTCGATTGAGGGTGAATGATGGGTTAAGTTGAGCTGATTGGTGGCTCAAAAAGTTTGACAGCGAGTCATGTTCGAGGTGCTGGTCAACAAACCACTCACGATCAGCTTGCGTATGGCGAGGCTTCATCTAATTGTCCCAATCATTGGAACCATCATGTGGTGTTTTTCTAAATGGGACCCCCCAAAAAATGGATGGTTTATTACCAAAAGTGATTTATAAACTGGATGATTTGGGGGGTTCTCTCTCTTAAGACCAGGATATTCTGAGAAAGACCCATTGAAAATGTCCTTGGGAACCCCAATTCTCCGCCAGGAACCCCATGAAGTTGACGCTCGGTTGGGACTTGGGACTTCAAGGTGGAGTATGGTGGAGCTGTAGATCCTGCTGTAGCATTAAACTTCAGTACCCAACTAACCAACCGCCTCGTTTTTGTGTGGGAAAACCACGGGAAAACATGTGGGAAAACATGTGGGAAAACATGTGGGAAAACATGGGGGAAAGCACCAGCTATGATAAATCTGGTTGTTTTTCGAAATGGACCTCCTATGAAACATCGTTGCAACAACCTTCGCCGATGATTTTCGGGGTTGATGCTTTGTATAAGTTTG
Source organism: Symbiodinium kawagutii (assembly GCA_009767595.1). Taxonomy (NCBI): domain Eukaryota; class Dinophyceae; order Suessiales; family Symbiodiniaceae; genus Symbiodinium; species Symbiodinium kawagutii. The sequence continues at coordinate 13,234 of VSDK01029027.1, forward strand.
ATCAGGGCAATATTCGAAGGTTTTTCGCTTCAACTCAATCATTCCAAAACTGGTTCGTAATTTCAACATTCTTCAGTTTCCCAGCTGTATTGCCAAATGGTTGGTTAGTTGACTCATATTTTTATTGGAGTTAAAACCACCAAGCACATATATAAGCAGTGACAAACATTGACATCATCATTGGTACCTTGTTTCATCACGCTTGCTGGGTGACTGGCAGCGAAATCGCGGACGGATCAATGGTAGATGAACGTAGACGAACCAGCCAAGAATCTCAACCAACATTGCCATATGCACAATTTTATGATGCTAACAATCTCTCTTCTGGCTTCCAATGTCGATCTTAGAGCTAGGCGCAGCCGTGATATCCCTGGCGCTCACTGGGTCATGGGATCGACCCAGGAATGACGTGCCGAGCCTCATGGAGAAACACAAGGGCAAGGAGGTGATTCTCTTTCGCAAGGCACGGAGCCAGCGACCTACAACTCCTATGGGGGCTGACCGATGATCAAGTTGTAGCTTGTTGTTTTTTTGTTGCAGGAGTCGCCATGTACAGAAGCTCTAAAGTTGTAAGAAAACTGTAACTTTGTGAAGTAATCTTTCTACAAAGTTCTAACTACAAAGGTTTGTCGTCGCTTGTACATATTCTAATTGCGGTATACGACAGTGTCACGATGCAAATGCACATGCAGATGATCAGATGAAAGGTCTACTGGAAAAAGGCATACTGAAGCATCCTGCTTGATGTGACCTTAAGCAGTTAGCGAGCAGAACATCCACCGACTGTGTTGGCAGCAGCCATCGCGTTTCCCTGGTTGCCATCAATCATTATGAATCACCAAACACCATGATCAACTGCGATCAACCACCATCAAACACGTTCAACAGTCATCGATCATCGTCCTTGTGCTTCGAACTCAACTTGTGATTCACCACTGTCTCGCATTGTTGCAGCAAGTTCATCAGCTGTTGTGCTACACATTGACAGCCACTGTGCTGACCTACAGCAAAAACAGAAATGAATGCCTTGGGATGGCCCTACTGTTCATGACTACCTGTCGGCACGCAAGCTGGTAGACCTATTGAATTTTGTTTTTTTCAATTTTCCAGCGTAGTTTGCCTGCAAAAAATCCAAAGGGAAAAACAGTTCAAACTGCTGAAAATCTGTTTAAACTATTCAGTTTCCCGCTTAGTTTGCCTAGCTTGCCAGAGATCCAAAGGTAACAAACCATTATAAACCATCCATTTTCTTATGATCATTGTGTATTATCATTTGGGTGTTTCTCAAAATAGGGGACCCCCCACATCAACCATTATTAGTTATTCATAGTCATAAACCAACCATTTTATGGTCTCCCTATGGCTTGAGAAACCACCATTTCTTTGAGAACTCTTAGTATTCAAAACATTGCATCGCTCGTGGAACCTGCTGGGCGCCAGGTCTGTCAGCGCTACGATTTGGATCCCAAAAAGATCTATACCAACGATGATGCTTGGGAAGGACCGCCCGAGGGTCCGCGATGGGGCGCTTAGATCACTGGATCTACACCCAGTGCTCGGTTGAGCAGGGATTCATCCTGGGGGTCGTTGTTATCATGCTTGCTTTGTTATTGGGGTCAGTCTGCTCTGGTGAAACTTTCCGGAACCACATCCTGGTACAGCAACATGGTTGCAGATTTGCACCGCTTTAAACCATTTTTTCACCAGGGGAAGGACCATGACTTTTGGGGTTCGCCAAAGGCGAAGCACCGAAACAGCGGCCCAACCCCGACCTTTCGTCGACCGCGCTTGGCCAGGCGAAGATAAGGAGTTCAAAGACGACCCCGACGATGCCGGAGCCCAAGGCGCATCACATATTTTGATGTTGGGAATTTATATTGGTTGAATACTTGGTGAACTCAAACATCATAGTTGGATTACTTTGGACTACGTATACTATCGCAGTAAATTCTCATTATACCACGCAGAGGTTTGAAGCAAGTTTCTTTTTTTTCCGCGGACAATTCCTTACCATCAATACCACCAACCCCACTGCAATGGATTTAATCCTCCATCAACTTGGATAATCCCTTGACCATAACAAATCTGTGCTTAATCATCCAAAGGATAATCATCCAATAAGGGATCATTAATGGGTACTAATCCGGTCCAATAAGAAGTAACGGGTATACTCCTCTGATGGGAGTTCCTATTGCAGACTTAGAAATACAGGCGATACTAGATGATGCAGAATGAAAGGTTTTGTGCCCGCGTATGGAAAAACGATAATAGGAAAAAAACGATAACATAATTTCGCATAGTTAAAAAGAAGACGGGTTTTTATACAACCCCATATTTTGTTGTTGAATTTATATCGGTTTACATGGTGAACCGAAAAAAAGTAGTTGGATTATTTTGGACTACGTATACTATCGCAGTAAATTCTCACTATACCACGTAGAGGTTTGAAGCAAGTTTCTCTTCTTTTTTCCGCGGACAATTCCTTACCATCACTACCACCAACACCATTGCAATGGATATAATCCTCCATCAACTTGGACAATCCCTTGATACAAATCTGTGCTTGATCATCCAAAGCATCCAATAATTAATGGATACTAATAGCCTACTTAGTATCACAATATACAATTTGGCATAATAGCCTAGTTAGCATCATGATAGAATATATACTTGGTATCACAATCTCCTTCAAATGGCATAATAAGATACTAACGCTTGGTGATTCTCCACCGCCATTCCCATGGCAGGTTCCAGTAGCGCCAGTGCAACGCCTGCGGCGCCTGCCCCACTGGCGACCATGCCCAGCATCATCAACAAGCCGGCAGAAGGGGCGTCCAGCGGAGCCTCCATCTTCGGAAGTTGCTGGAGTGCAAGAGCAACAAAGAAAAACCGTGGTGGAACTACTGTAACATTTTTGATGATGAAGTCATCTATCGAAAATAAAAATGTAAAGCCAATGATCATCAGCAAAGACCATTGATAAAACCAGCACTTTGGGATGAATGATCCATCTATTGATAAGAATGATCAATGATCCATCAGCAAACAAATTCATCAGCTCGAAAGAAGTCCATCAACCGCAACTGGTGGTCGATGGGCGGAAATACGGCACCGCTTAAAGCTTCGGAGGTTGGCAGCGACAGCATAGGTCAATGGCGAATCACAACTCCACGTTGTGAGGTGTCGCTGGCCTCGTCAGTTGATAGCATGCTATAAGCGGTAGTTCAAACCGCTGGAAAATCGATGGCACTGTTGGGAGTCTGTGGTATGGTGAAGAACTATTGCATGAAGAAGCACAGCTGAGGAAATTTGCGCTAACTACCAGGTAGCTAAGGTGCTGTTAAGAAGCTGGTGATTTTCCAGCTGAATCTATGATTGTCGGATATTGTTGGTTTGATCATTCGATGAAGCACAAGCGCACAAACATGAATCTTTTCAGATGGTTCAATCTTAATTCCTTTGCTACTCCAAAAAGTAAATGATCCAAAGATTTTCATCAGTTTGCTGTTACTCTGTAACTCCTAAGCGATCCAAAAATCTTCCAACAGCGTCTATAACTATGATCCTTTCAACAGGTCACCCTTATCTACAGATATGATCTCATATAATCTCCCCAAAAAACCGCTGAGGTTCTGTGGGAAACATCTTCGGGACCTCATCAAGTAGCAGTGGTACTGGAAGTGCACTCTTTGGCGCTGCCAGCAGCGGCTCCATTTTTGGTGCTGCTGGCGGTGGCAGCGGCTCCATTTTCGGTGGCTCCAGCAGCAGTGGCTCGAGCATTTTCGCATTTGGTGGCGACCCTTGGTGGCAAAGCCGCAGTTGTATGACTCTTCCCTGTGGTTATCTTGCAATCTCCCATGATTCATGGGAATAAGAACCAACAACAATGGTTGAGCATGGTTAATAAAGGTAAATCATAGGTAAACCATGGGATTTTCTGGCTGAACTTGAGAATCATTCATGCAATGCATCATTGTATGGAGGTGATGTGTAGACTTCATCCCCTTGATATCTTCCTGTCCCTGGGCATTTCTGGAAACAGCTGCCAGGGTTGCTCCATGGCGTCCGCAGCTGTGGATTGCTACCCTTGATTTGCAAAGAAAAGAAAATTATTCCATCATATTATCCCATCATTTTCCAGCTTTTGTGTGAGATACACATTGAATCATATTCACTTTGATCCGTACTATATTTCCATCTTTGTTTGCAACACCAGGTTTTGTACATATTTGCATGTGCACAAGGAGCCATGCAAGAACAAGCCCGTTCCTTACCGTTGTTTCCCATGGTTAAGCTGCCTCCCTGCTTGTCAAATCTGTTTGCCAAAGTTGTTGGGTGCCGAGGGCAGCGATACCTCCAGCGCTTCCGAAATCTTCAAGGGAGGTCCCTGCTGGGTGCGGCGGGGGTGAAAGTTTCCCTCCAAAGGATTGAACATTGGACTTTAGTAACACATAGTTAAACTAGTAAAGTAACAAGTAGTTAAACTAGCAAACTGTAGTAAAAAAATAGTCAAACTTGAATACTTCCCTAGTTTTACTTGTAGCCAATTCTCGTTGGAAAATTGGGAGACCTGGAGAATGATGAAGACCTCGGATACGGGCAAGACTGTAGGATGATTTATGCAGTTCCGAACTTGTGCGAATTTTGGGATCATAAAGCGTGAAGAAGTGGGAAAACGTCTATGTAACACTTGAAAGTGTGCTGGAATTTGCTTGGAAATGATGTACCCCTGCCTTTCCGACACATTTGTATGGTTTGAAACCGACCATCTTTGACAGCTATTATGAACACGAACCATTACTGATGATCGACAGCCATTCGTAAAACTTACTGCCCATTGACAACCGAGACTACTGTAACCGTGGCCAACAATTCAACACTTGAACATCAACAACTACTACAAAGCATTAATCATTACTTCACCAGCTGATTCTTAAGAGCCATTCCCTCATGCAGTTTGTTGTCCATGGGGGGTTTACTGCCTTCCAGGCAACGTTTTTGCCGGCGGTGGCGGAGGGGCTAGCTTGTTTGGCACTGGCTCAGGCGATGATTCCATGTCCTGCATTGGTGTTGGGAGTTGCTGTGGGAGATGCATAGAATTGCTTGGATAGACGGCATAGATTATTCATATCGTGGTTTCTCAAAATAGGGGACCCCCAAAAATGGTTGATTGCTTATATCGATTTATATTGGATGATTTGGGGGTCCCCTGTTTTGAGAAACACCCATATACGTGTATGATAGTTTGCTTTTATATGCTTTCATCATCTGTATATGTATTAATGATACTGATACGTGATATATGATGTTGTATGTGCATTCATCTATATATTCGTATATGCATATATGTAGGCACGCATGTAGATAGTACATCCATCTATTTCAGATTTATGCACGCAGCAATCTTACACCTGCATATCATATACGTATATGATGCGCATTTATAGATGCGTTGCTATCATTTTTGTCATTGAAAGACTCAACATCAAGCACCCATGCTTAGAGACATCACAAGAGAATTCACACCAATGGCTTTAAAGGGTCTATACTTGAGGGGGGGCAATCCTCCTCCTCCTCATCGTCATCATCATCATCATCATCATCATCATCATCATCATCACCATCATCATCATCACCATCATCATCATCACCATCATCACCATCATCATCATCATCATCATCATCATCATCATCATCATCATCATCATCATCATCATCATCATCATCATCATCATCATCATCATCATCATCATCATCATCATCATCATCATCATCATCATCCCGGCTGTTGTTGAATTTTTGATTTTTTATTCTAAGGAAGACTGAGGATGTCACAATCGCGAACATATCAGGATCCTTTCGCAATGAGCAACTACTTGGATGGCTGGGGATTGGACTCGGATCCATGGTACTCGGTGATAGCCCGTTTAGGGGATGGACTTCATCAGATTCTGTAGTTAGTCCAATCTAACTAGTAGTTAGTCATCAGTTCGATGACCATCCTCTAATGATCATAGCACTTCTTTTGTGATTTTGGACCATTTTGGCACATTTTAGCCATTGAGATGAGGGATTTCTCGTCCTTACCACTTTGTTGTGACTATGGTTGCTCACCTCATTGATGCCTTGCTGCGCAGCCATGCTTGCAGGCAGCGGTGCTGGAACGTCAGGCACGGGCCCCGAGATTAGCTCATTTGTAGGGGTCCGTTTTTGGTGAAACATGTTGAATTCAACCAATGGTGGCTTATTGGATGTTATTGGCTGCAATGACCGCCATTGAGCTGGCTGCAATCTATGCTTGACACATTTGCCAAGGTTACTGGGTTTTCGTCAATTTCTGGATTTGGGAGTTGATTCTATAGCACCGGGGCCAGTTGGTGATATGGGCAAGTTTCCCGAGTCAGTCTCGGCAACCAGTGCCATGTCTTGATTATCTCTTTCTTAGAGCCAACCATAAAGTACAGCCATGTACATGTGCACAAGAATCAACACAAGGGATAAACTCTTGTAGATGATCTCTTCTGACAAGTCAGGTAGCAAGGGATTCGGAACTTTGGCCAACAGATTCCCAGTACTCTCGTCTACTTAGACTTTCCGATGTAGCATGTGAACCATAATTACATCTATCAAGTCATAGCACACTAGAGTGAACAGCTTATGTATGAGCGCGCTCACTCTCTCTCTCTCTCTTCTTGCGAAAAGTATGCATACTAGTGGATTTATGTATGTAATGTATGTAGTTAATCCCTTATAAAGTTCCATTTTTATTACATACATAAATCAAACATACATACATATTTATTACTAGTTCCATATGGATAGTACGCATCAAACATTTTCATTGGCATCCCTGCGCAGGTGGCTTTGGTGCCAGTACAGGCGCCCGTGGTTTGGGAGCGCCACGATTGATGGTTGATGGTTTGGTGATAGCCAAGGACTGTTGGTTTATGACTAGTGGTAGTGAATGATTTTTCTAGTGGTCGTTGATTTTTCTAGTGGTAGTGAATGATGTTTCTAGTTGATCAGTGACAATTTGATCATCATCAACCAGCAAGTCTCATGCTCAATGTTTAAAAATGGTTCGGAATCAGCCTCCTGTGCTGCTTAAACCCGTAAACGTGGCGCCGTGGGAAAATGAAAGGTCAATTGGTGGTTTTTAAGAAATTACACAATTCATGGCTGATGATGCCTAAATGGCGGTTTATACCGTGGCCGACGATGTTTCATTGATGGTCAATGATGGTTCATTGGTGGTTCACAGCAGTGAAGTGATGGTGGATGATTGTCACTTGATGGTCAATGATGGTTATACTGATGGTTAATTACACAACTGGTGGTTCGTAGCGGTTAATTGATGGTTGATAGTGATCATTCAATGGAAAATAATGTTCAATTGGTGGCTCACGGCTCTTAATTGATGGTTGATGATGAATCCTTCATCATGCCCCCAACAATCAACCAGGCGGAATCCCGGTGTTGCGATGCCCCAGGCTGGAACTTGGTTTTCAAGGTGGCAACTTTCGTGGAAGGTCCCAATTATCTCCACAGCAATCTGATGACCTTGTTTGTTCTCCAGTACGGTTGATACTATTGACGGAACCTCAAATGAGGGTACTTTTGAAGTTTGATCTTCGTGGGTACCACCATTGATTGTGAGACACAAAAAAGATCAACTTAAGTTGACAGTGCGCCTTCAGATCCACATGGCACGGCGTTCCAGGTAGCATCTTTGGTGCTGCCACCAGTGGTGGGAATATCTTCGGAGGCCCAGCCACAGCAGCTGAAGATGGCAAAATTCCAGAGAAAACTGGAGGATTGCAGGGCTGCGGGGATTGCATGGGGTGACCTGGTCACATCTGCTTACATGAAGAAATTCTATCTAACCTTTGGTAAAGTAACATGGCAATGGAACAGCCACCATTTTGTTAGGAAAACACTTGGAAATCCTCCGTAGCATATATGGTGGCTTTTCCTTCGCCCTGTTAGTTTTCCAGAGAGTAGTTCCTGAAACCAAATCACAACATCACCTGGTGCAGTGTTGCATGGATACAGCAGTACTAGCAGCAGAAACTTGTGCTGGCTTATGACTCGTGCTAGCGGGGTTGTTTCTTGCTGCTGTTGCAGTCGATGTTGAGTTGCTAATGTTGGTGCAGGTATTGTTTTGATATAGGTATGAAATTATGCCTTGCGATTTTGCAATTCCACAGAATTACGGGAAACCATCATCATCACTCAGCATCGCTACATATAAAAGTATATGTGTTCACCATTAGTACATATCATATGAAACCATTGACCACTATGTACCATCATGCAACCATCAAGGAACCAGCAGCATTTCTTTGTATCAATCACTTCATCATCAACCACCAGTGGTAACTATGAACCATCGGCAACCATGAATCAGTATAACTACCATCCACCACCATGCACCACCATGCACCACCATGCACCACCATCCACCACCATCCACCACCATCCACCACCATCCACCACCATAAGAAACACAATCAATTAATATCAATTAATCAACAGTTCTAAGCCATCCATTTCACCATCATTGGTTCGCATTCACATCCACTGGGCATTACGAAGCATCACGACGCATCACTGAGCATCACCAAGCATCCCTAACTATCTGCATAAGAAACACAATCAATTAATATCAATTAATCAACAGTTCTAAGCCATCCATTTCACCATCATTGGTTCGCATTCACATCCACTGGGCATTACGAAGCATCACGACGCATCACTGAGCATCACCAAGCATCCCTAACTATCTCCAAGCATCACTTCATCATTGCCTGCACTTCAGATTGCGTCCACGCCAGCCACCTCGCAGGTGGTAGTTCTGTGAAGGTAATGACTGGTGCTGATGCGGCGGCCCTCTTTGGCGGCGGCGGCGGCTTGAAACTCAGTGGATGAGTGGACAACTGCAGGTAATTTCCATCCTGGAGTTCGAGAGTTTGATCGAAATTGAGCTACGAGATCAGCAGCGAACCCCTTTGCATAGCATTGACAGATGTAGGCTTCAGACTGGAATCAGTGAGTTGACATGCTTCATCCTCGCACGGGTAAGAATTGATGGCACGATGATTCATGCTTCAGAATGGCGAATTCACGTCCGGTGAAGATGTCAGAGGTCAAAACATGCTGGATGCATCACATGATGGTCATTGACTTGTCTGAGATGACTTTCTTCGGAAGGCGATTTGGCTCACCCCAAAACTCTCCAGGCGTTGCGATCTTCTGACGCTCCCGTCTCGTTTTCAGCAATGGCGGAGCCTGTGCCAGTGACCGATGCAGCCCCTGTGACCAGCGCAGTCCAGATGGGCACCGGGGTGCCAATCAGCACCACTTATCCCATGGAGACCGGTGCCCCACAGGTGATCTACACTTCTTCTCCTTACGTGATGCCTGGTGCCACCCTCGATGAAACACGATGAAAGCCATGAAGTGTTCCAGGCATTCCTCATGATCACTTGGTTATAGGTTTGGAAACCAAGGAAGAAGGATTGCGTCAAAATTCATATCGTTGGATAAGTGGCTGATTTTGGGGGAAGGCATGAACCCTTCTTGAAAGGACCAGAAAAAACAGTTTTTCGTTCTGGATTCTCGATCCTCATTGTTTTCACCATGCCAAGCCTTCTAAGGTGCTGCCTCCGTCAGCGCTATGCCCATGACCAGCTACACCACCGGGATGCCAATGACCACCTACGGCGGCTACGGCGGCCTGGACCACTCTCAGGGCAAGTGGTTTGCACCGGGTGAGGCTCTGCCTCCGCACCGGGCGAGGCTCTGCCTCCAGGCTTCATTGTGACTGCCCATCCTGAGGGGCACACCGCACCTCAGGAGGGTCACCTGATGTCTGACCAGGCCCGTGAAAGTTTCGTGATCACCACCGGCACAGGAAGCAAGTTGGCCTCTGCTCCCAAGACCAAGAGCAAGAAGAGCAAGAAGAAGAAGTCCAGCGGCTGCTGCTGAGAAGTAACCTATCAGGGTATCGATTGATTGGAGTCCACCGGCCTCGGCTTAGTTGGCTTGTCCAAAAATGGGGGTACGCCCAAATCATTTATAGTTTTCAAGTATTGCAAATATCATCCTTGTTTAATCATTATCGAATTAGTAACAAACCATTCATTTTTGATTAAATTTGTTACTAATTGGTAATATGTGAATTTCATTTTTTAATGAATAACCAATATAAACATTATTAAATTAGATTCTCAATTTTGAGAAAACCCCCAAATATGTGATGCAGTCTGCCGTTGGACGAGAGGCTGGGCTGGTGGAATCCACTGCGGTAGCTCCTGCGGCGGCACCACAGGGTGTCGTCTCTGGAGGCAATCCGCCCCTACAGCAGATGACTTGGGATGCCGAAAAAGGACGCGCCATGGTCCTTATGAATCATGGATAAATCATGGATCAGGAATGGAAAAGGGCCATGACATGCCATCGCTCATCCGGAAGTGCCATGAAGTGCCATGGTCGCTGGAAGTGGCCAACGATGACCAACAAAACTCAGCAGTTTGGGTCAGGGTTTTGTCTCGTTCAGTGACCATCGGTGCCCAGGTGGCAACATCTTTACCTTCGGTGGAGGCGGCTACCGTTCATGAGGAAGCCTGGAAAGCCACGTCACTTGCAGTGTGCAGTCAGGTCCACGTTTCACAAGCCAACGATATTTCAACGCCGTCGTGCTGATGGTAAGTCTGTTTGTTTTGGTTGACATTGTTCAAAGATTGCTATTAGCTCAAGTACTAAAAACATTTGAACATAAATATTGGCAAGGTTTCCGGTGGTTCGTTCTTTTAATATGTTTTTATTCATGTTTCGCTTCTCTTTTGTTCAACGTGTGCCAAGCCCTACAGCTTCCGCTGGAGGTGGTGGAAAGACCATGTTTGTCGCCGGGGGGGTACGCATCTCACGTGCATGACCTGGGAGATCAGCAAGAATAGATGGTTTATCCGACAGGAAAGCTGATCTGGTTGATCTACCAGTTCTACTAAGCTAAGAGGCTGATATAAGTAAACCTGTACAAGTTAAGTGGTTGTCAACTAAGAATGGTACAATTAGATAGTTGACTACCATTCTACATCTTTGGTAATATCATCAACAAATCTCAAAAACCATAGTTACAGTCGTCACCTACAATCGTAGACCACCGCATTGTTTGAATGGTTTGTTTTTGAGCTGGCGGTCTACCTGCGGTTTATTTCGCAGATCTCCCATGTACGGGAAAACCACGATTTCAAGCATCAGTTGCGATTCATAATCCACGACTAGTGGTTGATAGTTTGTATCAGTAGCTGATGTTATCAATTATTTGGTTACCATTTGTGTTGAACCATGGTATAACCATGTTGATATAAATGATATAAATTCTATGGTTGATGTTGAAAATCAATTCTTCTCAACAAGCATCATTAACCATTATTGCCAACCATGAAAAAGCTGAGGATATTAGCCGCATAAAGAATATGGTAACTGAATATAAATAGCATAACCGTTCTTGTTAACAGTATGAATAATGAACCATCGGTGCTTGATGAATTATATACGAATCATTGTCAAGCAATAGATTGGTGATTTTTTACGTTGTAATCAACATCAAAAATGAACTGACCTATGAATATGAGTCAGTCCCAACCATTCCAAAGTTGGGAGTTCACATCCAAAGAGTTGGAACATTTTGTTGATGTGAACAGCTGGTGGTACAGGTTTTTGATCCATATCCATATGGTTGACTGTTGATTGATATTGATTATTTGTTAGTTCTTTTGATTCGTTATTGATCAGCAGACCATTGCTTACAGTTTTTAAGAATGTGATTGTTTGCCAATAGTGAATACTCTCGGTGATTGATTTATTTGATTTTATTTTCTTTTTATCGACCGATCGTTATAGCCATGTGCTTCACGATTCACAATCATAGTATATTTATATAGTTCATGTTCATCATCAAGCAATACACTAGTCACACCCACCACATTGGTTGATACTCTGACTATTGTTAATGATGATTCAGCTTTTTATCGTTATGTTTTTCCCTATGTTTATGAGTATTATTGTGGCTGTGATGGTTTTGATGATTCTAACTATGTGTCATATTTTCTATTGTGGTTATAACTGTTCATATCATACTTGATATTGATTAAATTTGATTTATCTTGTTTACCCCATCGATTATCATGGGTGCAATACACAATGTTGTGAAGATGATGGTACAGTATTCAGCTCTCATGGATGCCATGATCGAATGAATATAATCATCATAGCTAATCATCATTCACCATTAAGATTTGAGGTTGTTTAGCCATATAATCATGGCACATAATGAATCCCTGATTGAAATTCTTGAACTAACACTTACCACCTACTATTTTGCCAATCAGTTTGGTAACGTCAGAAATTGTTGATGATGCTGAATTGACCTAGTCTTAATGACCAAACTCATAGTTGGATGTCTATCCTCACGGATCGCAACTGGGAACCATGGTTAGTTCGGGGTAAGTTCAGCTACCTGGTGCAACTAGCCATGGTTATAACCCCAGCTGCACATGCAGCTGTACCACTTCAGATAGTTGAGTTCTTCGCCCCCCAACGCATCCAACGTCAGGTGCGTCCCCTGGTGCCGAAAGCAACAAGTGCCTTGAAACGTTGTGAAACAACGGGACGTGTGGAGTGAAGCCGCGGTGGATTTGTGGCTGATGTTTTTCATGGCGTTGATCTGCTTCATGGTCAGTTCCAGGGGGGGTACGCAATGCTAGCCCTTAAAAAAGGGCCTATTTCAAGGGGGAGCGAGGCCGCCAGGAGCTACCAGGATGCTTTGAACCGCTAATGAGAAGTTGAAGGATTTGAAGGTGAAGTGCTGTTTTTTATTCATGATTTATCGTTCGATACGCTTCTTTTGATGCTTGGATGATGAACAGTGGTCGATAAACGGCTCGTGTCCTGGCGGTGGTGTACATCATCTCCGAATGGTGGGTAATTGCACGGGGAATGGCGAACAATACTGGGGAACATGCCAACTACATAGGGTGAGGTGCTGTTCGCAATGCGGGTACCCGCTAACCCTTCCCACACCTTCTTCTTCTTCTTCTTCTTCTTCTTCTTCTTCTTCTTCTTCTTCTTCTTCTTGCGACCGTCTGTGGGCTTTGCCCGCTGGTGTGGAATTCCATGCAACGGTCCTCCCCACACCATGCATGTATCGAAAGAAATTGAAATGGATGGAGCAGCAATATCCAACCATAATGATGACAGCACAGGGGCTATCACCAAGCATGACGGGTTGGATACAATGACGTGGTAGGTGGTAGTTGACTTTTCAAAGCCACGTCTCACCAACCGAAAAAAATCAGCAAGATGCCTATCCAAGTAGCTGAAGTCGTGGTAATGACATGGCTATGGGTCAAGCAGTTCATCAACCAACAAATGGGGGATAATTACCAAGAATTTCATAGGGAAACAATGGTAATGATAGGGGAACCAGGGGGACGGGCCGCCGGGTGACCTGACCCAGCTCGCCTCAGTGATGACCTTGCGTCGCGGTGGCGTCAATCGTCGTGGTGGAAGTGTAAATGGGGTCCTACTCTACCAGCGATCCCAGCGGGCTGGTCCCAGGTCCCCAATGGCGACGAAGGTGGTGATTGTTTCAGCCGCTAGACCGTCCATCATTTGAAGGATAACCGGATGGCTTATACCCACTAAGTAGCAAGGGATCTATAAGCCACCAAGATAACCTGCCTAAAAATGTGATCAATTGAGTTCATCATTTTTTGTTCGGAAGGAGTTCTTGTCCACTGTGATTTTGGAGATTCAATTGATTGAATGGTACGTTCAAACTAGATAAACAAACATAGATCATCAGTCGATGACCAGTCCACATTGGTAGGCAACCACTAGTTGTTAACCTCTCATTGGTCATTATAGATCTGTCTATGAGACCAGCAGAACCAAGGAACCGATGGCAACTGGTGAGTGCGAGGGACCCGTTGTTCGTATCCCCTCAGTGTCTTCACCGGTCCAAACTACCCAGAAACTGTGGCCTAAGAAAGTAAGATGATTGAACCACAAACAATTGTTGGTGGCAACATTAAATGGTTGGTTTGGTTGGTGAATAATGGTGTGGAATCCCAACCAAAGTAGAAAGATAGTGGGTTAGGATGATTATGTTTGGTTATGGTTGCTTGTGGATCCAACCACAGAAAATCTATGATGATGATTATAATTCAATCATTGAATCGCAGCCAATCATTGTTGGGCAATCATCGTGAAGTAATTATCATTAGCCGACCACAATGAAGATTATGAAGCAATCTGCAATCATCAAATCGCGACTGATCAAATTCAGTTGTTTTTGCCCTCGAATCGCCAAGTGTTTTCTCTCAGGAAGAAACGGAGAGCGGAGTGAATGGCTCTGAGTGTGACGCGGTGGGATCTGCGATGGAAACACTCATTGTCCTTTCGTCACAGTCTCAAGTACATAGCCTTCACAGTTTCCCCGCACGCAGCTTTCCATCTATCATTTGCCATGTGCTGGTAACTAGGAGCACAACATAGCACACATTGCTCAGCAAGTTGCCTCGCTATATCCAGGTTCTTCCTTGTGCCTGGAAGGCCCCTGATATCATTTTCGCTATCGGTACCTTGCCGCGTAGCCTTCACACTGCTTGATTCACACTGATCGACGATCCCGGCTGGTGCTGATTAGCACCGGAATGACAGCAGCGTAGCAGTACATCCTTTGGGGCTGTCCATAAACGAGGTACCTCAGTGGTCATCCTCATTATCGTCGTCATCGTCGTCATCAGCAGCAGCAGCAGCAGCAGCAGCATCAACATCATCGTCATCACTCTGTGCGATTTTATGGACTTCCCCATTGAGTTGTCATGTTTTAGCGGAGAAAATTGTTGAAGTTGTGCCCGCAGAAGGTGTCAAGATTCCAGTTGTTAGTACCAAGGAATCACGTGGCCCCTGGGTCAAAAGCTTATGGGCTCGGAATGCATACTGATGTCTAGATAGGAATAGTAGTAGCAGCAGTAGCTGTGGTTGTAGTTGTAGTTGCCGTTGCAGTAATTAATGCTAGTGGTAGTACTTCTGATAATGCTAGTAGTGGCAGTAGCGTGGTATGTTGGCAGCAGGGTAATCATTAATTATTCATTTTTTGATAACCATCCTCCATGACAAGAATAATCACTATGATTTCACATCAATAATGACAACAATTCCAAAGTAATCAAGATATTGATCATGTTGATCATTGATAATCATTATTAAACACATAGATCATTAATCATCATCCAAAACTGGTAACCATGGCCCTCCACAGCACCCTTCACCGCTTGACTTCCCATGCGACAACAGCTCGAAGAGTCACTCCTAGGGAAAACCCGATCTGTCCACATGATGTCAAGCATGGGGCTTTTCACCAACCATTTGCTAAGTAATGATTACTAAGTAAGTTTAACCAATGTTGAAAAGTAACGACGACTTTTCAAGCATAAACCAGGATATCCAAGCACCAACCATCGTTGGTCAACTGATCGCCGATAATGAATCTCGGATGCCGCCAAGAGTTATTGCACTCTTTTCTGATGTTGGCTGGTCACCACTTCCCATTGGACCCTTCTCCTGTAGTAATTCGAGACACCCCATCAGATTGAGCACCAGAGCCACACTCTGGTAAACATGGCCCGGATGGCGCGGAAAATCCACCATAGAAATAGCTGGTTTACCTAAAAGGAATCGTTAATTTTAGCGCAACAGGTCAGTCTACCAGAGGGTATCGAGTCACAATCCATTACAATCCATTCTGAAAATTCATAGTCCAGTTTTGTTTTTGCCCATTACATATCCATATTCCATGAAATACGCAACCTGATTATATCAGTATTATGTAATTATCCGCTATCAGATTTGATGATCCATCAATAGATACAATCGGTGCCTGATGTTTTTTGTTTGTCATGGACGTCTCCATTCAACCCATTTACTATGATGATTTTTTACCATCCATTACTGGATCCATTATTTCCTATCATCCCTGTTTCATCACATTTCCAGCAAAATCTATAATCTACTGATTACGATGATCATCATCCATTACTAGATCCTGTACTAGATCCACAACTAGATCCATCATTGCCCCTTCTGTGCTGCACTGGAACATCTTGCCGAAATCGCAGCCGATGGCTCGCGGATGTCACTGGCCGCCATACACCTACAACCAACCGATCCATTGCCATTGGATTATTATTGGATCTTAATGATTGAGAATGGTTAGTAACAATATGTATGAATCAATACCAACCATCACAATTATGAATGAATCAATACTGTCGCATAATTGTGATGGTTGGTATTCATTAACAATGCCTCATAACGGGATATCAAGGGTTTTGAATTATGACCACCATGATGAAGAATGATCACCATTGCCAGGATAAGATCAGAACTCCTTCAACCAAGCTTTGCAAAGAAAAAAATCGTAAACTTTGACTTGGCAGTGAAATAGGTATGTGCCACAATTGGGTAACCAGTAAGCAGCCAAACAATGATCATTTCACTAGGAAACCATTGATTTTTGGGGGGTACCAACCATTTTGGCACATACACAAATGGTGCGTGAAGCCGTTCCATTCTTCATTTGCAGAGCGTTTCCTGTGGAATCAGCTTGGCACATGACAACACGGATAGCTCCCAAGCAACGGATGACCCCTGGTGCTGGGATCGTGACACCCAGTCAGCGCCGTGCAGCTCCCATGGCTTGACGCGCCATGATGAAGGCGAGCAGCTGAGTGGATGGATCCGCGAGGACTGCAGATTTGTTTGGCCCTATGGGTCAAGCAGTTAACCAACCAATGGTGATTTATAGCTGGTTAATGGTTGATAATAGGGGATAATAACAACAATAGTGGGGATATACCAACTATATGGCTATGGGTCAAGCAGTTAACCAACCAATTTCATGGAGGATGATAGCCAACCATTTTGTAGGGAAAACGTGCTGGTTAATGATAGGAGAACCAGGGGTACAAGTTTTTGACCCACAGCCATATATAGCCCTATGGGTGATGATATCACGCGGAATGGTCTGGTTATGTCTAGTACTCGTACCACAAGTTAGTTGCCCCGCACGGATCACAGCGCTGGCACTTCACTTTGGAACCTTGCTGTGGTGGCCAAACCAGATGAGTTCTTGGCCATTTGGCTGTTGTTGGGCTGTGTTGGATGATCAATTCTAGTGAGAACGAATTGGTTAATTCGCCATATTTCACACTTGCTAGTATGAAGCAATACACATGAGGCTCATCAAGAACGCTGGTTGAAAGCCATGCAATGCACCATTGATTTTCAAACGATTCACTTAAGAATATCGTCAAAATGATCCATTTGTGTTCGTATTTCAAGCATAGAACTCCTTCAATTGGTTGGTTATTATCCTCCACCATGAGCAATTTTTAACCATTAAAAACAAACACCATGGCTATAACCCAACGATCTCAGAGTTGCTCAGAAACGCTCTGGTAACACGGCAGAGGCTTGCAGCCCGATTGGATTCAGCAGTCCGGAATTGGTTAGCTTCATGTTGGGTAAGTGGCAGTATGCCCAGATACTCAATGTAGGGTATATCTACTTACTATCTACCTACATTTACCTATTAAAGTGCCCTAAATGTAGGCAAAAATACTATACACGGAGCATCTGAGTACTTTGTTAGATATCACTAATTTGATCTGTGGGTAACTCAGGTCGTAACTCATGTGGTCCACCTTGTGCCTGTGCATCAGAAAAGCTCGTAATTTCGGCACTGGGAGTAATGGCAGGTCCAAACATTTCCAAAGCCAAGAAAATGCTGAGAACTTCCAGAGCAATCCCACTGATTCCAGGCTATTCACCAAAGATTTGTATATTCCTCCTGTTATCCATATAGCTACCATGTGATATCCCCATGATACCCAGGGTCACTGTTTGTTGTTGGTATATTTGCCCTTCAACCGTCCCTACAAAGATGTCAGTTGACCAGGCAGAGGACCCAGTACTCAGTGTGGCATCGCAACAAGGAAGATGTGTCGCAACGAACTTGTACCATTCATGCCATGGATATGATCATCATTTCAGCCAGTGGTCAAGGGTGGCAATTACCGGGAGGATTGACATCATGATTAGCCCAGCTACAAGCGCAGAGGTTAAGTCGCATCAGTCGGCGGAAGTCGCATCAGTCCTGCGTGCGCGCAGGGTTTTGGAGTGGTTTTCCATGATTTTTGGTTTATCTAACATTTTTGGATCCAAGATAGCGTTACAAAATCATGCGTGCGCGCAGCGTTTCTCACAGATTCAGTAATATGATTCACTATTGGTCTACATGTGCTGTGAACAAGCCTCGACACCATTCTGGTGCTGTTTGATGTTAATTAGTTGATGTTGATTAGTTTGGTGCTGCTGCTCTTGTGCCTCCTCGATTGCTGCTGTTCCTCTTTGCTGCTGGTTTCCTTGCTGCTGTTCTTCCTTGCAGCTGATCTTCCTTGTTGCTGCTGTTCTTCCTTGCTGCTGCTGTTCCTTGCAGCAGCTGCTGCTGTCCTTTCTGCTGCTGATGGTGATGCTGCAAGCTGTTGCGCATTTTTCGTTCAACTTTTGAACAAACAGGCGCCTGCTGAAACACGCTGTGCCATTGGGATTTGCTTGGGGTGATGTGACTTTTCCCCGGGTGATGGGACTTCTGTCCAATGCGTGCCGTGCGGGGGTGATGGGACTTTTCCCCGGGTGATGGGACTTAACCCCACCGCTTGTAATTGGTAATGATCATGAATACCATCCATTCAGAAATCATCATTGAATTTGGTACCAGTTCGGTAGTGTCGGTTGTGAACAACCGGTCGTTTTTAATCATGCTTGCATTAATTTGTATGCATTGTTGCCATGCTTGTTTTTTATCCACAGCCTTAGTCATGATAATTGGAGACTTCATCAGTCACATTATCCTTATCAACAACATTATCATGTTCAACTACAGTGTTATGATCAACTGCACTATCATTTTAAACTCTACCCAAGCCATAATCAGCAAGTTGAAAATGATAATGTTGTTGATCTTGTTGATCATAGTTTCAACTACATTAAATCATTTTCAACTATACCCAACTATGATGATAGATCCTAATATCATCCAACTATACCCAAGCAAGTTTTTATCCAAGTATTATTATCAGAAGGTCCTACTCCCTGCCCCCCAACTGGGACTCAAGCACCAAGGGTTGGTCAGGAACTGCTGTGGTTATGCTCGCTGGTTGCAACGGTGGCGTTTGCTGCAGGACGGATCTGGGGAGCGCCAGGCAGTCGGTTGGTCCCTTCCTTGGTTCTGAAGTTCTCGGCTTTGGGTGAGTTTTAGCAAGCAATTCCAAGAGTGAAACTGGGAGTTCCAAGCAATTCACATCTGCTTAACTGCGAATTCCAAGTTTAAGCAAGCAATGTTCCAACAGGCTGACATTCGAAACGTGCTTTCATGAAACTTGTTATTAGGAAGCAAGTTCGGATCAAGCAAGTGATCGTAGCACTAGATATAATTAATACATAATATAATTATGTTCTCCTAATTTGAACGTCAGTCATGAAATGGCGCGCCACACCTGAAAACCAAGACGCTGTTTCTTTCTTGCTTGATACAATTATTTCAGAAGGTCATTGCAATCTTGTCGCTGGTGCTGCTGGCGATATATCCATATCATCCATTCTGGTTGGTCATTCATGCATTCACAATTCTGACAAACTACTTTTGCTTGGGGGGTCTGAGCGTACATACCATGCACAAGTGAAGCAAAGACAACATGATCAAAAAGTAGAAATCACCACAACAACCGATATAGCAACCACTATAGCCAACCTACGACATCCTACGACCAACCAGCCACCCAAGACCAGCCCAAAACCAACCAGCCACCTACAAGACCAGCGCCGCTGCAACAACCAGCAGCCACATCAGGAGATCCTGGAGCCGGAGCCAGTGATCCAGTGGCAGTTGTGATTTGGCGGCGAGGAGATTCGTAACGCCGTTGGTCCTCCGTGTTGCCCTGGGGTCCCTGGAGCTGGAAATTGTCCAGATACAAATGGTTTTGGTCTATGATGCACTCTAAGCCAGGGTCGTTTGATACATGATGATGATGATGATGATGATGATGATGATGATGATGATGATGATGGCACCATCTAGAAGACATATCAATGATACTTATGATCATTTAATGAACATATTACCATACTTTGTAGCCTTGTAACTTGCATTACAGGTACCTAACGTTCCGTTGTTGAACTCATGTTTTTATGCAAGTCACTGAGGGCAAGTCACAGGCCAAATTGGATTGAACAAATCTTGAGCCGTTTTGAAAGACTTGGATGGTCCCCAATGGCTAGAGAATGCCGAAAGGTGATGCGTATGTGTATGATTCTGGGTCGATACTAACAGCCATAGGTAGGTGAAAATCTCAACAGCTAGATTCGCAAGTGGTGATTTGTGGGATGTGAACTTGTGAACAGCCCGCAGTACTACGTGGTATTGACCTGCAACCATGTGTATGTGAATGAAACAGGTGTTCTGTCAATGTATGAGCAGATTGAATCATATTAAATCTGCTTTGACATATGGTACAATGCACAGACACAGAATGTTTGATAGTTGTTACATCAGCGTACATTGGTACATACACCGTGTCCAGACGCTATGTATTTGGGGGTCTGACTCCCAAACATGAGCAGCTGGATGGTACCTGACAGTTCACTTGCCCAATGTTTGGCCGGTCTTGACTCGCCAAGTCTCGGTGTATTTTCTTCGTCAAAAAGTGCAGGAAGAGCATCACCTTTTCTAAGAGCATCAGCAAGGAATCGTTGATAAGCCTAGCAGTGTTCCCTAGCAATTCGGGGTAGTCTGGGCTTGAGCCTTTTTGAATGAAGAAATCTCATCGTGAGTTTCCACTATCATTCACCACTTGGCATACGACTCACGCAACGACTCGAAACGGGGCACAGGTCGCCTACCTCCCAGAGTGGCGCTATGAAGGCGCGGAAACCCATCAGTTCAGAGGGGGAGATGTCTGAACGTGGTTCAATGTTGGGAATGAAGCCGCTGGGAGCATGGAAGAACTCTTACGTACTTGGTAATATTTGATGCAAATAGTTGGTAAATAAGATATTTGATACAAATTAGGTGTACTAGTTGGTAACTCCTATGAGTTGGTAGTAGTAAATGCATGTATAGACACTTGCAGATATCAAGTCTGACTAGTGATTCATATCACCCATACGGTTGATCCTTAGTGTCACTATGTTTGAATCATAGCGCACCCGCTGCTGTGGCGGAAGCTGCGAGCTGTTGGAGGCTGTCAGAACCTGGCCCTGTTGGAGCTGTGTGGGAAAGTATAGCTACACCATGGATATTGGATTGAATCTAATAGCTTATTGGAACTTAGATATGGGATAATATTGGATCAATTCTTTGACTAGCTATGGAAAATTAGATATTGGATAATATTGGATATTGGATTGAATCTTTCTATTCAACAATCTTTCCGTTCTCGGAGAACAATGTGACAATTCTCATGAGATTATTCTACGAAGTGCTGATATACGCCTATACGCTAAGAATGACATATTCACTTCGTAGAAACATCGTTGACTACGACAATGGTTGACAATGCGCCATATGGGGTCCATAATGCTCACCAAGTGGATTCAGTCCACTATCAACTGAAACACTTTGATGATGATGGAAGGGCAACGTTTCAGGGGCTGTACTAAGGGCACTTACGACATAGAATACTTGCCGGTGGATTGATTCCTATAGTGACTTCACCGCATGATACGTAAGGGCAGTAGTGTTGTCCATTGCGGCAATGCCTCTTTTTTTCGCCGTTTTGGATGCAGCGGGTGGTTTTTTGCCACGATTTTCTATCATTTTTCAAGGCTTACACGCGGTGGATCTGAGGACAAAAGTACGGGTACTACTGCATTGATAATACACGTAGTGGTTTCTTAAAATTGGAAACCCCCAGGATGGTTTACTACTGTAAACGATGAAAATTGGATTATTTGGGGATCCCCTATTTTGAGAAACACCCATATATGATCCAATCCAATGATGATGCATTTTGATTTCATGACTCTCCAACGATGCCAACCATGGTGATAATTACCAACCACAAGAGGCTCACATGCCGCATCCAACAAGCGAAACATTTTTGGACTTAGACTGCTTGGTGATGTTGGCCCAGTTCTTGGCAGGTTTGGGATTTCCCCATTGGAATACTTCCCCAGTAGTTCCAGTGAATTTTCGATGGGTGGCGACCAAACACGTTAGTGATTCATCTTTGTTGCCTGGTGCGCACAAGAATTGCCCAATGAAAGGAATACAACTTACAAGAGCTTCGGCGACGATCTACGCTACCTAAATTTTTGCAGTCATGCATCACGACGTATTATATGTATTATCATACAATAAGTAGGTGGATACATATGATGTATGTACAGTATCTACATATACATCCTTTTATGTGCTATATTTTGTGGACTCAACCAGCTATGGTTACCTTGAAATACCCTGATGTATACTTATGTATGTGACATTGGAGGTCTCATACGCGATCTACAATTCACAACACCGTGTCGGCATTGCAGGAGCGAATTGGGAGACCATCAGCGAGCACACCACGCATCTATTGAGTCTCGGCAACCTGTGGGTCCTCGAGGGACGGTTCGGATGCTGGACACTGACACCGAACCACATCATTGGACTCGTCAACCAGTCAATGCTCATCGACTCATTCACTTCTGACCAGCTAAAACTGAATATTTGGTATATAAAGCATTTCCTATGACACAGGGGTACCCCTCCAAATCTCCAACATTAGTCATGTATAGTGATAAAATGTATTTAACTATCAGTTTTTGCGGGTTCCCAAATGTTCCCAATATGAAGACAAAAACATGTTTCTTTGTTGTCGGGACACTGCCCAACAGGTTTCGTAAGGAGGGTCGGGTCGCAGCTTTGGACAATAACCAACCAGCTTTAAAACTCCACATGCCACGGCCAGAAATTGCTGGTTTTATTTGGTCGAGTTGTTTCTGCTCTACCAAGACAATCGAACACACCCACCCACACACATACGCACGTATGTATGTATGTATGTACATATATATATATATGTATTATATTTAAATACATGTATACTGATGTACAAATATACATATAAAATAGCATATATGCACCAATATAATTAAGTAGAATTATCTATGCGTTTTTTGTTTGGCTAGCTTTTCTGTATATCATTTGATTTACATGTACACAGATACGACATTGTTATAGATCGTGCGTTATAGATAGTATACTTTTATACACATAGATACATATCAATAAATTGTTTTCTGTATATACATTATATCAGTGTATTTATAGATAGATGACGTACATACAACTCCTAGCGGACCTGGAATGGATTTTACCATGTTTCTCCTGGTCGATTCCTGGTGGATCATGGCTGCGCTGCCTCACCGTGTGGGTCCCTCCAATCTGCGTTTGCGTCGTGGGGATATCCAGCTATGTGTTGACAAGGCCATATACTGTCTACACCACATCCCTGTATAGTTGGCATGTTTGTTCTAAGTTGCTGATGCGATTGGCCAGCACCTATCATTGAATTTTCTATGAACCATTGTATGGGTTCTGTTGCTTCTGAGTCCGTATGAGCATTTTCCAAAAGCCTTTGGAAGGGGAATGAATAGTTCTCGAAGTAATGGACCGACAACATTGTCAATCTTCCCTTCTGAAGCAATGGGAACCAGCATAGTCAAGCATTGTCATTCATGATGAGTCACTACCATGATAACCAAGATGAGCCACCTTGTTGACCATGCCGATGACTAGCCATCATAAACCACTAGATTGACCGTCATTCATCAACGATTGGCCATGACTCGCCAATGACCAACCATCATGAACGATCATTATATACCTATCATAATTCACAATACTTACCATCATTGACCATCATTGACCATCATTGACCAGGTAATATACCATTATACCAGCCATGATCATATACCTATCATGTTAACCAGCATTAACCACTGCAACATCTACAAACCAGCATTAACCACTACAAACATCTACAAACCAGCATTAACCACTCCCAACCACCATCAACTTTCATAAACCACTATATATAACCACTATGTTAATCATTCAATTCACCACTATGAACCACCCTCCTCGACCATCCAAAGCCTCCCACCCACCGGCTCCGTTGCTCATCAACGTCCTCCACGTCCTCCGCGTGGTCCACAGCCCAGGCTCTTCAGTTTGGAAATGAGCTCCAAAGGCGCGGCGTTTCGGGTCGCTTCACGGCGTCACGGTGGGCTTCGGTGCGCAGGGTTCTGCGGGTACCGGTGGATGGTTGAGATTTACAGATTTTAGAGTTTAAGTGTTGGATCATAGATGATTAGATTGGTTAATCATAGGGGATATTTGTGATTAACAGTGATTAATAGTGGTTGATAGTGGTGATGATTTTGGTGGTTGACATTTGACTAGGGCTACTGTTACAAGGGTTGATGATTAACAGTGACCGTTGATTTTTATTGGATTATTGACATTTTTAACTATTGTTGGATGAGAGTAGTTAATGGATGGTTCATGGGGGATTAAAGTCATGAAGAATAGGAGATACTAGTCGTTCATAGTGGGTGATAGTTGTTGGATTATAAGGGATACTGGTGCTTGATAGAGGGGACTATTGGTGAATTGATATCTAATATAGGGATTTATGGAGATTTATAATAGGGGATTATAATTATTGGGCACATACACTATCCCTCAGTAGATTAACCTGGCAATGGAAAATCATACCTTGAAAAGTGGTTGTGATTTTGCATTTCCAAGGCTATCTACAGAACAAAAACGTTATTTTCATGACAGTTTGCCAGGGGCAAACCCGGATAGGGATCCATCATGCATGACGGGATAGTCGAACCAGTGGGGATCACGTGTTGGCAAGATTTCGCAAGCCAACACCTGAAAGTCATAGAAGACCCGAGTATGGTGATCGCTACAAGTGCTGCACGGTGTAATCCCTCGGTATTTTCCAATGGACATGGTGGTCTCCCAAACAAGCCATGATGCGAGTACCTAATCAAACCTAAGGCCTGTGGCTGCCATTGAGAAAGGAACAGCTATTCAGAAATCAGGATCTACCATTCATTATCCATGATTAGTCATCATTTGATTATTGATTAAGCATCAACTAACCGTCAATTATCCGTTGATCATCAAGCAACCATCAATTATCCATCAGCTCATCATTGATGAACCAGAATTAGCCAGCAAGAACCAATAGCGAACCATTGACTAACAGTTGAGAGTGTTCACAAATTTTGTAACACAATTTCATGGCAGTTTCCCTATTAATTTCCAGAATAGTAGCCATTTGTATAACAAGATAAATCCAGACATGATAGTTTCCCTAGTAATGGCTATGACATGCTATGACTAACCAAAGGGAAATATAGCATGTCACAGCCATTAATAGGGAAACCACCATTTAGCTATGACTAAACCACCATGTTCAATCCATTTCCCTAGAAATGGTTTATGATTACCACCATTTCCAAAGCCAGTCAAATCCACCAGTCAATGCCGCTGAGGCCGAATCACGGCCGTGGATCGATTTCCCCGCAAGGAGATGAGAAAGCCGACATTGGTGGATGGTTTTTCCAGGTTCCACTGAACCATGTGCAAGTCAACACCTGAGATGTTGGTGAATGATGGTTGACCATGGTTAATTAGATCTCATGGTTAACCAACTACTAGCTGTTCAACAATGGTTAGTCCACTGTTAACTCTCATGGTTAACCAACTAATAGCTGTTAAAGGTAATCATTCACCACGTGGGGGCCTTCTCATTATTAGGAACCACAAAGCCATGGATGGTTGACTAGTGAAAATATTACAAAATCGGATGATCTGGGGGTACCTCTATTTTCAGACACTACCATGTGAATGCGGTTCGCGGTTGGAACTGGTCTTGTTCAATCATTTGCTGATGGTTTGATTGACATTTTTCTGGCATTTTCCCGAATATTGAGGATGGTTGGTTGATTAACAAGCCTCATGCACTGCATGATCCAATTGCTAAATGTTGAGTGAGTTCCTGAGACCATTTCCAACTTACTGGTTGTCCAATTAGGTCCTGAGATCACCAACTCTCACTGACTAGTTGATTTGAATAATATTCATCATATCTAGTCAATCGGATTCTCAATCAACTAGTTGGAAAAACCCAGTCTAAACTTGTTTGACCATTTGTTATCCAACTTGTTGATACCTAATTCTTAGCCAACTTGTTGTTTAAAGCCATCGAGTTCTGATTCTTCTCCGATTCTCTGAGTCAGAACTGCCGCTCGGGAAGGAGCTGTATGAGCAAGCCCGGGCAGTGCCTGGGCAGCGAGGTTGACCGGTCACGACCCCTCGAATCGAGCTCGATTCGAGCTATCTTCCGTGGGAGATCTGGGCACAAAAGATACATATATATCTGGTTGGTGGTTTGATTGACATTTTGATTATTTTCCCTAGTAATTGTTGACAAATGGTTGCTTGACTAATATTTTTCATAGGGGTGGTTCAACCACCAACCAGATATTCAATATCTGGGGGGTTCTCAAGTCATAGGGGTACCCCTGAATCAACCAATACTAATCATTTATAGTGCTAAACCAGCCATTTTAGAGTCCCCCATTTTAAGAAACACCCATCTGGTTGGTGGTTTGGAAAATGTTGTAGTTTTCCCAAACGTACTACCAAATAGTTGGTTGCTTGACTTGCGCATATTTTTCGCAGGGGTCGTTCAACCACAAACCCGATAACTATTTTCAGTGCATATGGATGATGATCATTGAGTATCAATCTAATTTCTAAACCACACTAATGATGAAATATGATGATTGATAGTGATTGACAATTGTTATTCACATGATTGACACAGTAATACTCGTTGAAAGTAGCCATCATTGATCTTAACAGTCGAATTGATGATGTTCATGTCTCACCCATGGTGGCCCACCAGGTGGTGATCCCTCTTGACATGAGTCGAGACTCGTGTCCACGTCTACCAAGGCCACCCGGAAGCATGGCACTGCGTTGATGATTTGTGCCTCGATATGACCCGTTGAGAATCACGTTGGAGCAGCTGCGTTCTCGGTTTCCCCAAGTTTCCCGGACAAACTGTGAACTTCTGATGGTCAACTTCACCCGTTGGAGAGATACATTGGTCACATGCTTCATGCCTTCAAAAGAGTGGACATGTTGAGCTACAACATGGCCAATTTTCAGGGATGGTTGTGTGATTCAGTCATATTCTTCCAAGGGTTGAAGCTTCCCACAAGAGTTGGATGATGATTATCAGGATTCCAGTAGGTAGTTGGATTGCGATGCCCATCGTCACTATGTACCAGTCGAGTGATTGCCCTTCCGGTGAAGGGAAGCCACTGGAGCAGCCGCTCAATCCATGGATCTTCGTTGAGAAGCCAAGCAGCAGAGGATTGGATGCTGAGCCCAAGAAACTTTGGAGAACCACGCTCTTCAGCACTGAAGTGCAGTCTGCCAGAACAAATCCAGTAAGAACATAACTATATCAAATCAAGTTCCTAAGCGATCAACTTAATCAGTATATATATATATATATATTCATATATAATAGTATAACCGATGACTGATCCCCAACCTCGCAGTCGCAGTGCATCCCTTGGCACTGCTTGACCCCTAGCTGCGCCATGGCGACCCCAGTGCTGGCCAAGCCCATGGCCACGGAGCCAGCGCAGGGCGCCCCAAGTTGCTGATCCGTTGCCGCCATCCGTTGCGTGGATGACCGGTGGATGACCGGTGGATGGTTGGAACTGGTTGAAACTGACCAGGCATCAACCAGTTGAGCTAACTGAGGATGGTAATTGAACAGAGCTCATTCACAATGGTTATTCAACAGGTTGAAATTGAACAGGTTGAATCAGCAACCAGTAGCATTGACCATAGCTAAACTGAAGAACCGTCAACCAGTTGAATGAACATCATGTCATTAACATTTGTTAACTATTATCAAGCCATTATCAACTTGAATGAGCATAGCTACCTGTGTCAAGTGATCAACCAGTTGAATGAGCAAACAGTAGCTATGGTCAATGAGCTAATTCAGGCCAGTAGCTATGTTGTTGTCAGTTGCAACTAGCTACCTGTGTCAACTGATCAAACAGGTAGCTTTGCTCATTGAACTGACACTGGCTTCAGTTGGTTTCAAGCTGTTTCAGGTCAATGAGCATAGCTACCTTCACACAGCCCTGTGTTTCATGGAAGACCTGTAGAGATCCACATCCAGGCGACGGAGATGTAGATTCGATGATTGCGTGTTTGGGTTTGATTCACTATGCCAGGGGGTGTGCAGAGCCCAATGGCCACTGTGCTTTGGGGTCGAGCAAACCATGGCAGTGGACAGATCTGGTTCCAAGCTTCACCATGTGGTCCAATTTTCAAGAGCATGCTTTCTGGAGAAACAACAAACAGCCGAGATCAAGAAAATCACGGAGTGTGAGGAATAAAACTGTTGTCTTGTTATATGTTATTACTGCATTTGAATTTGAATCATCCATGACAGAAATTCCTTCATCTGATTCCCAGCGCAGATGCAGGATGGTTACCTTCAGCCTTTGCAAATAGATCAAAAGCCTGTTCTTCAAGCAAGTCTGAACTAGACTTTTTCAGTCAAAAGGCACGCCACAACTCGCTACGTAGCCGCCACATTTCCCATCATTTCCTTGCGCAAGGCCTGGTCTGACGCGCTTGGAGTATTTCAAGCAGGAGAGGCATGGGAGTTGGGGTTGCAGTGACTTGCTACTGATGACAACCACTGTGATCATCAGGAGTCCTTGCACATCATCATGGCATTGTGTTTTGATTTTCTGCCCATCCATACCGCTGAGCATAGTCACTTGTAGACTACCTTTGGCGGCATGACGTGTGCACCCTAAGGGCTGTGCACTCTTACGGAAAACAAGGGTTTTCCTTTACATTTCTCCATCGTTATCTCGAAAGGAGAAGGATGACAAGGATGTTGGAGTGCAAAAACATGCTTTCAGCTATAGTAAACACATTCGTCAAATCTGCCGATGTGCTTCTGGTCTCCACTTCGATGCAACACGATTGCAGTAAATGGGATTATCCACAAATGGTGAAAAAAATCTGGTAGCTTCCCTATTGGTATTGGCTATTTTTGGACAGTCTGTCAGTTGGTACCACCATTTATGAACAAACCCAAATGGATGACGTGCTCGGCATTGCCAAAGAAATTGGACCATCTCAGAGCCGGCAAAGAATTACTGCGTGTTCCCCTCCAACGGAAGGCAATGTGCTGCATGGTAGGTGGCTTGTCATTTCGATAGCACATCAAAGATGATCATGGAATGCGACCGCCATATATCACCTCATGTCATTGTCAATGCTCAACTATCCATGCATGATTCTGATGGCCAGTCCCCCCCGAAAAAGGACTGGCCGAATACTGGTCCTCGGGACGGCCGCTCCCCAGGTGGGAGGTATCCATGCGGCAGGGTATCCCCAAGGAATGAGCCGGGTACCAACAATAGTTGTGGAGGTACATCCAGCCATAGTGCAACAATGTTTGTCATCATCTCCATTTCCAATTCACATGACTCCAATTTCACACTTACGTGAGATTGGTGAATCAGTACTATAGTTTCTTTCTGGCAAAACATGTGATATGTGCTTCCCTGAAATGGTTCATGGATTTGTTTTAGGAATCCACTAGAACTATATAGGTGGTTCAAACTATCCTTTCCTCTAGATTTTCCCATCAACAAACCCAGGGAATGCTGGTTTCGGTGAGTTGAGGACACCACCTCGTTGTCCTTGCTGAAGACAACTACAGAGGCTCTTCGAACAAAACCAATTGGAGAGAAGGTGGCGATGGGAGCGGCGCTGTTTATTCCACAGGTTCGGAGATCTGTCACCACCGGCAGGCCATCATGTTTAATTGGAGATAGCTGGAGAATCATGTTTTGGATTACATAGGATTGGTTGGGTGATGTTGGATGATGTTTGGATAGATCATGTTGTTGAGATGGCAGAATAATGTTGGAGATGTTGTTGGATTACATAACGATTTCAAGGATATTCTGCTGCCCCCACCCAGCAATTTTTAGTTTTGGACGAAGCCCACTGGATGTGTGACATGTAAGTCAACCCAAAAGGAGCAAGAACCTTGAGCCAAAATGGCACGGCTGATCCATCGGCCAACTCCATGTCAGAATCGAAACTTTGTGTTATTTGCCGCGAATTCGTCCCAATCTGTTTGGCACACCTTGTTTTTTTGTAACATCAAGACTGTATTTAAGCTGATATTTTTTGAGCATGGGTTTCATAAGACAGCATGTCGCGCAAGTCCTTGTATGAACACATATGAACAACATGAGTTTTGATTCTGGCCCAGGTAAAATAAATGCCTTGCTCCACAGTGGGTATCTTATGGTTTATCGTTACATCTGTGCTGCTACTTGTGGTGGTTGCTTCTCGGTTGCCAGGCCCTTTGTTCAGTGTTGTCGGATACGATCTTGCTCATGGTTGATCTTGGTTATGCATAAATGTCAGTTTTCAATGAATAAATGTCATTAAAATCGCACCTGTTGACACCTGTTGGTCTTTGATACCTGTCCTTGAAACCTGAATTTGGGTAATTCCTTATATCATGTTTGTTGTTATCCCTGAGTATGAACCAGCTTTAGAATCATCATCCATGATCAACATCAATATACATCAACAACCATTAATCATCATCATCATATATGTATGTACTGTAAAACAAATATTCAACAAGAAAATCCCCATGTTACCTTCATCAAACCATGATTTATGCATCATCCAACCATCATTCAAGACCATCATTCGACCATTGACCATCAACTGATCATGACCGCCCCTATGAACCCAAAAAAAATCGACATGATTATTTATATTCCTCTATCACCATCAACAATCCTGCATGGGTCACGATATGTCATGATGTTTGCGGTCATGAATGGTAATTGATCTGACATGATCACTGATTAATGGTAATATCATCATCAATGATCCTCTTGCCCAGAAAGAGCACCATCAATGATCCTCTTGCCCAGAAAGAATATGCGATCCTTTAGTTAAATTAGGTCATCCTTTAGGTTATATCACCTTATCAAACATAATTTCACCATCAATCCAACCAGCCACTAAGCATTGTCGGTGTCATCATTGTGGGCCTGCGCTGACGGTCATGAGGAGCACATCATTTGCACCGCTGGATCTATGGATGTCACAGATGGTGCAGGCCGACTGCGCGAAAGATGGTGGGGATGTTACCACAATAAGAATAATGTTGGTTTCTGATTAGTATCTACCTGTTGGTTTCATCTATTTTCATTACTTTAGGGGGGGTTACACTAATCAGAAACCAACATTAACATGGATGCGAAAGCCAGCATTCAAAGTCCAAGACCAAGAGTCGCGCATGGTGGCGCTGCAGTGGCTCAAGAGGTTAGCGATTGGCTAAGCAGCTCTGAATGATTAGTTATTTTTCATTTGTATAGGATCAAATTGAATACTGAGCTGTTGGTTTCACAAAACACTGTAATGATTTGTATCTTGGTCATCCAGCTCTGAATGCTTCAAGTTACCTTAATGCCACAAGCATGACAGTGTTGCCCAGGAAGCAACAGCGCATTCCGAACAGTTGGTTAGACGAGACGGTTTCCATCTCCCGCCCAGACCTTTTTTCTTTTCATATTGCTGAAATCAGCAGCATGAAACTGGTATTTTACTACCCTTGTGGTGGGATGTTCTTCCACCCATGTTTTGTGAAATGATCCTCCAATATTTGACCCACCCTAGTTCAAAACTAAATGAAGGGACTGTATTTTATAAGAGTGTAGTATAGGGGTCTGAAGTAGAGCATGTTTGGAGATGCAACTGATATTTAGTCGTGGCCAGTGAATAGTTGCTAAATAGCTATTTGTCATCCGGTGTTAACATTACAAGTTGGTGATTGACCTCTATTCACCATTACATAATTGTTGGTAGTTTCGTGGAGTGAATCATCCCCTATGAGATTTAACCATTCGTTCAACATTGTCAGCTATTATTGATCAACCGTCAATGACCACTGTGCATTAAGCATCAGTGATTGGAAACCATGAGTGACCACTTCCGAACCATTGTCCATTATTTGTTGGTTACCCATCGTTCACCATGATCATTGGTAATTATTCTCTATCACGTATTGAATTACCATATGAGCATCATAGACCCATAAACCAGGATCAGCCACAACCAATCCTTGTCAATCAATATCAACCGCCATAATATGTGCATGGTTGATAGTAGTTGATAGAATGGTTATCACGAATGCCTGGCACCTCTATTCTCAACCACTTATTGAGCCATGATTAAGTCGTGATTGGCCACAATTCCAATCAACCATCATCATTGCCATTCTTGAGCCATTAATGATGATGATGGCTAATCATATCAACGGTAGTGGCACCAAGTGAACGGTAATGATGATGACCATCATGGTCTTAGAATGGTAATCAACGGTGGTACCATGATGGTGATGGTTGACCATCATGAAGCTAACCATATCAACGGTAGTTGAAGCCATTACTACGCACTCTTAACCGACATGGTTGACGACCACATCAGCAGCAGGCGGAGTTCACCAGATCTCAGCTGGCCAAGGCATGGCGGAGGACAGGTGGGATATATACAGAGACAGTGATACATATGGCGAGTTGGGTCAATATTAACAAACCAATAATATTGGCAATATTGGTTGATTAATGGTTATTTATAGTGGTTAATGGTCAGGAATATAGCTATGGGTCGAGCAGTTGATCGGCTTTCATGGGGGATAACCACCAACAATGATAGGGAAAACAAAAGTTATTGATGGGGAACCAGGGGTACGGGGTTTCGACCCATAGCGATATGGTGTAGGTACTGGCAAGACCATTGCATGTATAGATAGACATATAATGATATATATATATATAGAGAGAGAGAGTAGTTACAGATTTGCATAGACCATTCTTGTCAATATATATATATATATATATACATATATATATATAAATATATATATATATATATGGGCAAAACCGTAACACATACCAAACATTCCAACGATGTGGTGTAAGCATCTCAGACAGATGTTTTCGTAGATGAAACCAGAGTAAACCATCCTGTGCGTTTGCATATACACATTTATGTATGTATGAACGTATATATATATATATTTATTTTTCAAAATATATACGTAATATATTTGTTTTTAGTTGTTTATAGAAAAGCACACACAGGTCAATATGTACAAATGTGTGGCTATTTTTGCAATATATATATATATATTGGTTAAACAAAATAGATTTCTAAATT
The DNA here is from genome assembly GCA_009767595.1 of Symbiodinium kawagutii. Classification (NCBI taxonomy): domain Eukaryota; class Dinophyceae; order Suessiales; family Symbiodiniaceae; genus Symbiodinium; species Symbiodinium kawagutii. The sequence continues at coordinate 46,739 of VSDK01029027.1, forward strand.
GTTTTGGTTAGTTATACATAAGTTGAAAAGTAGATAAATAGATACATCAATGAATGTATATCATATATACTTATACATTGTTTGCACACAGCTAGACAGGTAGATCGGTAGATAGATGTTGGTCATGAGGAAATGTAAATGATGATCATAGAAGATTTCCCTCCCCACGGAAACTATGGGCATGTCCCTTATTGGGTGGGAGCCAACTGCAATGACCAGATTGGTGGGTTGATTGTTGGCGCTTCGCATGGGTTGTCAATGTTTCCTGGATGAAATCCAAGCAGTTTAGAAGAAGGCCACCAATGGGTGAACTTAGTTAAGATGCTCAGCTGTGAAATTGTACTTGTTGATGTCGACCACCTGTTTTCATCAAATGGTTATTCTCAAGTGTGCCGGCCAATCATGTTGGATCGTCATTGAAACCATTACTAGCCGTAGCCAAGCGACCTATGTTTGATGTTTGGACACAACCAACATACAACAGACATGTGCCTACATGTCACATCATATTGTATTACACACGTATACGAACTTAAAGCAAACCTATGACGATGCACCGTCGCCCATTATCATCGCAGCAAAAGGCTGCACATGCCGGAAATGTCATGGCCTAAGATCGAGATGAGCAACAAGTGGAGTTGTTCTTCATTGTTTTATTGTTCGTTCTTGTTGGTTATTGGTTCATTTGGCTATTTGCTATTTCTTGTTGGTTATTGGTTATTGGTCATTAGATCTTGTTGGTTCATGATCGGTTGGTCATTTGCTTATTCGGTTTCGCAGCAATCGCCAACCTGATCCATTGCAAACTGATCGAACTGATCGCTGGGAAATGCCGCCACTCATGATAAACCCCACAACATTTGAGGTTGCACCACTCATCATGAACACCACTCATCATCATGAAATTTCCGTGCATGAATCATGAGATATCAGGATGAACCCGGAGAAATTTCCGCGCGAGGTCTCTTTCTTCCACAACATTTGGCTGCAGAATGCAAGTGCAACGGAGCCTTCGTGGTGGTCACCACCACTGGTGCAGCTGAGGCAGAGATGGCAGCCTTAGGGCCCATGAATGGCTGAAAGGTTTACTCGTTACAAATACAGGTCTGTTGATACTACATGGTGGTTTCTCACAATAGGGGTACCCCCAAATCATCCATTAATAGTCATTTATAGTAATAAACCAGCCATTTATGGAGACCATGTGGTGGTTTCTCAAAATAGGGGACCCCTAAAAATGGTGGGTTTACTACTACAAATGATTGATATTAGATGACTTGGGGGTCCCCTATTTTGAAAAACGCTCATATGCTAGTAATGGATCACCACCTCTATTTGTAACGAAGAACCTTTCAGTAATTAGACATGTCAAATATTTGTTACCACTATTAGTGATCATGTCTAATTATTAGCATGGCTAGTAATGGTAATGGATCACTATGCTAATGATTAGACATGATTACACAGATACTATTCTAATAGTGGATCATTGGAATGAGAAGCAATGGTGAATAATGCTAGTAAATACGTAATAATGATCGTTAAAATATTACTAAACGAGTAATAAGGGCTAATGACTGCCAATAGATACGGAGGATTGATTGATGACGGCTACTATGAATACATCAATGGTGACGAATGGATGATGATGGCCACTATTCATAAATAACAGATACCCGTTGATTACTGCTACTATAGCAATAAATGGTGAACACTGTTTGGTCATGGAATTATTGATAAGCGGGGAATCATGGATGATGAGAGTTGCCATTGATTGTTGGTGATAGCTACTATTGATGAAAGGGGTGAACAATGGCTGATTACGGTTGCAATTCTTGAACAGGTGAACGCTGTTTGATGATGGTGGCATTTGATGAACAGTGAATGATGGTTGACTATCGTTATGACTAGTTTTGATTCTTGGTGGATGTTTTGGGCTGCTCGAAGAAAATACCCCTAAGCCGCCTGCCCCGCATCTAAATACCATTCGTATATCAAGTAATTGGTGTTGGTTATTGTTTGTTATATTCGAAGATCATTTGCCACGAAAAGACTCGTTGATCCAGGCATAGCTCCATCACCTTTTGGGCTAATTGAAAAGCACCTCAAGCAGGACGGCATGGCCCGGGCCGGACGGCCACCTGATTTCAGCAAGTACTAGCCATTCTAAGATACTGGAGCCATTGCTAGAATTACTAGCCATGATTGCCAATGATTACTATAGTGCATTGTTGTAGTAATTGCTGGCGCAATTATTAGCCATGACAACAATTACTACCTGATTGTTGTCATGCCATTGCTCACCTTTTTTTACCTTTGTGGTGGTCCTGACTCGGCCTTCCTGAAGGCAATTTTAAGTGATTCTTTGCGAAGATCTTTGTTTGACTTGCATACCATTAGTTCCTGGCTCATCGTGAGTTTTCAACTGCAGTGTACCAATAGTTGACAATATGGGTTGGGAGTACAGGTAGTGATGGTTTATTAGTTATTGGTCCTAGCTATTATCCATCAATTAAGCACCTCAACCATCTTAAGCCACTCTTTACTCTACTCTCAACCACTATTAGCCATTATTAATGATTACTAGCCGTTATGAACTATTCTTGATACTATCAACCATTATCGACCATCCATATCAGCTAGCGTCATCAACATCATCATCACCCATTCTTATTAATAGTATAATTCCATTATATTACCATAAATATCATAAGAGCTTGATAATGATTATGAATGGTTGATCAATGTTGATCATATCATACCATCAATTGTCAGCCAGTTGATAGTAATACTACTACCCACTCTGAACTACTATCAAGCATGTCCCTTGTTTCACTTGTTTCTGGCGAAGGCAGCTGACAAGGCACGCGGGGGACTGGCAAGTCTTTGGAATGCTAGTGCAGAAGTGCAGTTTGTATGGTTGTGGGTCAATATCGGGGTGTATTCAACTAGGGGACCCCCCAAATTATCCAATAATAGTAAAAGAAATCAGTAGCCATCTATTTTTTGGGTCCCCTTGTCTAGGAATCCACCATATGAACCACTTTGGTTTACTCCCTTTCCCTTGTTGCAAAGAGATTTCTTGCTGGCATCCAACGTAGTGCCATCCGGCTGACTTTGCCGACTGGCTGGGGCCTTGCTGTGTTCGCAGGCTTCACCAAAATCAAGGGTAGGTGAATAGCCCAACAATTAGACTAGATGGGTCATTCGGCGCATAGTCACTAGGGGTACCAGGTTTTGAATTTTTATGGCCAGCTTACACACGTGCATGACCTACAACCATATGAACTGATTCATTGTGCATATCAAATGGTTCACGCCATTCCAACCCAGGTGTAACCAGTACTCATCATTAGTAGCAGCCGTTGTTCATCACTGGTAAGAGCATATGTACTGTACAGCAGCTCTGGTCGATGGACTTAAAACTCAAAGATCTGGTCAATCTTAGCTCATAGCAATGGTCAGTAGAAACTACGCACAGCTTTAGGTAGCTGGATAGTATCAGATCCTCACCGATACCTATCTAAATATGTGGCGTGTTGAAGCGGTTTGCCAATCAAAGCCATCATTTCAACTCTTCGTCGATGCGTTCTTCACCCTTTGGGAAGAAGTTGATGAACGCAGTGACAGGCAGCAGTGGTGGAAAAGGTGGATGTGGTGGATGCGCCAGGCGAAGATGCTGTGATTCGTGTTGGATGGAGACCATGTCGATGTTTCGAGTAGCCTGGTGGCCTTGTTGAGCTGGGCTACCTTCAAGTTGCTGCTACCTCCCGTCGTGCTCCCGGTGCCTCAACCAATGGCTTACGCCGCAGCCACCTGGGAGCCCCAGGCATCACCATCAGCGAGCACTTCGGAAAGGTGGCCTCCAACGAAGCCGCCATGTCCCTGGCCCGTGCGGTGGTCAAAGGCGGGGCCGGTGGCGCTGGTCACAGTCCCATGGCGGCTGGGGGATGAGTGATGATGATGATGATGATGACTTGGTGAATCATACGGTGGTGGGATGTGGTTGGGATATGGCTATGGATCAATATTACACAACCAAGTCCTGGGGGATAATAACATATAAGAACCAACAATGATAGGGAAAACATAGGTGAATCATATGGTTGGTATATCATATTGTGGTCATTCAATTATTGATGATTTGCCACTACAGTAGCCATCAATATTGGCCATGCCACTATCGATGATGAACTAGCAACCATGGTCAATGACCAACAGGACTGGGTATATAGCCGTAACCCACAATAATGCGATATACAGTGGGGATCCACCAGTACTTACAATGGGGATAGCAACCAACCCGGGGGAATGAATCAGAAACCAACAACAAGAAGAACGGGGACAATAACCAACTATCAGAATACTTATAGAATGAGAAGAACTATCAGAATACTTGTGGGCTATCCAACAACTATCAGAATACTGGGGATAGCCCAGAAAGCCACAGAACGTCCAAGCGCACTGGAGATAACAAGCAACACTCATGGGGAAACCAGCCTGGTACCAGCCTGATATTTGGCGCTACCCCTGAGGCCATGGTCAATTATAGACGGTTGCATTTCTCTTGTTGCCATCTCCACCATTGTTGCAGCTTACTAATATGCAAAATGTCATACCACCACTCACAAATTCTCCATCACCGTTTTTTCCCATCTTTTCCTGCCATGATTTCTCCACTGATGTCCACCATTCTTGAGAACATCCACTTATATTCACTAAGTATTCTACCTCCGCTCATGTTGATCGAAATCCTCATTTAGATAATTGTTCTTTCTCCACTCATGTCCACCATGATCGAATTCATCATTAATGATGTCTGCTTATAACATAAACCTTAGATCATCTTACATCCACTTGCTATTTCTATATCCAACACGTCCATCATGTTGACGAGGCGCCACCCGTGCACGTGCCGAGGCGCCTCGGAGGAAGCCTTTCAGGCGCCCTTGTTCGATGAGTTCGTGGAGACCTCAGCTGCCAGCATGCACCAACCAGCATGGCTCGGCTATCCAACCAGGTCTACAACCAGCTATCCAACGAATCGATCGGTTCTAGTTGGTATATCATGGTCCCTGTTCTTGTTGCGGATACGCCAACCTTGGTATATCCATATTCTTGTTGCTTAATCATGGTATATCCCTATTACCAACTAGAACTGGTTGATTCCACCCATGGTTGGTGATATCACCCATAGCAACTAGAACTGGTAAATTACCATAGCTTTAAAGCTTCTAAACCACCCATAGCCACAACCAGGTGAGCGCTGAGGTGGTCTGTGATGAGGGTTCCATCGAGTTCCTCTGCGACACCTCGGGGCGCTTGAGGATCGGCCCCGGGGAAGCGGTGTTCCTCCCCAAGTCCCTGCGCGTCACCTGGGCTGCACGGGTGGGATGGGGATGCCAAGGGGTGCCAAGGGATAGCCAGGGCATAGCAGGGGATGCCAAGGGATAGCAAGGGCTGAACCCAACGATTTCTGGCGAAGCTGTGAAAACAACGCGAGTGATCACAGCAGAGGCTATGATAAACTATGTTGAAGGTTCATGACACTAGACTTGTCATGCTACTTTGCCCAGGAAACAAGCAGCAATTCCAAAATTATTCACAACTCCAATTAAACATGTTGGGTGTTCCAGCGATAATTACACTATATCACACATGTTTTAGATTTTCCTGAATCTTCCAACTTCCAATCATGAACTTCTAACTGAACACAGATCGGATTTTCATGGATTTTAATGAATTTTAATGGATTTTAATGAATTTTCCTCAAGATCATGTAAAGAATCCCGCGAAATTTGAGGGAAATCTGAGGGGATCATCTCCGGACGGCGGAGCCGCCCAGGTGAAATGGATCTGGCCCGAAGCCACGCGCTACACGGTGCTGTGCCTCCCAGCCTTCTCCCCCGAACTCTCGGGCCGCGAAGCCGAGGAAGGCGCTACGGTGGCCAAGGTGCGGCCGGATGAGCTGCAGATCACATCTAGAAATGGGAGCATTGGTGAACTGGTTGATGGTTTTTAATAGGGTTTATAACCATTAGTGATGGTTGATAATAGGGGATAAGAACCAACAATAGTAGTTGAGCAACTACCACTGGTTGGTGGTTTGATTCACATTTTGACTTTTTTCCCTGGGAATTCTTAACAAATGGTTGGTTGAGTAATTTTCCAGATAGCTGACAAGCTATAAGGGGTTCTTACTTCTCAATGCTAGGGCCTCGAATCGGCGTTTTTGTTTGCCGCTGCTCTGCCGCTGCTCATGCTTGTCTCCCTTTGTCTCCCCTTTGTCTTGCCTTTGTCTCCCCTTTGTCGGCTCTGGATCGGCGCTTTGTTTGCTGCTGATCTGCCGCTGCTCATGCTTTTTCTCCCTTTGTCTTCCCTTTGTCTCCCCTTTGTCTCGCCTTTGTCTCCCCTTTGTCTCCCCTTTGTCTTCCCTTTGTCAGCCCTTTGTCTCCTTTGTGGCGCTGGATTCGCGCTTTGTTTGCCGCTGCTCTGCCGCTGCTCATGCTTGTCTCCCCTTGTCTCGCCTTAGTCTCCCCTTTGTTTCCCCTTTGTTTCCCCTTTGTCTCGCCTTTGTCTCCCCTTTGTCGGCTTTGGATCGGCGCTTTGTTTGCCACTGCTCTGCCGCTGCTCATGCTTGTCTCCCTTTGTCTTCCCTTCGTCTCCCTTTGTCTCCCCTTTGTCTCCCCTTTGTTCCCCAGATAGCTGGCAAGCTATAGGGGGTTCTTACTTCTCAATGGTAGGGCTCGAATCGGCCCTGTTGTTTGCTGCTGCTCTGCCGCTGCTCATGCTTGTCTCCCTTTGTCTCGCCTTTTCTCTTTTGTCTCCCTTGTGGCTTTGGATCGGCGCTTTGTTTGCTGCTGCTCTGCCGCTTCTCCCTTGTTTCGCCTTTGTCTCCCCTTTGTTTCCCCTTTGTTTCCCCTTTGTCTCCCCTTTGTCTTCCTTTTACCTACCCTTTGTCTTTCCTTTGTCTCCCTTGTGGCTCTGGATCGGCGCTTTGTTTGCCGCTGCTCTGCCTCTGCTCTGCCGCTGCTCATGCTTGTCTCCCTTTGTCTCGCCTTTGTCTCCCCTTTGTCTCCCCTTTGTCTTCCTTTTGTCTCCCCTTTGTCTCCCTTGTGGCTTTGGACCGGCGCTTTGTTTGCCGCTGCTCTGCCGCTGCTCATGCTTGTTTCCCTTTGTCTCCCTTTGTCTCCCCTTCGTCTCCCTCGTTGAACTGTTGGCCATGTAGAAAGATTTCCTTTCTGGGCTGAATTGTTGAACTGCTGGACTCAGAAGAATCCTTACAGATTATGGGGGGGCAGGGCGGGAGAAAAATACACAAGCTAAGATCTATGACAATACTATTGTAAACGAATCATGCAATTCAAAACGCAATTTATGGTACACACCCTGGAAATCCTTGTGCGCAATGCGCCCGCTATCTGGGGTCTATGCTGGTGCAATATTTTTTATAGGGGCTGAAACCACCAACCAGTTTTTCATATGCTCTCATAATCATATGCTCTCACAGATGTGATACATTCTTCATGCATGCTGCATAGATATAATAAATCTTTTACTTGTAATATGCAAATGGGATATGTGAGTTTTCAAAATCAGTTTTCAAAATCATAATCTATAAATCATCATTTTCATAATTGTTTTTCCCAAAGGCTCAAAGCCGTGACGCTGTGACCTAGCTGAATTCACTTGGGGAGGCCTGCATTATTAAGGTGTGAATTCTGTGCATATAGATGTGATATGTGATTTATGACGCATGAGTTTTTTGGATTATATCTAATAAGATGCGATTTATATAGCATACGAGTTTGCAAAACAGTGCAAGCAACTTTGATATGAGCACTGGTATGGTCTTGTTGATCCTATCCATTGAGTAGTTGGAAACTCACAGCCACGCCGATCCAAGAGGAGCTTCACAGAATTGTTTTTTGGGAACTGGGGAGAATTGACAAAGCAGCAGTAATGGATGTTGATGTTGATGATGATGATGATGATGATGATGATGATGATGATGATGATGATGATGATGATGTTGATGTTGATGATGATGATGATGATGATGATGATTATGATAATGGAATATACTTGTAGTGAGGATGTTGATGTTGATAATTATATAGTAGTCTAATTGACAAAGCAACAATAATATAGTTGATGATCATGATGTTAATGGTGATGGTGGTGGTGATGAATTAATTGTCAAGGAACCGGTTGACTACGGACTATAGAACATATTTTGGGCAACAGTAGTCAACCAGCTCGTTGACCATCAATTGTCCACCACCAGTACCATATATGGGGATTGACCATATTATAAGTATCGATATGGAATTGGAAGACATTGGAAGGCCGGAGTACGAAACAAGTTTTGCCACGATCATACTTTAGCAACGAAAGAGGATTGACACATGTTGTCAACTACATGTGGTATGGCAAGGATTTGTGAATATTAACCCAACCATTCATTCATTTGTTGTGGGTATCTTAGGTACAGTGCATAATCCACAGAAATAGGTGAAGCGACTGAAGGAATAGGTGATTCTATGTCATTTGGTGCAAGCCACCCAAACAAGTATGGAGATTCCCTTCTCGCTGGGTGTTCAAACCATCCATGTAAATGGCTGGCAGCGACGTGATTGAACACACAAAAAAAAGAAACACGCATATAACAAAACCTTATGACCTTATGTGCTTTTGATTTTCTCTAAAAAATCTGTAAAGTCCCTGTGTTTCTCTGTATCTTCTTTGGTTTTGCAGATGTTTCAATCATTTAGTTTCTGTAGAGTTGGTAACAGCTAGCGGCGCTTCCTAGCGCTGCTTGTGCTGGTGACCGTTTAAAGTCATGGGTAGTAATTGTTCATGGTTAGTACTGAATTAGTAGTGGATAGTGGGGAATGAAAGCCTTGACTTTACTACTGGTTAGTGCTGGATAGTAATGAGAAAGAGATTTTGAACAGGATACACTCAGATTGGATAGACAATGATAAACAATCAGCTGGTCAGACATGTTTGACAAGGCAGTTTACACAGAAATACATACGGACATATAGCATAAACTTTGAACACATATAGGTCTGGAACATCATTTGCGGGAAAAAAAAACATATGAGACAAAGAGAAAATTCGATAAGATTTGCATTTAAAAAAAACGAGAAAAAAAGAAAAAAACACAGAATGCATTGGGTCCAGCACCGTGCAGGACAGTGCGTCCATGGCTCGCTTAGAAGCCTTGCACAAGGGAAGCGCCCCAACGGCAACCGGCTGACTTGGCGAGTGGGTCGAGGATGGCAAAGTTGTGACCAGTTCGGTTTGGATGCGTCATGATTTATTGATGAAACTATATATATATACAATGATTTGTTGACAAGATTTATATATGTATATTCATAGATATATGCATGTATGTATATAGATACTTATTTGAATAAATAGGAGATGTGTACTGCATATACTTTTCCTTGTACACATGGACATGTGGCTGTCTTGCATGAGCGCATCTTTCGATACCTGAAAGGTATCCCGATTTTCGGCTCCGTGGCCATCTCCCGGGCCATGCCATTTTGACCGCCTGCGACGGCGACCTCCTCAGCCGACCTTCGGCGCTGTGCAAAAAGTTGCGGCTCCGCAGAGGGAAGTTTCACCAGGGCCCTGGCAGGTTGGCAGGTCGTGACAAGTCTGACAGAATCAGCCTCAGTTTCACATGGTTTCTGCACAGGCATCCAGTGATTGGGCATGACTCCCAAAGTTCGCCTCGAAAGTCTTGTGTGGCTTGAACCATTTAGACCATTTTCAATCTTTTTCAATCTATGAAGAGACTCAGACACTCTTAGATTCACCAGTCTTCAACTGTTGAAGACCAATGGAAAACCTATGGAAACCCATACGAACAAAACCTATGGAACCCATACGAACAACATGGAAAACTGCCACGAAACCGTTGGTTTCACCCGGGCTTTCCATGGTGTCACCGCCCTGATCACCAAGGCTTTGGAGGCAATGGCCGATCTGAAGGACCGTTCCGCTGCGGGTCGGAACGGGCGAACGTTCCAAGATCACGGCAGTTGATCATTGCTCATATGGATGGTTAATCTCATCATTGATGACTCATCATGGTTAAGTAGTGATTTTTTATGGGCAATAATAGTGGTTGATCATTGCCCATGGCGCTACCATATGATATATACTTATTAGTCCTTGTTCGTTTTGATCAAGAGCAGGTCTTGATTAAGCATAGCACGACAAACAATGATAAACCATGATAAAGCACCATTTGCATGATAGACCATCATAGACCATAGGCTTTGTTCATTGTTCAAGTTGCTTCATTTGCGCGATGTTGGGTGCTTTTTCCGGGCTTTGCTTCACGGATTCGGAATTCTCGGGAGGTTTGCCGAGTGTTGCCCAAAACATGGATGGCAAAAGGATGCAAAAGGATGCAAAAGGTACAGTAGTACATATCAGCAAGGTTACACTCCGGTGATCTAACATAGCAATGGAAAATCACCATTTTTCTAGGGAAAACCTTGGAAATCGGCTATAACTGGTGGATGTTCAATTGCTATGTTAGATCACCAGAGGGTACAGGATGTGATAGTTTTTTCAGCAAGCTGATGGATCTGTAAGTTTGCCCAGTGCCATGAAGTCCCTGACCTGAGAATATGACCCGGCAGAATGCTGCTTGGAACACGGGACTAAGTCAATGTTCTAGGAAGGCTTTATCAGTTGTTTCTAGGTTAAAAGAGTTGTTGGTGTCAAGCAAACATTAGTTGATGTCTATCCTTTCATTCATGATGATTGGTTGGATACCTGACACAGAAATCACGGGAAGCTAAAGTGATCAGACAGTTTAAACGAATACCATGGCACCAGTTACTGAGTCACTGACCATTCCCATCCAACTGAAGGGAATCCGCCCTTGCGGGCTGGTTCCGCCCCTCGCGGCGCGAGGTTTCTCGTCGATGTCGAGGAAGTCAAAGAGTCGCAAGCGTTTCGTGAAGGACCTGCGATGGAATCCTTGGGCGTTCGCCGTGGCCCGGCGCGTCACGTCACGGTGGCTAGTTGGATGGTGCTCGTAGGTGCTTATGGACAACCCCGGTGAGATGGTTAGTGCCAAGTGTTGGAAGCTGTGACAGCATTGATTCTGGAACGGTGAGAATCATAAACTGCTCGGGGAATCACTGACCAGCAGATCCTGGTGATTTGTGGAAGATTGTGGGATCTCCAGTGCTCGTGTGGTGTAGGAAAATCATCAGTCCGTTTGGAGCGGAAATGTTGGTGGCCCAGGTTGCTGAGATTCCGGGATATCTGTGCCCGGCTCAAGCTTTGCAAAAGCTGGGTGACGAAGGAATTTAACGGTCATGGTTTCGTCGTCCTTCACTTGAAGTCATTGTGACCAAATTTGAAAGAGTGGGCCCCACAACATGCCCGTGGACCGTCAAGGGATATCTATTCCACAAGCAGCATAACAGGAGGAAATTTTGAGTGTAATCGTCAGCACGTTCCGCCAAAGTGCTCATGCCAGCCAAGGCTTGTCCACCTTTCTTTGAAACTATTAGCAGTGCCTAGTAATCCAGCATTGTCAACCATGATCATTAACCAACCAGTCCTTTTCAAGCACTCGAGGAAATCTAAGCAATCAACATTGGTCAACATGCATTCACCTCTATTTACCAAGCCAATTGTTAGCCAACAGCAACTAACCCTGAACCCCACCATCTGCTGCCATGGCTGCCATTGGACCCCATGACCTGGGCACGTTGCCTGCGATCCCATCCTCGGGCACGTTGCCAGAGAAAGGGGACCGACAGCACGCCTTCTGGGAACGTTCCTTGGACGTTGCTGGACGGTGGATCCAGGAATCTCCAGCTGTTAACCATCCCAAATCGCTGGCGGAACCGGTCACTCACTGTGAGTTTGAATGTTTGTTTGGGATTACATGGGTGAACACCATATATGCTAAAGATATTTGAAAATTAAAGCTTTAGCAAGGGATCTAGTTGGAACACAAAGCACAACAACGTGAAGAACTGGATGGTTTATCAACAATGGAAATGGACAAACCAGTTCTTGATGAATGGTGGATCAAGCTGTTAGGAAACCACCCATGGCTGTAAACCACCAGCTATGGATAAACTGATGGTGTTTAAGACTGAGAAACATGCTTCTGGGTCATCCCACATATGGACAACAACCCAACAGCTTGACAGGACGTGCCTGCTGATTTACTGGATGAGTTCACAGCAAGGGAAAGCAAAAACAAGCAGAACAGCTAAAACCAGCCAGCTTGTAGTTGTGATGTAGCCAGGTTTTTTGCAGAACATAGTCTATAACCAATCAACCAGCTACAACCAACCAGCTTCAATTTACCGCGTAAAACCAGCTTGACTTTACCCCTCACGAAAAATTCCATGTCCAACGACATTAGCGAAGCCTCGGGGATTCACGGCTGCGCGGCGCGGGTTTGAGGTCAAGTTCATGCCACTGCCATGCTGCTGGTGTCCAAGGGCCATCTCAAAGTGGATGAGGCGCGTGCTGCGTCTTGCAGCGCGCGGCAGGCGGTGTCCGGGAGAGAAATGAGAAGTACATCTGTGTAGGCTTTGTTTTAGCTACTGAAAAATGAAAATAAACATGAATTGCATAGCAATTGATGAATCTATGATCACTTTTTATTTAGAAAAATAAAGATTTGTGTAATTATGTGGCAATAAAGATGATATGATATCAAATATCTTCGAACCTTAACAACCATTAACCTTGGTTAGCAGTATCTCCATCATTGTTTTCGTTGTGAATTGCATGGGACAATTCTTTGGTTGTTAAATTAACATTAGATACTTTTAGCGTGTTTGGATTGCCTCAACACTCAGTGATGAATGTTGGATACTCTTGGACAGCTAGGACATGACTGGACATGGATATAGAATAATCAAGAATTATGTATACTTAAGATATTCATTGAAATGCAACTGTCTAAAGACCGTACATGCTGGGCACAAGCCGAGCTGCTTACAAGCTAATGTCAAAAATGCAACTGTAGACATATTCGTACTTATTGGCAATATTGTATCTATAATGTATTTGAAGAATGATTTGTATAAGTATATATGTTATAGAGAATGTAACATGTATTCAATGTAATTATACATGTATTTAATATGTGTCATAAGTATATTAGTTAAGAATGTTCAATATACATGTATTTAATATGTTATATAGTTGTATATGTCAAGAATGGTGCACATTGAATGTAGAGAGAGATCCCTCCACCCAGCTCCATTCGATGCTCGGAGCTGGTGACGAACCATCGTTCCGTCGTGAGGTTCGTCGGGGCATCGAGTACCTGGATCCCAAGACCTACGCCGAAGCCTCGTACTACGAGAAGTTGCTGGGACCGAGTTTCGGTGCCCGGGTGCCGTTGGCGGTTTCTGGAAGGCTCAGGCAGAAACCTAGGAGAAACTCTTCAAAATCCTAACAACCTAGCAGGAACCTGGCAGAAACCTCTATCTTTGCATGCAACCCAGTGGAAACCTGTAGAAATGACGAACAAAAACTGTATTTTGGCACGTTGATCATTGCGACTTGGATTTTGTCAGCAAGATTTTATGAACAGTTTTGCTGCTTGGAGTTGACACCAGCATTATCATGGCCATGCAGGGGCATTTCAAAAATAACTTGAGCAAGAAAATAACCTGAGAGTCGTGGTCGGTTTCCTACGTGTTTTCTGCCTCAAGTAAATCCTATGAGTGCAGCTTGATGTTCTTTCCTATTTCGATGACATGGAATGCCCATTCAAAGCAAATTCTGTCCCTGCAGGGGAACATGTTTGACTAGCGGACTATGGGAGATCAAGTTTCTCACGGGTTTGTCACCACACTTCTTGCAGTTGTTCCACACATTGAAATCGACAATATACACATTGTAGAGTTGTCATTGTTTCTAGGTATAGGTGCATATGGGCATAGGGTTCGCTTGTGCACCTGAGAACGTGTTCGCTTGTGCACCTGAAAACGTGTTCGCTTGTGCACCTGACTTTGTGTGGCACGCGTGGCATTTGCGTGCTCTGGGATTGCTTTGCGCACACTGAGGGCTCGTTCTAGTGATGTTGGAGGAGTGTTGGAGGGTGACTTTGTGTGGCAGGCGTGCCTGGGATCGCTTTGCGCACTGTGAGGGCTGGTTCAAATGATATTGGAGGAGTGTTGAAGGGTGACTTTGTCCGGCCGGCGTTGAAATCATCAGGTGCGCGAGAAATCATTATCATCAGGTGCGCGAGAAATCATTATCATCAGGCGCGCGTTGAATGTCAATGTAACTACCCCACCCCCCCAAAAAACTTAAAGGGTGAGTGAAATCATTATCATCAGGTGTGAGTGAAATCATTATTATCAGGCGCGCGTTGAATGTCAATGTAACTACCCCACCCCCCCAAAAAACTTAAAGGGTGAGTGAAATCATTATCATCAGGTGCGCGAGTAACCACCGCCCCCCAAAACCTAAAGGGTGAGTGAAATCATTAACATCAGGTGTGAGTGAAATCATTATCATCAGGTGCGCGTTGCATGTCAATGTAACCACCCCACCCCGCCCCTAACCACCCCACCCCACCCCACCCCTCCCCCCCCAAAACTTAAAGGGGGAGTGAAATCATTATCATCAGGTGCGCGAGTGAACGCATATGTGGGTGCGCGAGTGAACGGAAGCCACTGGGTTCTGCAGGTGCGCAAGTGAACGCATTTTTGGGTGCGCAAGTGAACCAAGACCCGTGCATATGTGATACCAGGACAGGAATACATACTGATTCAATATGAGATCCGCTCAATCAGATAATCAGTGACCGTGACCTCAACATGGTTGTCCTGTGACTTCCTCTCGTCATTTGCTGGCCAACAGGGCTCCGGGCTTTGCGGGGTATCATTTGTTTTGTATGAACCCAAGAGATTTTGGATACTTCAAAAACACAATCTTGTGAAGGGTGCATGTTGCATGGCTCCGTTGAAGCAGCTACACCCAAATTCATTGGTGCAACTGTTTTGAGTTACATCAAGGACATACTTTCATCGGCTTAAAGTACTTGTAGGTCCCACCAGAAGGGTCCAAATAGCAAAAAGCCACTCATCTCGGTACATTTGAAGCGGCCAAAGCTCGGTGAAGCTGAGATAGCATTGACGTTCAGCTGGGCTGCCCTCCCGCAGCTATGCCTAGCGAAACCAGCACCGCTTGGCGCTCCCCCTGCCGTCCAGCAGGTGGGCCAGCTCCATCTGTAGCGCGTTACTGGAGCGGCAGTTGCTGAGCAACCAGGAACTGCTGCTGGAACTGGGAGACGAGGATGCCACGGAACCACGGTGCCTTGGGGCTGCGAGCTGCGTTGATCTTTGGTGGACTGGGGATTGATGAAGTTGGGAATGCAGAGTGGTTGGTTTCAACCAATGATTCATGTGTTTTTTCTTTTTTCGAACATTTTCATCAACCATTCATGAACCATACATTAACTCTCCATCAACCATCAAATTACCATCAAATACCCATGAAACCATCAAATTCCCATTCATCAACCCGTTCATTAACCGTCCATTAACCATTCATCAACCCATTCGTCATCGCTTGAAGCCCCCCAACCCATCCTTCGCCTCCCCGCTACACCCAGGTTTCCCGTGGGCGCCGTGGTGCGCGTGAAGCCCAGCAGTTTCGCCACGCGCTGGCGGCGACCGCACCTGCGCACGCCGGGCTTCGTGCACGGACGATGTGCCGCAGGGCAGAGTTGAGACGGTTGGATGATGATTCTTATAGTAAGAAGTGGTTGGATAATTGAGATGGTATAGTAAGCGGCCCAGCAGTAAGAATGGTTGGTAATTAGTAGATCACCATAGATTCTAATGATAACTGGCTGGTGGTTTCAAACATTTGTTATTTTCATTAAATAGTAATTAGTAATGATTAATATTGACTAATATTGAGATGCTGTCAATTAGATTAGTGTCTAATGTTGATAATGTTTATCTTGATGACAACTTGAGAGGGTTGAGAGTGAATGTTAATGGGGCACGTGACCTCAAGATGGTTGAGATGGTTGGATGGTTATATGAAACTACCAGTAGTAAGAAGTGGTTGGTAAGAGTAAACCACCAGTAGTAAGATGGTATATTAAACTACCAGTAGTGGTTGATACTGGTTGATGAATTAGATGGTTGATGGTTATCTAAAGGTTGAGATACTGGTTATACTGAATTAGATAATTGGTTGATGATGCCTGGCTAATGGTAAATCATAGGGGCAGTAGTGGTTATGAGTCAATAGCAACCAGCAATGACTCTTAATAGCATCATATGGTTGAATAATGTTTAATACAACCTACTTAAGCATCAGCCAGTTACTATTAATTAGATAAGTGGTTGATGGTTAAGCAGGTTGTGGTAAACTGCCAGTAGTAATAAGTGGTTGGTACTATTTTAGTTAGTTGGCCAACTGGTGATCTCAACTTATTTGGTGATTTAAGACAGTTGACAACCGGTGATAAGTAGTTGAGATATGTTGGGATTGATTGATAGTAGGTCAAGTTGATTAGACGGTGTAGCCATGAATGCATTCCCCGACGGCATGGCAGGCCTGGGGGATACCCAGGGGGCCCTGGCGGCGTCGCCACTGCCAGGTGGTGTGGTGGAACGGTACCTGGGAGCCTTTGCAAATCCGGAGCAGTTGGCCTTCGGCGGAAAGGCCTGGGGAAACAAGAGCCCGCCACTTGGCGGCTGTTGGTTGGTTGGGGTGGGTGGTGGGTGGGTGGTTGCTGGTTCCTGGTCAATGAATGGTTGGGATGAATGGTGAATGGTTACTGGTTCCTGGTCAATGAATGGTTGATAGATGATAATTTGGTGGTTTCATGGATATTTGATGATGATCTGATGGTTAGAGGATGGTTTGTATGATTGATGCGTTGATGTTCAGTTGATGGTTACGTGATGGTTGGTTCTAATGTCAAATGATGATTATATTTGATTGGTGGTAATTTATGGGAACAATACTGGATAGCGGGCAACAAATAACCACGATAATGAGTGGTAAATAGTGAATATGAGATGAGCATGGCTAGTAATTTCTGATGAATCAGTTGTTTAAGATCCGCTGATTGGAAGGGCAGGAGCATTGGATTGGTAGGTTCTATGGGGTCATGGGCTTTAAGCATGTTATAAAGGGTTACTATAGGTGGATATTGCCTGGAAATAGGTCGGATGGTCGGCTGTAAAGGATTAGTTCGTTGGAATAAGCCGTAGCCAACCACAATCGTGACTGACCTGTTGGAACCGGTGGTTGTTCAGCTCAGCGTCATGTTGAAGTGTTCGACCAAGCCTGTGGCTAAGCAACTAGCAGCCAACAAAGAGAATGTTAGGTTCATGATAGGTCCTGGTAGGGGATCATGGGAAGCGCCATGGTCATGAAGATTCGAAGGGTCCTATAGCAGCTTGTTTTCAACGACACCAGCGCCAAGAAGCCAATGTTCCCCAGGGGAATTAGATTGGAAAGCGCCAATTGTGCCCACTTTTGTCAACATGTCTGTTTTAGGTTTGTTTGTAAAGCTTCACTACACCCGCATTGACCACGGATTTTGGACCCTGTCGAGGTTGTACTTGATTCGCTTCGATGCGGACAGCATCCAAGACTTTGATTCTGGAGATCATCACCAGGCAGCAGCGATGGCACCGTTCCTGAAGGCTTGAAATTGATTCGTGGAAACAGACTACAACTATTTGATGGATGACAAATTTGATGACAACATTATGACTGTAAAATTTAAACTTCTGGACAACAGCACAAGCACATTTTTGGAACATTTTGATGACGAGAAGTGTTTACGAAACAGGTTCTGTGTCTCCACATTGCGCCACTGATCTACAACACCATGCTCCCCTGATTTGCTTTAAAACAACGAGTGAAACCTGGAGTTCCTGAAGCTTCGCTGGGTGAGACCATCTCCAGTGGTAGCAGTGGTGCTACCCCGGTTCTCCATCGCGGGGCCCTGTAAGAGACCATGCACCAACCTCCTCTCGAATCAACCAGCTTCAAATATGCAACAATACGGTTTCCTGCTCGGATAGATCAGTGACGCTGAGATTACAAGTCCTCTTTTGGTGCTGCATCTGTTTTGCCCAGTTGACGTCAGCTGCTGCTGATTTCATTCTGACAATGGCAATCGGTTAGATCTGATCCCAGGGAACCAATCCCAGCTACACATCTAAGTATGAACCCAATGTTTTTTACATTGCCATCATTCTCAGTCATGCTTCACCACTATTGCGACTAATCATTGACAAGTCACTGAACATTATGACGTTGTGTACTGTACTTATTACTAATTGATTAGCGATTACAAAACATGACCAACAGTTCATTAACAAATTGAACTATGAACCAAAAATAAATTGACCCTAGTAACGAACCATGATTTTGTCATTCACTAAGCCCTAGTCAGTCAACCATGAACTTACCTTCGAGTATTCATCCATATTCATCAATTAGCCATCAAGCAACCATGGAATCAGCATCAATTATTCATTTACTATCCATCATCAACCATTGATTTCCCATCAATGAACCATTCTGAACTGAACTGTAGGGTGTTGGCTCAGGCTGTCCCGTAGTCACCCCGAGGGTCGGTGACCGCGGACTGGGTCATGGCGACTCCCATGCCGATTCCACTCCAGAACCTCTTGGAATACTTTGACTATGCAGTGAAGCTGGATGAAGGTCAAAGAGTGAACTTGATAGTGAATGATCTACGATTTGAACAACTGCAATCACCTGCCTTCATTACTGGAACAATCGCACAGCCTCAGTTGCCCCACTCAACATTGCTTTGGGGTAAGGATGGAACCAATCCGAAATCAGATCTCATCGGCCAGAGAATCAGAGTGTTTGCTGCTCCAGATGTGTTGACAGACATGCACCGCGCTCAGCATGTCTACTTGCATCAAGTGACAGTTGTCAAAGCTGTCCAGAAGTCAGTGCGGATTGATGACAATTCATTGTTGATTTCCATGAACCAATCGCATCGAAACTGCATGCATCCACATTATTGGGCAATTGAACAGTTCTGTGGAGGTTTTGGGGGGTGGCAGTTGGCAAACCGTTACCTATCACAGCATTTCCCCACACAGACAACACGCACATTGGCACTTGATCATGCCATTGAATGTGTGATTCAGTATGGACTGAGTCATGGATTTCAGATTCTGGGTAATCTGCAAGGAATTCCAGCTGACTTTCTTCATGCACATCCAGAGAACACGGTGATTTGCTGTGACGTTGAGGACCTCAGATGGCAGAAGCTGATCACCAAGCTTCAACCACGGCAATGGACCATTTCAGGACCATGCATCTCGTGGAGCAATGCAGGATATGGAAGAGGATTTTTTGCACAGGAAGGTATGACCATTGTACATAGCCTCTCCCAGTGTCGCATCCATAGGCCACAAGTCGTAGGCTTTGAGCAGGTGTCGGCTTTTGCAGATCATGAACACTTTGAGATCTTCGTGAAACTGGTTGAATGGAGCGGTTATCGAATTGTTTTTGCTGACAATTTCGAACTCTCAAATGTAGCACCTTGCCGGAGAAACAGATGGTTGGCACTACTGATTGCCAAAGAAGTCAACCTGCCAGAAATCAACATTCCCAGATGGCCCAGCACCACCACGACTCCACTGAGCTTTGATGCTTTGCAATCCCTTGAAGGTGATGAATTGGCCTCTTTCCAACCTTCCATTCCCACAGCAGCGATGTATTTCGACGAAACACTGATGCCAGGAAAGAAGAAATGGACACGTTCCCAAATCATTCGTTTTCGAGTGCCAAGTTTGCATGTTGCACTTCCCACTTTCATGGCTGCCTACACAGAACAACACATGATCAAGAAGTCACTTTTGCAGTCCAATGGACTGTTTGGACATTTCCTTCGTCAGCATTCGAGCTTTCGTTGGTTCACTCCAGTTGAGGTGGTGTTATTGCATGGCCTACCCACATTTGTGTTGCTTTTGAAACCAGGCAAACTTGCATACAAATCCATTGGTAATGCCATAGCGCCCGCTCATGCTTTGTTCATCCTCCTGACTGCCATGCAGGCACTCGGAGACCTTCCGGTGACATTGGATGTGGCATTGGAAGTGGTTCAGATGATCAATCGGAGAGTGAAACTCTCTGAAGCACATGTTCAAGAAGACCGCTATGCATGGTA
This sequence comes from Symbiodinium kawagutii, assembly GCA_009767595.1. Lineage (NCBI taxonomy): Eukaryota > Dinophyceae > Suessiales > Symbiodiniaceae > Symbiodinium > Symbiodinium kawagutii. The sequence continues at coordinate 66,954 of VSDK01029027.1, forward strand.
CCTGGGAGATCAAGCATTCTCCATGCAATGCAAAGACCTCATCACCTTTTTTCTCGATGAAATGAACTGGAACACGGACCAGACCAATGAATGGCAACCGGGGTCTTTCTTTCATCCGAAACATGGCAAACAATGGCAAACAATCTTTTTCAGTCATGCCAGCGTGTGAAGTGTTGCCCACTCAACCTTTTGCACTTGATTTCCATGCCATGCTTGCAATCGTCCCTGGTGAATATGGTTTGTTTCAGCTTGCGCCAGACATGCAATGGATGACAGTTCTGCAGCTGTGGAACTTCATGGTAGGACCCATTGAATTGCAACAGGATTCACAACTACTGCTTCAATCGATCGAACACACTTCAAGAGAAAACAACCTCATTTTGCAATGCCTTGATGATGACACCCAGACATCGATCAAACAAGAAATGAAGAAGATTGACATTCCTCCAGTGTTGCTCCTTCGAGAAGATCACCAACTTCATTTGTATGAAATTGATCATGGTTCACGATGGAATGATGTGTGTACACGTTTTCTGGGAGAGAAGCCAATTGCTTATGATGAACTTGGACTCATTCCGAACCATGCCACTCATTTCTATGGAGACATCACCACCATGGATCTGATTCCAACTGCAGAACAAGACATTTTTGTGGCATTGACTCAAGCGCTACAGGTTCGGATGCAGGTGTCAGTCGTTCCACAAACCGATATCATGAGCATCCGTTGCACAGGCACAGAGGATTGCAGAAAAGGATTCCTTCGATTGTGGATGGCACCCCAAGTTGTAAATTGGCTTCATTCAAAAGGTCGACAGATGAATTACCAAGATTTGGGAGACCAACAATGGCAAATTTTGTTGAGACCTCAATTGCCAAATACAACCTTGCCTTTATCAGTGCTACGACCTGCATTCTTTTTGAGAATGCTACGCATTGTGTTTCAGTCCTTGCAAATTTCCGATCGACTTGACAATCAAGTCTTGTGCCGATTTCGTTGTGATGACCGACTCTTTGCTGAACATGTTTTTCCACCCAAATTGTCCAAACAGTTGCTGGATGCCATTGTTCAACATTTCCAATATCTGTTGACCAACAACACTTGTGTTCAACTGGTACCACGACAACCTTCCCCGGAAGAGCCTTCTTTGACGCATGAGTCAAGACCAGTTGACACAGTGACATTTGACTTGCACATTCATTACCAACAGCCACTCAGAGCGATTGAAGATGTCAGGACACCAGATCATGCAGGACTCTTTCGACCTGACAAAATCACGGCATACCATTTGAACAATGACAAAGGCTACTACATCCAATACGTTGGCAACAGTGAACAGTTGGAAGAATATCAAAGAATCTGGTCGAAACCAGACATTCTTGGCTGTTTGGAAACATCAGGTTACACACATCAACTGAAACGTCATGACAATACGTTGAGCATTCTGTTTCGGCCCAACAAACCTTCCTCCGAAAGAGTCTCAGACTTCTTGGTAAACATTTGCATTGCATTGTTCGGACATGCTTGCGCTCGCACCAGAGACTTGGGGGGATATGATGCTCACATTCGCTTCAGAAACAAACACATTGCCAGGTATTGTTTCCCAGTGCAATCAGACATGACTGTATTCCATGAATTGGTCAGGTGGAGTTTCGGTCTCTTGCATCCGGATGCAGATTTGCGAATTTCCCATGAAGGTCACAGATGTCACGCCACCACAAAGCCGTCGCAGTTGGTTGCACATTTGCTGTTTTCGGAAATCCTTCTCCTAGATTTGGATGAACCGATGACGGGTGGAGCTCCCAACAAAAATCCTGGAAACAAGCAAGAATTTCATCGTACGGTTGAAACTAACTTGGCTACTTTCCTGTTGGAAAAAGACCTGGGACTTCCTCAAATTCCTCAAACAGTTACCAAACTGGTCGACAAAGCTGGATATGCTGAACTTCACAAGCTCATGCAACAAGAGGATAGTTCACAATCCCTTGTGAAGTTGTGCGCTGCTCATGGCATTCAACTGCCACTAGTGAATCCACGCAAAGCACGCACTCAGGCCAAAGTCTCCAAGCAAAAAGCGCATGAACAGAGCCATTTTGACATGTATGCAGATCCAAAGGACTTTCAATTGGTCTCCGGATTTTTTGTTAATGAGGACAAAACACCAACCACCATCCTGACATCGTTCTCACCAAGCTTGTCAGGAGTCATGCTTTCGTCGATTGCCACAGCCACTGAATGGATTCAGGTCAGTGCCAACTTAGTGTCAGATGAACTAGGTCTCTTTGTTTTGGGGCCCATTGAAGTTCCACCAAGGCTGAAATCGCAACGTTTACAAATCCCAGCCAAGAACCTTGCAGGCAATGATGTCATTCTGCAGGGCACTTTGATTCAATTTGGCAGCAAACTCATCAAAACGTCAATTGATGAACAGGCAGCTGTGGAAACCCAAGACACTCAGATTCTTGCAGTCACAGTTTGGAAGAAGGATTTTGATGCTGATACATGGCGGCAATTGAAGGATCGACCAGTTGCCACGGTGATCAAATTGTGGGGTCCAGAAGCCCAGGGCCTTCTCACAAAACCTTGGGGAAGAACATACCATGCAAATGGGGGGCCCACAACTCCGGAAAAAGCCGACAGCATTCAATTCCACGGCGAATTTCTTGTCAATGCCAAACTGCATTCGTTGATGAGACGTTCTGGCTTCAATAAAATCCAGATGCATCCGAAGACTTCCAGTGGTCAGCCAGACACCAAATGGAGAATAGTGTGGGTAGGTAAGGACTCCACTCTTCCAGAATTGGAAGCCAAGATTGCGTCCTTCAGTGGAATAGCTGGTTTGGTCTCGAGTCGTCGAGGCAATGGCATTCGTGTGGAAGCGACTCAATTTGAGTTGCTGTGGACCAAGTTGCATCCAGGTCAGACGCCTCCAATTCAGGAAACTTTCAAGAAGGTGTTCAGACTTCGTCCACTTCCAATGGGAGTTACACCAGAGGTCCTCCGAAGTTGGGCCACAGAGAACTACAGTTGGCCAGTCAAACCATTGAAATCAGTGGGTGCAAAGGCATGGATCGTGGCGGCAGACTTTCTGCCAAATGGGATCTTGGCATTCAACGGAACCCCACTTCTGATCCAAGAGTTGCCTCAACGTGGAAATCAATCCCAACCAGCAGTTACAGCAGGACCCAAAACCCATCGTGCAAAACAACCACAAAATCCAGCGCTTTCCACACCAAACGTGTATCACGTTGGTGATCCGTTTTTGGACCCGTGGAAACAAAGTGCTTCTCAATTGCCTTCATCCTCCACTGAACCTCGGACCATCACAGGTCCCACAGCAGAAAGGTTGCAACAACAAGACTCCAAGTTGTTGGAAATTGAAGCCACAATGAAACAGATGAAGGAAGACCAATGCAATAAGCTTCAACACTTGGAAGCTCAACAACAGCATCTTGATGCACAATTCCAAGCACATGCAACGGCAACAAAAACCAATTTTGATTTCCTTCGTTCCGAACAACAAGGATTGCAGCAAACTGTTCAGGATGCTATGAAAGCTCAGGAGAACAAGCTCACCACCACGTTTGCAGAGATCAAAGCTTTGCTTGTTGCGGGACGAGGTCGAAAACGAGAGGTTAATGCAGACAAAGATAGCGAAGAATTGGACGACGCAGACTCAGAGGGAACTGGACATCTATGAACTAAAGATCATATACAAGATGATGATCTGGAACACAGATGAACTTTGTCCAGTGATGATACATTTGAGGCAAGATTTTGACATTGGAATGAGTTGGCACTTGGTCTTACTTGGCTTTTCACCCCATGTCCTAGACCGCTGGTGTGTGATTGGACGAGTTCGACCATATGCTGACTTAAATCCATGGGTTCCTTCTTTCCTCATTTGTCACAGTTTTGGTAAACCATCCGTTCGTGTTTATCGACTTCATCCTCTGTTGGGACAGAGAATTGGAGAAGCTGCCAATCCAGGCCCCCGGCCAACTTTTGATGTTAAGCTTATGGTAGCGAACCCCACTGCGATCTATCGTAAATCGGGAACGATAGCTGACTTTGGGGCGAATATTGTAATGCTTTCTGAAAATAGTGCTACATTGGCAACGCAACAAGTGGAAGGCCCTGCGTTGTTCAAATATGGATACCGCACTGCATGGGGTGCGCCCGTGACAAGCCAAATGCATCACAATGAACTCAAAGATTCCTATCGAGGGGCAGCTTCAGGTGTCTCAATCCATTCTGTATACCCTCTCCAGGCATCTCAATGTCAGGCTGAATCAGAATGGTTTTTGAGTGGGCGGTTGAATCACTCATTTGTTCGGATCGGAAAATTGGATGTACAATGTGTGTGCATATACGGATTTCCACAATCCACGCCTCAAGCCAAAACCAGAACAAATGCATTGCTTCGGGAGGCAATCATGCGAGTTCGGCAGAATAACCTGCCATTTGTCATTGCAGGGGATCTCAATCACCCTCCTAGTTCCTTGGAATCATACGAAGCATTGTGTAACATGGGCTGCCGTACAGCAGAGGACTTTGCCGTTGAGCATTATGGTTTTATGCCATTTACTTATCGACAAAGTACCAAAAATGACATTGCCATCTTCTCCCCAATGTTGTTTGACTCCATCCAAAGTGTTGAAGTTGATATGCAGCAACATTTTCCTGGTCACCACCCCGTGATCATTCAAATGCGACTAAGTGGTGATACTCCATTTCGTCAATTTTGGAACCTTCCGCAACCATGGATTTCTTTGGAGCCAGATTCTGCTTTGATAGCCCAGCATTTTCACATGGATGTTGATAATCTTCAGAATACGGAAGATCCACTCAAGAAATGGGCTGAACAGGTCGAGCAAGCAGCACACAAAGTATTGAACCAACAAACCAATGGTTCGCAAGGCTTAACCAAGCAACACAGAGGCAGGTGTCAAAACTTGCCCTTATGCAGGAAAGCAGTTGTTCCTTTGGTCAAAAAGAGTTGGTCAGGTCATTACCAACCGAGTGTTGACCAACCAACCATGATAATTCGACATCGAACTCGGCAAATTCGCCGGTTGCAATCACTTAGAGCGTGCCTTGCCAAGCACCTGGCACCAACTGCAGAACAAAACAAACAGTGGATGGGTGAGTGGAAGGCTATTTCCAAAGCCCCCGGCTATTCAGGTTCCTTTTTGCCATGGTTACATAAGCATTGTGGCATGTTGTTATCCCCGGGCACCTTACCTACTGTCTCAGTCTTGGATGCGTGCATTCCCAAGCTGATACAGGAGGTCCAAACTCGGGAGCAAAAACATCGTAAGCAAAGACTTCAATTATCGCAATATATGCAGCAGTTGGATCTTAAAGCTTATGGCAAATCACAGACTTTTGCACAATTGCGCGACTCCAATGGGTTGATTAGACAGTTGGAGACCAAGCGAACAGTTCAATTTCAACTGGAACAACAGCAACAATTTGGATTATGCCAAGTGCGTATTCTTGCGGGTGACCCCCTTGATCCTTATCATGATTGTTTTATGCAGTCCCATAGGTTCACAATTATCCATCAACAGGATGACCTCCTTGAATTGATGCCTCACCAGGAAGATGACATACCGCCGATAGGCACATTTACACAAGTCACAATGACCATCGATCCAGCACAAGTAGCTCAACAGTTGGATGAATATTGGACCCAGATGTGGAACCGAGATAGTGTTCAAGAGTTACAAACACCAGCGGAATGGAGTGATTTTCAGGTCATTTTAGATCGACTTCCAATCCAGGAACCAATTCCAGATGTGACGTGTACCACCTCCGACTGGCAATCAGCCATCCATCAAATGAAATCAGCCTCTGCTAGAGGCTGTTGTGGGTGGTCAATTGACGAACTCAAGAATCTTCCGCAGAATTGCATAGAAGCTTTGAAACAGGTGTTTCAGCACATTCTTCCAGTGGGCATGCCTACACATTTAATGAAAGCACGTACAGTGGCCTTGGCAAAACAACTTAACACCAAAAATGTTTCGTGTAGCAGGCCAATCACTATACTCAGTGTGATATATCGACTATGGTCGAAAGTTACATCGCAAAAAGTGTTGACACACTGGGCCAACATATTTCCTAAATCCATAACGGGATTTTTGCCTCATCGTTCCTATGTGAATTTTATGTATGATTTGCAATGTAAGTTGGAACGAGCCGCTTTGAACCGAACCGATTGTTCCTGGGGTGGCATCACCTTAGATCTTCGCAAGGCGTTCAACAATCTGCCAAAACAGCCATGCAGGTTACTACTCCTCAAATTAGGCATTCCATCAGATTGGGTCGAATTCTGGTTTCAGTCCTTGAATCGCATGTGCCGCTTTTGGCAAGTTGATGCCCAACTTTTTGATACATCAACCGTGACAACGGGCGTTCCAGAGGGCGACAATTGGAGCGTGCTTTGCATGCTGGCTTTGAATAGAGCCCTAGATAATGAACTTCAGACACACTCGTGTAGTCCCCATCTTTTTGCGGATAACTGGGCTTATAGCTCACAAGATCCTACAGCGCATTCCGAGGTTTTGCACACCACAATGCATTTTACGACATGCTTGAAATTGAGCATTGATTTTCAGAAAACCTGGTGTTGGGCAACATCACAGGAGCACAAAGACTCCCTTCAATTGCTTGCTCAATCCTTGCATTTGGAATCTGATTTGCACATTTCACGAACAGCCAAAGATCTTGGCTTGTCCATGCATTATAATCGGCAGCTGTACAGAGGTCCCCAAAAAGATAGACACTTGGATACGCTCAAGAGATTGAAGCGCATTCGACATTTGCAAATTCCAATCCATGACAAATGCCAGTTGATCATGGCGGCTTGCTTGCCCAAAGCATTGCACTCAGCTCACCTTTATGTTGCAGGTGCCAAATTCTTTCGAGAATTGAGAACGGCGATAGCAGATGCACTTATCAATGTTCACAAAAATTCGCAACCTTTTTTAACCATTTTGTTGGATGACCAACTTGAGGACCCTGAATTTTTTGTAATCAAACAGGCGCTATCAGCAGCCCGTGATTATTTGTGTTATTGTGAAGCTGAGGATGCTCAGTTGTTTCTTGACACGGTAGCCACCACCAACCTTCCGGCCAGATCCGTAACTGGTCCAGCAGGTGCGCTTCAAAATTACATAGCTCGATTAGGTTGGCAGATGGACAAACAAGGCAATTTGCTAGTAGATGCATTCTTTTCCTTGCACATCACCAAAGCTCCGTGGCAAAGCATTTTGTCAGCACTTCATCAATCCTGGATGGTACATGTTTCGCATCAGATAGGAGGCCGACCTTGTTGGAGAAATGCACCGGTCATTGATCGAAAAAGTACAGTGCGACAATTTCAACAACAACCAGAATCTTCCCAGCATGCGCTCGCAATCCAGATGCTGGGAGCATACATGACAAATTCACAAAAAACAAAGTTTGTACCTGACCTTTCTGCAAAATGTCAGTTTTGTGATCAGGAAGATACCATAGCCCACCAGATGCTGTATTGCCCGGCTACGCAACTCGTAAGGGAAGCGCATCTTCAGGTGACACAGGAATTGGAAGAGCTTGATTCCATCCATCTTAGTTTGCCGGTTGTGTTCCAATCGCCAGATCATGATGTAATCAGATGGTTCCAACAAAACATGGCGGAACCCACACTGGACTTTGGAAACTTCGCACCGGAGGTAGCTTTTACGGATGGGGCATGTAAATATCCCCATTCCTCAGTTTCTCGATGGGCATCATATAGTATTGTGTTTTCCACGTTGACCATGGAGCATTTGGCCACCTATGAAGGCCAACAACCTGAGGCACTGATTGAATCATTGTTTCGTACCGCTGGATGCTCACATGTGCACGGGCCCCAATCGGTCCCGAGGGCCGAACTGCTCGCTGCAGTTCTGGTCCACGAACAAGAGAAATCAATCCTTGTTGTCACAGACTCAGACTATGTTCTTAAATGTTTTCACTTAGTGAGCAAGCTCCACTCCAGTCACCATTTCCATAAGCAGCCCAATAGTGACCTTTTGTGTAGATGGCATTTTTTACTCTGGAACCGCCAGGTGCGCACACCGACATGCAAAGTCAAATCGCATTCCGTGCACTTGCCGACTCATGCAGACCCATGGGTGTACAGGTTAGGTAATGAAGCAGCCGACTTTGTTGCCAAACATGCACATAATCATTTATTCAGTGATTATTTGACGTTAGTCAGACAACAACACCTTGCTGTTACAGAGGGTAACGAATTGCTTTCCAGACAGCTGCGTCTTCGAACAGAGCTCTGCAAAACACGTCAACATCTTGAAAACGCATCGCATGCACCGGAAGCATGGTCACCGTCACTGGTTCGACAACAATTCATGGAATGGAACCCGAGCCCCACAATGAGCTTTTCCGCTCCTCAGGACAGCATTCAGTATCTACATTGCAGTCGATGGGGTACCAAATTTAGTGAACAAGCGTTGAAGTGGGTGCAATCTTTGGAATGGCCTACTACAGACGAAGGGCGCACTCATCCATGGGGAATATCCTGGTTTGAGCTCACCGTTAATTTTCTTCAGTGTACTCAATCAATTATACCTTTTCGCTTTCAGGATGAGCTGATTTTTCCAGATGTTCAACAGGCATGGACATCAAGTCAAAGTGACATCAACGAAGTTCAGAATTCATTGAAGAGCTGCATTCAACATCTTGAGTATCTTTTACAGGTTCAACTGCTGCCAACTGCGTACCGACCTCACACCTGCTCCTTGCACAGAATGGGCGCAGGGGTCTACAAGAAAGGTTTCAGCCGACGTCCCAAGATGCTGCTTCAAAGACAAACCATGGAGGCGATCATTAATTACATAGATGGCAATTTGCATGAAGGTAAAGTCCATTTTGCTAGCATTCCACATGTACAGCCCAACCCTCCGGTGTGGACAGCTGATCTCCCGGCCATTGTTGGGGATAATCAACAGGCCAGAGACAAAAGATATCACCAGAGGCGATTGGAAATCCAGCGTTTGAAGAGTTTCGCAGACACCTGAACCTCCTGTGGACTCGCATGGTCAATATTATGCAGTTAACGCATTTCACATGGGATACTCAGGTGTTTCGCTGCCCAAAGCGGCTCAATGGAATGTGCGGCAGACCCTCGAACACTGACGTTGTTCAATTTGTTGGGTGTATTCTTCATGCAGGCTACTATTATGCAATTTGTTCTTGTGTTCAAGCCACTTGTTATGTGTATTTCTTTGCCTTCAATTGGACATTGACAGTGTTTTGTGCGGAAACCCACATTTCATTGCCAAGACCTCAAACAGTCTGCTCCTGCTTGCTTTGCTGGCTGGGGGCGGACGTCCGAGTTGTGGCAACCATTCTGAACTGTCAACAAACCATTAGCCAAGCATTAAGTGACCACTAATCAACCATTCATCAAACATGAAGGTTACTTTAAATTGATCAACCCCAACCATTAGCCAACGATTCATCAAGCATGATGGTTACTTAGATTCATTAAGCCAACCATTGGCCAACCATTCGTTAAGCATGACGTCACCCGTTGCGACACCGTTACCGTTGTGGCAGCTGCACAGGTGACGGTGGAGATCTATCAGAGCTGGTTGGAAGCCGCAGATGCCCAGGAGCAGCCTGGAGAAGCTGCCAGTGACATGTAGGTATTATTATGGTACGGTATATAGTGATTATTTTACATATATAGTACTGTTACATATTATTATAGTAGTTATATATGTATATATTCTCCGTGATTGTAATCAATTCTTATTGGATAAAAGTGATTTATACGATGATTGATTCTAAGCTCTCACAATGACTAATGATTTATTCATAGATTCTCGGTCGTTGTTGTTGTGACTGCAGATCAAAATCTCTGAAATATACATCATGATATTTGTAGACTCTGAACAATTCTAATTGTGTACGGATTATCGATCATTTCTACCAAGAATAGCTTCTCTTCGCGACCTCAGTCATGACATGCAAATGCAACTCAGTCAACTGATTATGAAGAGAATCTCCCCAAAAAAAATCATTGCCAACCGAAGTTGGTATGGAACTCATGGGGGTTGTTTCTGTATACCATGGCTGTGATAGATTTACACAAGCTGCTAAGGGGCTGCTGGACATAGCTTTGGAACCCCTGCGGAATCAAGCATGGAAGCAACCTGGAGTCATACTTGCTTGATGTTCTGAAGCACTCTGTTGGTGGGATTTTTTCTGGGAACATCCAAATGAGCCAAGCTGTTTAAGAGACGCCAAGATTCCAATTGAGGATCTTCACAGGATAGTAAACAGAAGACTCTCCTCATACGGCAAGGGTGTTCATTGAGCATGGCTAATTGGTGTTTGATAATATTGTATAATCACCTTTAACAAAGCATGGTTGACCATCACTAGCCAGTACGGATCATATTTGCCATATATGGATGCATGCATTGTATAGTTACATCTTGGCCATGCAATTGACAGATCAGATCACCCTTACTTGAAACCATGGCACTTCCCCCAGAAACCCAGGCTGGAACAGCAGAAGAAGCGACCGCGATCTGCTGAACTCCCGGCGAATGGTCATGACAGTCATCCTGATACTTGGCGGCCGTGGGGGTTTGTTGCGGCCGGTGGTACCGGCATCCATCATGGTAGCTCACCAGCACTGACCACGAGTAGTGATGCCTCAACATTCTGAAGCACATGAGCTACGGGTCAATATAAACTTCCAGCTTTAATTAACCAACAAAGATAGGGAAACGATGTTTAATGATGGTACACCAAGGGTACAGGGTTTTGACCCAGAACTATATAAAACTTGTCTTGATCAAACTTGTTGGTGCTTAGCCATGAGCATTTGGGTCTAACAACCGGTAGGCCTATCCCTGACTGATCATTATTCACTGAGAAGCCAACGCTATGGGGGTACACTGGGTACGTTCATAGCCAACGCTTGTAGTGGGCATTTGTTTTGTGGGCACTGCAGTTGGAGATCCTCGAGAAGATTCGGGCAGCCTTGCATTGCGGGTATGCCTTTCGTGCTTGGGGCTGCCGGGTTGTGAGTGCGGGCCTATCTAACTCAAAGCGTGGTTCAAACGTATACACATTGTGACCATGGTCAATACTGTAATCGATATTAGGCAAAAATAGTGTTGGCTGTGCAAATGCCGGTTGTGCAAAGTGCTGCAGACAGCGAATGACCGTTGTGAGAGAATTGTTGGCAGAGGGGAAGAGATGCAGGAAAAAGGAGAAATAGAAACCAGAAAATGGAGAGAGACAATTTAAGGAGATACGGACATGCAGAGAGATAAAAGGGAAGGGAAACAGAGAGGAAGAAGAGAACAAGTGGATGAAACCAAAGCAAGAGAAGACACGAGGACACGAGGAGAAGCAAAGATAGATAGGATGGGGCAATAGACATCCAGAGGTATAAACTTTGCTTCCGAAAGGGAGAAATGCAGCCGCAACCAAGGCAAGACATTGCACACAGCAACCGTTGATACACACCCTCTAGGGTATAGAGACACACGCGCAAGTTAAAAATGCAAACCTGGGCCAGTTGGTGTATATTGTGCTGCATGTTTTCACCATTTGAGGACGAAGAATTGAACACAAACGTTTGAAGATCGCATGGGAACAACTTGCCATGCTGAAACATTTGTTTGGCCCATTTCAATAAAGAATGATCGTGTCACGACCTGGCTTACAAGGGTTTGTTCTTTTACTATTGCAACACCATCGATGTTTGTTTTTGATCGTTTTGGTATAATTGATTATTGGAAATCGAATAGACCCACTCTGATGGTTGCTATGACGACCCAAGAATTGTTTCTATGACAACCCAATGTAATCAAATCATCCTATGTGATTCATCCAATTTGAGCACATGGAGATTATTCGGCCTCATTTGTTGGCTGCCAAATTCCTGGCTGAGGATTGCAAGCGCTCCAAGACTTCCAACGAGGCCGGGAGCTTCCAAACATCAGTGGATTGGTTGAGGTCGGTTGGTTGCCTGGCTCATGCAGCTGTAGCATGTCAAGTAGCTCGATCGCCTGTGACGACCAAGCCACGGGTCAGTTGCGGGGATTGCCCAAGCAACAGTTTTGGGTCAAAACCCGACGTCTGATGGCGCCTTCCACCTGCCCATCCATGCCAGGATAGTCACCACCATGGTGACCACGTCCATGAGGAACGCGTCGCCGTGGAGCAGAGGGCAGTTGATGAGGATCTGCCGGCACGGGTGAAGGAACAGTGGGCCTGGTTCATCATGGCTGTCTGCTTGATGCCGCTTTTTTTAACCAATGGAAAAATACAACCATAGCTGCAACCACTTGAACTAATACTTTAACCTACTGAGATTAATCTAGTCACCACCAGTCAAATAGCGTCTAACTGATTAATCTAATGGCGCTTCGGCGCTTCATCTTGAATCTAGACTACGGTGCCGACTTTGACAAAATAGTAGAAATTCCAGTCGTCCCATGGGAAACTGGACACAGTGAGTGCTCCTAGATAGCTTGCTATGATTTGATGAAGCCATCTGCCTGAGGGTTGACTAATGGCAAGGGATGGTACTAGGTATCATGACCATTGTTACCTAATGCTGGTGGACATTGGTTCACATTGTTTCACTATTCGGAATAGTGAATGTGATTCAGTTCATATCATTGAATCACTCACCGTTCCAATCAATTATGAGGCATGTTCACCACTGCCCATGTTTGGTTGGGAGTTGGGACAGGGGCGGGGAGTGGATTTTAGCAACGCAATGCAGCTGAGGGAGGCGTATGAGTTTGATAGACAGGTATGTCAATGACATCCAAAAAAAGGGGTAGGTGAACCTGCCGACAGCTGCTGACAGTTCGACTAGGAAATGGTCAGTTTTTGGGTCACCACGGGTAGGTTTGGTTCACCACGTGCGCATATTTTGAGTGCCAACAGGTGCGCACAAATTTCGGCGGTGCAGGTAGTGCGGCTAGGGATCATCACCGCTTTAGGGAAAATTCTGAGGCTTATGCAGCAACAAAGAGGCCAAAGGATTCTTGAGGATTCCCAAAATCATTCGCCTTAGAATCATTTTAGGATTTATGGTAATCACTTTAGCCTTACTGCTTTGGGGAAATTTCTGAGGATTTTGAATTATTTTGGTCATCGTTCTCATGCTGCTGGTTCACTCCAGAAGAAAATAGCTAAAACATTCACAAACGTCATGGTACTGGTGGATGCTCATCGACCCGATAACCATCAACCAAGCATCAAACATTCATTGAACATCAACCATTAAGCATTATTTAACCATTTGTCAACTGTTCATCAACCATTCATCAATCATTCATCGAGCATCAATCAACCATTCATCGAATATTCATCAACCATTCATCCACCAGTCATCGACCAGTCGTTGACCAGCCATCGACCAGTCATCGACCAGTCATTGACCAGTCATCGACCATTCATTGACCAGTCATTGAACATTCGTCCACCATTCCTTGACACTGCCAACGACCACAAATCCTGAATGTCACGGGTGAGTCCCATCTAAAAGGAGCTGCCATGCCCAAACATCGCACGAGCACTGGTTGCGGCGGTACAGAAGAAAGGTTCGCGGGATATCGCGGGGTGCAAGCGTTTTGTGGAGGCTCTTGATCATGGTGGAGAGTTATCAATAGATGGTTGATAGATGCTTAACAGATGGTTGATTGATTCACCATGATAGAGTTATCAATAGATAGTTATCAAGTACGGGTTCATGGTTGATGCAGGGTCAATGTACGGTTGGCACGTGGGCTAGTAACCTATTTTGCCCGCTTGCTAAGGACTAATAACTGGTTCACACCTGGGCTCACAAGGGTTGATGAGGGTCTTACAATGGTTGTATGGCCATGATGAATGATAGGTATCAAATGGTTGAGAATGCTTGATCATGGGGAACCCTGGCGAGTGCTGGTTGACTTTGGCTACAGATGTTGATGTTGGTAAGGGTTTGATACAATGGGTGAATAGATGAGCTAAGAGGGGTTGAGGATAAGCAGCCATGGTCGATCATGGTCAATAGTGTTTAGCATTGGTGGTTCATGATGTATACTGCTGGTAAACAATATTGGTTGTTGATGACCATAGTAAATAGCGCCCGATGTTGGTGAATCAGGGTTGATGATGTTGATAATGTTGATGGATCATGTTTGCTGATGTTGGCTGATCATAAGTTGTGTTCAGAATGATCGATGTTGTTGGTCAATGTTGTTGACATTGTTAAGTATTAGCAAAATATCAGAATGGTGAATATGGTTCATAATTAGTCATGATTCGACATTGTTTGCTATATTCATTAACAATGACTTTTTGGTTGTTGAAGACTGAATATATTGACAATTCTTTGATATCAGTGATTATCAGAGAATGTTTGTTCATAGCTCTTGCGACACCAGGGTGAACTTCCACCTGTCCTCATCATTTTATAGGACAACCCGTTGCAGGATTAACCACCTCCATCATTGTCGGGCAGTTTGAATCATCAATGACCATACAAACTAAGAACCAACGATTCTTCAACCATTCACAACTCATGATTAACCTTTTTAAAAGCCATCATCAACTCCCTTATCATTGAACCAACCATCATAAATAGCCATCACCAACCATCACTAAACACATCCCTCCTCACCGCTCCGCTCCCTGGACCGCCTGGACCCTGGCGCGCGCTGTGTTCGACGCGCTGCCAGGTCTCCTGAAACCCGAGGAGCTGCGTGGTTTCGTGGAGAAGTTGGACGCCAACGGACCGAAAGACCGGGGTGCTGCGCCTTGGCGCCACGTGGGGACGGGTGGGTCGCCAGGGACACAGCGACCAGTTGGATCAACCAGGGACTGCAGGGGGAGGAGCTGGGATATGGAGCTTGAGAATGTTGTGTGATGTTGTGTTTGTTTTTGTTAAGTGAGTAGAATTTGCTATGTCACTTGGATTTTTGTTGGATTTGGGGATGAGATGGGATAATCATGTCATGTGCTACTTTTGGTTTGCTGCAAGAATCAATATCGTCTACAGTTTCACTATTTGACTATTCCTCACCGCTTACTAGTATCTAATCAACTGATTGTAGTCGAACCCTTAGTGACAAGAACCCTTTAGTGAACATGCGATTTACCCATTTACTAGTCATATACTGACATTAACCAGATACTAACCATCCACAGCAACCACTCACTTCACTGACCAGATACTAACCATCTACTAATCATTACTTAGCAACCAACTGATCATATACTGACCATTTACCAACCAGATACTGACCATCTACAGCAACCTAATCGTTACTTAGCAACCATGATCGCCATTGTGGGTCATCAGGTTGGTCGAAAAGTAGTGGCCAGAGCTTGGCTGGTGGCACGGCTGCACGACATCGGTGGGGGTCACGGCGCCGGGTTTTTCGAAGGTGGAGATCCACCACTGAAACAGGTCCCATGCCTAGCCCTTTGGCCTCAAACAAAGCAGGGAGATGTACATTGAATGACATGTTCATAGGTCCCCCCTTAGTATAAAAGTGCATGGGGCGCTATGGGATTCAACTCGGGAAATGGGATTCAACTGGGGATACATGGAAATATCAAGGTCGCTGTTGGCAATCATTCTGGAATCTCATTGTTTGACAAGAGAGTGAAATGGGACATGGTGAAGCAGGTAATTCTGAACCAACTGGTGAAGTGACGCGAATCCTGCTGGCTGGCCACTGTAGTGGTTGATGTTCAAGAATGGTGGAGGCTAGTGAATGACCATGGCGAATGATGGTTGATATTAGTTAATTGATTATGGTTCGCGTGGTCACAGCTCTTTCATTGGCTTCTTTGTTCATTCATCCGTTGGGCGCATGTCAACAGATCGGGTTTCACCGAAAGAAATCAGCTTCTTAAAGCCGAAATGGCTCATGCTTAGCCTGCCAAGACCGAACTTTTGAACTTTTTGGTGGTTTTGCTGATGGGATGGGCAAGTCAGGGGTTGGGGGGGCCTCCTGGGGACTTGGCCGTCCCATGAAATTTATTGAAAAAGTTTGAACTTTTAACTCGTTGGGGTTTGGCTCGGTAAGCATGTTTTGGTAGCACAGGGTATTTGAAGAATTGACATCAACAAAGGCGGTAAACCCAATCAACACTGTGATCAGTTGGAACAAAAATTGAGAACCAATTGACCAATTCAACCAATGTTGACCACAACTTGGTTCACATCAGTTTCAAGACAACTTTGTTCACCAATGTTTTCCCCAACTGGGCAAGCAAAATATGGGCTGTTTCATTCCGAACGTCCGCCCCTCCAATCTATTGATTGCTGCTTTCTTTGCTGCCAATTGTGCCAATGTAAATCGCCAGCAACCACGAAGCATCGGAAGCAGCCATCATTCACGAATGACAATTCTGATTGTCTTGATGATTTCTCTTGGGAGCAAAGAAAGTTGAATGGTTAAATACCGACTACTGACATTTGGGTGTTTCTGAAAGTAGGGGATCCCCCAAATCATCCTTTACATTAATCATCTATAGAAAATTATAGAAATTATAGAAATTCATCATCCATCTTTGGGGTTCCTCATCTGCTTGAAAAAGCCCCATCTGACGCCTGGGGCCGAGGATGATGCGTGCGTACCTCAGAGGGACTCCCGAAGTCGCACTGGGCGGTCTGTTGTAGCAGACCTGTCGTTTGGCTGGGTGATCATCAAATCCAGAAACCCGTAGGTATAACTAAACGTAAGCCAAACACAAGGCATTTAGTGATATAGCCATGGGCCATTCACCATTAGTGACATAGCCATTGATCATAGGTACACCTTCTCGCTTGCTTGATGATGACTTCGAGGTTCAAGGCTCGCTTGCTGGCGGATGCCAACCAAGCCTGTGCCGAGATTGGAATCAATGCTGTGAACCCCACAGCGCCGACGCAGCTTGTTGTCTTTGAGCAAACACCCAAGGACGGTCGCGAAGGTTGCAGTTAGTTTGTTGGATGGTTTGCTTGAACAACTTAGGAAAAACATGATATGTTGTTGCGGGCCAAGATTTACCAGCCAAAGTATGGTTGGGTGAAGATCCCAACAAAGACTTAGGGTGGTCATTTAGCTAACCTTCACGAGAAGTGCGGGGTATTTACCCACAGCATCCCACAGCTATATTATACAAATGATTTATATACGACATGCGATATGCATTTGATTATTACCTGACGGTATGCGAAGCCTGATATGGGAAAGTTCAGCTGAGACTACACGATGATCAAGGATTGAACTCAGCTGGTTTATTTGCCTCGACCATTCCTTATGGTACTCAGCCCGCAATATGGGGTGATTTGGAGGACCTCTGTGACTCGAGAAACCACCATTTCTTGTTGATCATTCCAACTAGTCTTCATATCCGAATGTTGGGGGTTCATCATGGCCGCTCATGATTGGAGGACTTGTGGCCGGCGACTTGGTGGCTATGTTTGTTTTTTCAACACCGATTTGGTCCAAGGAGTCATGAATGGTTGGTGCATATCAATAGCTCCCTTGCTTTGATGCTAAATCACCAGCTATGGAGCAGGTAAACTGGCTCTAACATCCTTGGTTTTGTCCTTGTTGTTCGACCCATCTGTTGCCCTTCAACGTAGATCAGATTCGATGCCCCATGCTTTGGCACAGCTTCGTTGTAGGGCGAAGGGGTTCAAGATCTTAGCTGTTTGGGGAGACGTCGTATGGTAGGAGATCATGGACAGCTTTGAGGTCATGATTGGCTGATGTTGACTGGTCAATAGCTGGTGAATAACTGGTTGAAAACTGATAGATAATTGGTTAATAGTGGTTTAGAACTGGTCATAAACAGTAATATCCTAGGTCATGTGGACAAAGTATGACCATCCTGGAGTTGTAGATAGATTGTCTCCCATGTTTAGAGCATTTACCAGCCTTTGGGGATGGTCCAGTTTGATATTGATCTCCAGGATCACGGAGATTGTATTTACTATGAATTAAGCATGTTTACTTTGGGAGTTCATATGAATAATGAATCCCTTAAACAGTATTAACTGTGGGACCACGTATACTAATCAACCACTATCACAACGGTCACGATTGAATCCGAATGGCGCTGCAAGCCTTCCAGGAGCATCATTTGATCGTGTGCACGCTCTGCCACTTGGTCGCTGGTGAAGACAGCTGGGAAAGCCATGGCTATAGATTTACCATGTACCATGCGCCTCATAATGCCATGGCTATCGCCTATAGATTTACCATGGCCATATGGGATGCCATGGCCAAAGTTTGTGCCTTGTTTGGCATCACACTGTTGACTGTGGATACGGTGCTTGTGGCATGGTGGGCTTGGCACCGAAGATTGTTCAGGCCGTGAGGCTGCTCAGGAAGGAGCCGCCGGGCGTTCTGCTACGTCACGGTTGTTTGTGTGTTTCCCATTTCTGACAGGAAAGCCTGGAGTTGCTGGTTGAAACGAGGGGTTCCCAGGTCGATGTTCCAATTAGCCAACCTAGTGATTGTTGCTTAAAACCATTGCAGACATTTTCATTTACAATCATGATTAACCCAGTATCATCCTCACTGTCTTTAAACAGTCTTAACTTAACCATCATTTATAATCATTCTTAACCACCATTGATAATCACTACTAACCCACTATATCATTTACAACCATTATTCACACCTATAAGCCCACTATAACTGCCCAGCAAGAGTCATTTAAAATCATTATGAAGCCACTATCAACCTTATGAAGCCACTATCAACCACCATAACTGAGCATGCTTGTAGCCATCAACCTGTCAGAGGTCTCGCTGTGACTTGGATCGCCAAGGTGATGGTTGGTCGGTGGGGTGGGCGCAGCCTCAGGCAGTTGTTATCCGTTGCCATTGCTGGGCCTCTCACCCGATTGGTGCGCTGCCCTGGCCCTGGGAGCGGCGCGAGTTGGTGGGAACAACACCTGTGAGTTGAGATTTTGTTGACCAGATCCATTCCCCCACTTCGGTTGATGTCGATTGGTTATAGCATGATGTGATTTTCTCGTGTTGGTGAATGCTTGTATTTAAAGTCATATCCTTTGTATCCTTTGTGTTGCTGATCAAGTCATATCCATTGTGTTGCTCGCATCCAGATAAATACACATTGATGCGTATCGTCCTATCAATACCAAGCCTTGATTGGATGTATCATGAAATATCAATTGATGCGTATCGTCATATCAATTCATTGAGATACTGGATATGATCCATGAAAACAGGCTTGGTATTGATCTTGGCTTGGTATTTCCATGATCAAGTCATATATTACCAAGCCTTGGAGGCGCCTCGCAGCATCGGCGCCACCGGCACCGTGTGGAGGTACAAGTCCCGGGAGTACCGCAGCCGTGCGGTGCGCGAGCCCCGGAAGGTGCTGAAGGAGTTCGGAACGACGCTGCCGGAGGATGTGCAGGTGAGCCCCGGACGGGGTGCCGTGGGGGTCACCCATGGGTGCCGGTGGTGGTGCCAGGGTGTGCCATCAACAAGCAGGTCTCTGGATGGAGGGGATTTGTAGGTTGGAGCTATAGGTTTAGTATGATTCAAGAGACTAAGTGTAGGATTCTATAGGTTTAGTAGACTCAGAAGTCACAACAGAAGTTTGATCTCGAAAATATTGACCTCATTCAGAGACAGACCCATCCTGATGATGTCATGCCTTGTTTTTTGAGCGGATCCATTTTGAGGCTCCAAGAAACATAGACGTCCAGTGAAGTTTTGGAGCATGTACGGGACAGCCAGGATTGTTCATTTGTTTAGTGAAGACAACGAAGCAGCATAGAAAAAGCTCCATCAGTTCTTTGTCAAATTGTGATTTCTGTGTCAAGATTAATGGGAAGGAAACGTTGCGAGATGTAAATTTGTGTTTCCTTTTCGTGATCGGTATTGTCTAGTCTTCACGGGCTTTGGGATTGATAGGCTGACATGTTGTTCACAGGTTGGGTGGCATTGGACAGGGATTGGAAAGCCAACTACAAACAGGGGAGTCCCATTTCGTAATTTATCCAGGTCCATATGCCAAATGAAGTTCGATTGATGCTGACATGCTTGTAACTGTCGCATACTCATCCAGGTATGGCATATTCTGGCAATACCTAACATTCCTGGACATTGGTATCGTCAATGATTGCCAGATATTGCCAGATCCAATGATTGCCGGTGCCAATGATTGCCAGTAGTAATGATAAGACTGTACAGTTATTTGGCTCTGGGTCAAAACCCTGCACCCCTGGTTCCCCATCATTAACCATTGTTTTTCCTGTTATTGTTGCTTAATATTGAAGGTTAATATTGACCCATAGCCATTTGAATTCGAATACTCGTGCATCGATTTCATGCCAGGTAAAGAGCGGGTGAAGCTGCTGACCTCTCTTGCTTGTCAAGAGGATACATCAATGCCAGTCCAATCGGAAAGGATTGCCAGTAATAGCAATGACAATCTTTGTACAGATACTTGAATAATTACATACCTTTATCAATAACAGTAAGATATCGTGGATATCAATATCCAATAACATTTGATTATCAACAAGATATACTACTTGTGTATTTAGTCAATTGATCATTGACGAAATATCTTAACAATCATTGACTCACCACAAACTACTACAATAACCACATATATATATATATATAGTTCATCAATATTTACTTAATCAAGTATTTATATCAATCATGATATTCATTTAACATTTATGTAAGATGTATATATGTATATAACATGTATATGAAATACCTAACATTGGTACTCAACATTTCAATCCTTGATGTAGTCCCCAAAGATCCGGGCGCCGCAGGTGGTGGTGCACGACTCCACGGCGGATTGCCGCTACATGATTCTGCCCAGGAGACCCAAAGGCGGCAACGTTGCGGGGGAGGCCATGGGTCAATACTAACCAACCAATGATAGGAGATAATCACCAACCATTTTATAGGGAAGACAGCCTGGCAAATGATAGGGGAACCGGGGGCACTAAGGGTGAACTGACCCACTGCCAGCTGATTATATCCGCAGAAATCATCAGCTTAACATGAGATCACTGGTAAGGAATCATCATGAGATCACTGGTAAGGAATCATCATCAGCTTGATCAAGTGTAAGAAATCATCCTGAGATCAATGGTAAAAACCATGTGATGGTGAGCAAAGGGGTGAATGATGGTTAACAATGCCTTTTCGACGCTAGTGGTTCATGATGGTTCATGATGGTTGTGGACGGTGGTGGTGAGCAATGGTGCTGGATGAAGACTAGTGAAGCATCGCCCTTCCAAGAACCCGTGCAGCTGGGACGGTGGGGACCGGTGGCGATGGGTACACCACAGGCTGTTCACATCCCATGAATGATCAGTTGCCAGCTTTTGGATGCTGAAACTACCCACAGCCACTAATATAGTTGCAGTATGTCCCGTATACTGAAATGGTTGGTTATCCCTTTTTACCAACCATGAACCGGATGATCAACCATTACTTATCAACCATTAACCATGGGATGTTTGTTCTACCCATTGAAGTTGGTTAATCCAATACCACCAATCTCAACCAGCCCTATTCATATTCTATTTATCCACTACTTATCAACCATTAACCAACCCTTCACCAGCCAACCCTTCACCAACCCTTCACCAACCAACTCTCATGACACCAACCCTTCACCAGCCAGCTGCGGCCTGGGCCAGGCACCGAGGGTTGGTCGGAAGAGAAGCTGCAAGAGATCGTCAGCCGTGATTCGATGATCGGCGCGCTGGGAGGGCCCTGGGGCGGGATCAGCTGGGGGCCCAGCGGGATCGCTCGGGTGGTTGGTAGGGACAATTTCAAGGCAGCTGTGCACAGGGAGCCAGCCACCAGCTAAGTTAAGTAGGTGGTTTATAACCAGGGCACAGTTCTAGTAGATATAGTAGATATAGTCATTAATTGGCACATTTGTATAAGGAGATAATTAGTCATGGCAATGTCATGGCTATCCATTCAGAGTGGGTCAGTGAACTACCAAAGGCTGTGGATGTGGCTTCCGGACCACCAGGACGCCCAGTCGTCCCGCAGGCGTGACGCTTCTACCCGAAGCCGTGTCGAGCTGATGCCGCCGCGGAAAAGCTGCCGCTGGGGCCGGGGGAAGCTTTGGGCGCTGGGCCATGCCATGGTGGTGCCATCAAAGTCATAACCAGGCACCAACGATTCGAATAGAAATCCGAGTTGGAAATCAACAGATTTATCCATTTTATCCATGCTAATCTTGCTCAACACATAGAAATCCATGCTAATATTGCCGGTATATATGATGCATCCAGGTTTGGGTCCAGTTTATGCCGGTGCGGATGGGATCTACGAAACCTGCTGGCGATATGAAGGAACACACGTCCTGGCCCAGGAGCTTGAAGAACTCATGCAGAAGTACGACCTGGACGGAGTGCCTCGGTTGATGTGGGCGACGAGTGGTTGCTTTACCATGGTTCACTGCGATGATTGGGCTGGTTACTAGTTACTAGTAATACTTAGTGATGGTCAAGATTGCTTTTTTGAGTTGTTCATCGTTGTGACTCATGATTGTGAATGTTGCTTTAGATTGGTTGAGACTGGGCAAACACCGCGTTTTTCATACTGGTGAAGTGTTCATCATGCTTGATACTGGAAGATCGGTGGGCCAGATGACTCGAAGCAATATCCATTCAGAGACTTTGGCGATGGATCATTGACCGTACTGGAAGTTGACAGCCGGACCCTCTCAAGCTATGGGAGGGTGAAGCTGAAGCTGTTAGTTTCCAGGAGGGTAAGTGATGCAGTGCATTGATCGACTGATGCAACTCATCTTTTGGTCTGGTCTTCCATTCCTGCCGTTGTTGTGGTTGCTGTTGTAGTGGTGATTGGTGGTGGTTGTTGCTGTGGTGGTTGTTGTTTCCACCTAAGACACATGTATTTTGCGGAAGTGTTGGGTGGTCATCTACCAAGAAGTCACAATTGGTCGGTCTTTCTGAAGAAATGGCCAGCACATCCAACTCTGAAGCCACACCCACCATGTTTGCCTTTTTTTGTGGTCAAATGACTAGGCGGGGTGGCTCATTACTAAACAGCACAATCTACAATTGCTGTACGGAAACTACAATTCCTGCATTCAAACGCACGTTTGTTTGCCCAGTTCAATGGTGGGACCCTCCAAAATGTAATTTTTCCAATGGGGAAACCATCAATCATGGGGCTTTGCAGGGTGCCATTTGTGAACGAACCTGCTGGTGATTCAGGACCAACACCATGGACAGAGTCATTTTACCCCAGTGAGGCCTGCGTCACTGTCATTTGCCCTCGATGATCCATCACACCGTTGGTGCCTGAAGCCAGCTGTTGCTGTCTTTTGATGTAGGAACTAGTGGTAAACAGTGGTTGAATATGTTTGAGAATGTTTACCACTAGTTGAAACGACTGGTAAAATATGTTTTCAACGAGTAGTTTCATTCTCAAATGACTATGGTTCAAATATGTTTTCAACTAGTGGTTGAATGACGACTGGACAAGAATATTTGAACATTTGTCGGGTAGAAGAAATGCTGAAACAGAATGTCCCATGGAGCAATTTGCATGGCTTGAGCTGGGCATCCCATGTCAAATTGAACTTTCATGTCATACCAATTAGGATCTACTCATCTTTATTCCAATTTGAGTCAGTAAATGGATTTCTCAAAATGGGAATCTGTGAAGTTGAATCCGGTATAACCTTGGGAATCATGATGTTAACCATCATCAACCATTCTTGCCATCATTAACCATTCCCAACTGCACAATTCTCAAACTGGGAATCTCTGTAGAACAGCAGATGAAAAACCTCGAGGTATGAAAAACCTCGAGGTCTTGACCTTCTGAACGGTGAGAACGGAGCAGTATTCCTGTTTGATGTGGGAAACACTGTCGATCAATTTGCAAAACCGCACGACAGACTCCTGTGAACGGTCAGCACTGTAAGCATTGATCTCAGCCAATTGTTTCTGCTTCGCATTCAGCATCCACAATGATTGGCTTATATAGACGAACCACCATGGAGACGATACTTATACTGCAAATCTGTCAGGTTGCAACCGACCTAGGTTCCCACATCATTGTTTATACACATGTACAGGTGCTTTAACATGTACAGGTGCTTTCTCAGCATCAAATGTACATGATGCATTTGTTACCTTAATGATATATGACATACTAACCTGGTATAATTTTGCTATACATGTATATATGTATTACCAATACAATATAGCTTAAAGTTACTATACCTGATATATACTATTGATATACCAACATCATTATCTTCATGTTTCCCATCCAACTCTTGGCACGGCTCCAGGTGGACTACAACTGGGAATACCCCGGTTATAGCTGCTTGGGCAGCGCTTGGGGCCGTTGGGCCGAGATCATCTGAGATTACCTGGTTCGTCACACGAGTGAGTCAAGTCTCCAAACGCCAGAGGTCGGTGACGTGACATCCCAACGATGAGATGCCTATGGATCAAGCAGTTAACCAACCAATTTTATGGGGGATAAGTTCACCAACAATTTCAAAGGGAAAGCAATGGTTGATGATATGGGAACCAGGGGTGCAGGGTTTTGACCCACTGCCAAATATACTAGATGACCATTTGGTAGATGTGAACAATCGTTCGGGCCCGAAGTGACTCGCGTCCGAAGAAGCATCATCCGTAGGTCTGTGGGAAGCAATTGCAAAACGTTCGTATTGTAGATAATTTGTCGTTTTCCGTATGTTATTGCATGGTATTGCCATTCATGCAGGGTGATGGGACATGATGGGACACCAACCGTAGGCATTGGGACCATGCATTTGTTTCCGACAGGAAGCATGATGCTGGAACACAGGCAAAGCATGTTTGTTCAGAGCATGGTGATGACTCGTTCGTAGCTTCACATCGGTCGGCGAGAATTTCTTGCTGGGGATGGGACCCAGTCCATGATGGCGGGTCTTATCAGCATGACCAGGAACGTCATCCGTTGGCGATAATTCCCTATTCTTACTCTTATCAACATTCAGGCTGCTTGGTAGAATTTGGCTTTGTTGACGTTGGTAATCATCATCATCATCATCATCATCATCATCATCATCATCATCATCATCATCATCATCATCACCATCCTCGCCGTCCTGGTCGCAGTCGTAGTCATTGTCGTTGTCATTGTCCTTCTTGTCGTCATCGCCGTCATCACCATCGTAGTCGTTGCATGTCGTGTTCTCCAGCATTATCATCTTCACAACACGAACCAGTCATGCATCAAGATGGGTCTATACATCCATGAACGTTATTTCCTGTTGACCATCACTATCACAATTATCCACCAAGTTTCATGATGTCTAGTGAGCATCTCCTATTAATCATCAAGATTTCAAGATTTCAACATGTTTCAACCACAACTGGAGCCGAGCAACCACACCAGCCATTGCCATCAGATGAAAAGCGTTGAGGCTTCGGTCATGGATACCTGGCGGACGACGAGGTGTTGCGACTGATGGATCTGCGGAGCATTGGCGAATATCATGGTGTTTTTCTCGAGAAAAGTCGTCGATCTTGGAAGGAGAACTTTATGACAGGGAATGTGTAGTTAGCATGTGTTTTGGAAGTTTGGGACACCCCCGATGTAGAAAACAGAGACATCATTGATGCTTTAGTTCGATCAGGATAGACTAGCCCAACCAAACACATTCACAACAATCATTGTGTCATGAACTCTCTCTCTCTCTATACATGTATATATATATATATCAAACTTTTAACTTACGTCCATTCCCTCTAGTTCATCATATGGGTTATCCGGTTGCTACAGTAATGGATTTAGCGCCACGAGAATCATCACGGTGGGAACACAGCTAATGCACAGCAGCAGCACCTCATGCAACAGCAATGCTTTCTGAGTTACTTCAGCTGTTTCTAGCAACCCCCAAGGTGTGCTTTCTGCTTTCTTTCTACAGGAAAAGGAGGTTGGCGCCAGCCAAAACAACAAAAAACCATTGCAGGAATGCTGAGTCAATCCTTTGTAGTGGGATCCCTGGGGGTTAGTTGGGACTTCCACTTGTCTCCATCTTGGTGACTCGCTTAGTAGGGAATCTACATGCATCTATCCACTCAGCCGTAGGGGGTCGGACATCAACATCATTCGCTGCAGAGATTCAGCCCAAAGGGTGCTGTTCTGCGGGCAATTTGGCCTCGAACCTTTTCAAGCTCAAACGTTGTAGGCCCGTAAAGTTCAACCCTCTCTCTCATGCTTGGGTGTCACAACCCCGATCACTACTGTCCCTACTGCAGAGATGCAACGTGGACAACCGCCACCAACCCTTGTGGTGTGCGCGTCATTTGCGCAGGTCAAGGCTGACTATGAAGGCTTGTCCAAGCTTGTGTGTGGAGTCCCGGGGATGGAACGTGCGCAGTCATAGGTCGATAAGAAAAACTCTTCGGGGTGGCGGAATGAATCACCTGGGACCCAAAATATCTAGAAATGTCCCATATAACGAGTTCACGTTTGTACAAAGTGCCAGCAATCACTTTTGCATAATTTCTGATTTCGTTTTCTGCTGACATTTTGGAGGATGGGCACCTACCTTGAAAAAAATGATCAGAACAAACAATCCGCTCATTCAATTGTGCTCAGCAAGGGCTTTCACGCATCGGACGTTTGTAAGGCTTGTACTGGACGTCAATGCGGTGGAAGCTCGCTAATTTGGTGGAAGCTCACTTCCCTTCAAATTCCAATTGACCGCATTTTCCGATTCATGATCAGCAGCGAGTAGGGCTAGTAGCCATTCTTTGAAGATCTTTTAAGACTAACCAATCAATATCCCCACCATTAGCTGTTGCATACCAATTGCACACTACACCATTGGATTAGGCCATAGAATATATTCCCCACTACCCCACTACACAATTTTCATCATCAACGACTCACAGCCATGGCACTATAGCGTCCTTAGGTTCGCCACGCGGGAGATGTTTGCTCGGAACGCTTGGGCCAACAAGGCACGGGGTATGACCTTGGTTCCCCCCCCCCCATGTGGCCCTGAACGATGGCCATATGGGGTTGGCCATGATGGTTGTCCTCAGGACGCAACACCTATGGAGTAGCACCATTGGCTCTTGGACTGTCTGGGGATGACATATTTTGCAGATCTCTTATTTTGGTTGGTAGATTTCAATCTCTTGAAGCTGGTGATGATTGTGCAAGAGCGGGATGTGCCAATTGACAGTGATGAATGATAGTTTATGGTGGTTGTCAACGATGGTTTCTGAAGGTTTGCAATCACCAAGTCAACATGGATGATCGCATCCCCCAACATCAGCCCTTGGCATCCCTCACCTTACTATTAAGTCTCTACATTGGACAAACCGAAGGCTATGATTTGTTCCTTGACTAAACCAGTTTGCCCTGGGTGGGTTGAATCTTGGCACGCAGGAACTCTCCTGGAAAGGCAAAATCATATGATGTCCTGTTCATTGTCGATAGGAGCACTGCATCGGATGAGATTTGGGCACTGCTGGTCTCATCTTGGGTGAACCAAGAAAAAACTATCCGTTTCTGCACCTTTTGTGAAGGTCGCGTTTCTGCACTGTTTGTGAGAGTCGCTCACCCACCTGTTGTTTTTGATTGGGACTGTAAACACATGAACAACCGCTGCAACTGTTTGCCACATGACCTCCAGGTCATTGTTGCAACATCCACAGGCAGGCTTTCCAATCACAGATGATCCCCAGCTGATCAGCCCCTTCCACCACCAAGAAATCCAGCCACGCTAGGCACCCTTCGTTCCAAGCTCCCATGGTAGCACTGTGGGGTACCCATCTTGGGTGACCAGCTCGTTACTGCTTGGGTCACCAAGGCAATCCACACCGCCTGCAGGTCATCACCTTGGCCTATTACCCCGATGGTCGTCAAGAACAGCTCCTCCGAGACCATGGTGCGGGGATCCGTGGGTTGGACGGTTGGGTTGTTCAAGGGTGGTACCTATGTGGTACCGATGGGAGCCACCCGTCTTAGGGAAATGACGGTGACCTATATGACATATCGTGCCTCACATTTGAGAGGAGGATTGGTGGCTTCAAATCTTTGAGTGGCTCAATGGCAGAAGAGTCCCCCAGTTCCCGAGCATCCGAAACTGGAATCGTAGAGTTGGATGTGATAAACTCATCTTTTTTACTTTTTTCTCCCTAGTGTAATCCTACAAACTTCTCCCTAGTGTCATCCTACAAACTGACCGAGTTCAAAGTTGGGTGGACAGCTCGGTTCGTATGCCACTTGTGACCTTGGCTTGTGACATTCCACGCCCCAGCACTAAAATGGTTTGGTTGGGCTGGGGCTGGATATTTTGATGCGTACTGCACCCTTGGATTTAAACGCACGATGTTGGTCATGAGTTGTTGGTATTGGATCATAATCTCAATAGATCATAATTTGCAAATTGTTATGGCCATAGTTATACTTAGCTATCTCAATAGATCCTTATATCTAATATTAATCATTATTTATCAATTCATCATAGCGACGATAGTCGGCTTGCAATCCTCTCAGTGATAATAACCTTCCAATGGGTCATAGTTCATGGGCCAAATCAACCAGCCATGGATGGGACCCCATGGCCTAAGAAGGGGAGGCCCACCAGCTGGTCACCAGTGCTGCAGGCATAGCCGAGCCGAGCACTCAGTCCTGCGGTGACGGTGACACAGCGGTTCCGTCATGTGACTTGGGGGTTTCTTAAGCCATGGAAAACCCCAAAGCTATGGTTGGTTTCTTACTACAAATGGTTTTCGGATGATTCATTTGAGAACAATTGGATAACTTGAATGCCTGATTAGATGAATTGATAGTTCTGAATTAAGCGAAAGCAAAGATTCTTGCCAATTCATGTGAATTGACCAAATACAAGGGACTGTTGCCAATACTAGTACATGAAGTAGATGACAATGCAATGAGAAGTTGCCTTGAAGATGGTAGATCATTGTTTGTACTATCCCACCAACCTGTCATTTCATCTTTAAGTATTCATCTTATATTGTTGGTAGGGCCCCTTTTGAAATATCACTTTGACATTTGCTGGTTAGAGATGCGCTGGCTCACTTGCGATATTCAATAGCCATGTGTAGATCAATATTCAATAGCCATGTGTAGGTCACGTCTTGGTGATGAACACATCGAAGGAAACTCAAAAATCCTGAATGTTAGGTTTGACGACAAAATCGTGAATGACTTTTATAACGAAGTTGAAGCTCTAGCTAAAACTCACTTGCGAAAACGGATGAATCATCTACTTGTTCGCCTCGCTAAGACGGCAAACCTCGGCACCAAGGCGCTTTTTTGGAACCTTGTTGTAAACTGGACCCGACAGTTGTTGTGTTTGAAGCAATGTTCAGGCTATAAAAGGTTACATGTTTATGCAAAAACAAACATGGATGTATCATCTACTTGTAATTTTGCTCTCAAACTTGCTGTAAAAAGTTAAGATGTGGTTTCTGCCACAACTTTCAAACGATGTGGTTGCCTCCTTGTTGGATGCACCGGTCGATCCGGGACACCATGGTGTGTTTAGTAAGAGCAGCCACTCCTGGGTAGCGAGATTTCTATTCTGCATGGTCGTTCGACGGTGATGCCATATATGATGCCTTTGATTTGTGCACTAATTGAAAATTGCTGTTTCAATTACTGTTGCTAGATTTATGAAGAATCCCACTGCAAACAGACGTTCCATGACTACTTTTTGCGATCCTATCAATACTGTTGAGTGAAGTATCACTTGTTGGACCATCCCTAAGCTCGAGGAATGATCTAAATATTGACCATGGCTGAGATATTCAGCATCTACTCCAGGATATCATGTTTGGTAATTACTACCGATGTATCGAACACTGGAGTATAGATTCATATATGAAACCATTTATGTATTAGGAATCTATTCGCATACAAATATCCACACTATTTATATATATATAGTATTGTAGTGGATCGTCTATCTATATATCTATAAACATCTTATGGCAAAATTTACCATCACTACAGCACATTTGGTCACAACTAAGCTACGATCAATACATCACGCTGCTGAGTTCAAGCTGAGGCAAGCTGACTTGCTCCACATGATGAGCTATGACCAAAGTGCGGGCAGAGCTGAAACGATGAAGCAACCGTTGGTTAATCTTGGTGACCCTTGGTTGATTCGGGATAACCATATGCTTAAAGCTTAAGAATGATGTTGACTTCGTTGATTGACGAACCTTTTATGATTGATTTGGGACGACCATTTGCTGTTGGTGAACGCAGCTCTTGGGTAGCAGTTGATGTAGCAGTGGACCACCAAGTCTGGCTGGGATCCACCTGCCCTGGAGGCATAGGCCAAAATTTCATTAGAAGTCACCATGAATCATGATCCGAGAGGACATCCGAGCATTGTTTGGAAGAAGTTGTTGACCAGTCATGATCCTGGGTAATCCTGCAACCTTGTGGTGCGCTCGACGTGTTTATATATTGAGGAATCCGCAACAAAAATGAGCCATTAATTGATAGATATGTAAACAATCCAATTTGTTAATGAGGTGTTGTTAACATCAACAATCAATATTAATGAGCCATTGTTAATTTTCACAATCCAATTTGGACAGAGGTGTTCTTCATTTCTTTCACACACCACGGTGTGTTGCGTAGACGTTTGATTTTTGGTTGTTTGCGTTGACATGTCTAATTAGAAAAGCAAATCACTTGGCATCAACAAATTCCCATCTTAGCTACCAAGTAATTGCACACCTGTGCAGCTACGCCTAAAAGACACCGAAGTCGCGTTCGCATGACCCATGTGGATTTCGGAAAAGCGCCTCGTTGATTCCCTATGGTCACTTGGGAAGACCCACGTCGGGCCAGGTGGTGCGCACCACAGCTCCCTGGACTACGGGAAGAAGAGCGTGGTCCAGGGGTCGGAGCCTCAGTCGACGCGGTGGTCACATGGGGAAACTTACCACGTGTCACGTTGCAAGTGGACGATGCGGACCCTGAGGTGACCCATTGAGTAGCGAAGTTAGCCAATCATTAGGAGGCCTTAGCTGTTGAATATGAGAAGAACAAGACATGGCTGTCAACTCACATTAAAGTTATCATGTTTGCTATTTGTACAGTCCAACCAAAATTGAAGCAGTTTTAAGCACAGAATTCAGACTATTGGACCATTAGCATGAGTAGCCATTGTCCGATATTTAGTGATGATTATCAACCAGATTGACTATACAACCAATATTAACCACTGTTAAGCACTATCAACCACTATTCACCTGAAGCAATGAATACCAGGTATGCTGCACTTAGGTAAGATAACTAAGCTCCTCGACCGGTCGACGTTTTTCCTTGCACTCTCTAAACCTGCTGCTGAGTCTGTGATTTTGCTTCAGGTTTCATGCTGAGCTCTTCAACCATCATATAAGCACCACTTTATCATCATCAACCACCATTGAGCCACCATTGAATCATCACTACGGGTCATTCATCATCCTATATCCATCATCATCCTATATCCATCATCATCCTATATCCATCATCATCCTATATCCATCATCATCGTATATCCATCATCATCGTATATCCATCATCATTTTATTTCCATAATCATCCTATATCCATCATCATCCTATATCCATCATCATCCTATATCCATCATCATCATCATCATCATCATCATCATCATCATCATCATCATCATCATCATCAGTGAACTCACCTGCGGCTGGGTCAAGCATCATCTCAGCACCATTTGACGTCTACTAAAGGTAGTTCATCATCATTTAGCGAGCATTTATCCGTTCTTGTTGGAGATGTTAACCACCGTTGCCAAGCCCAACTCCAAACCCTTGGGAGGGCACCCTGCGACCAGGAAACGTATCTTGTCTTCTGCAGCACGGCAGCTGACCATGGGAGTGCCCTTCTATGGTGGGCACCGGGGTGGTGTCGCGGGGGCTTGGAAACAATGACCATACTGAATACGAATGGTTGAAGAAGCCATTTATTGAGCATATCACAAACCATTCATCAAAATTGACTCACCAAAGTTTTTGTTCGAAGCTGCAGGTTTGCTACACTAAGCAACTATTGAACAACCATTCATCAACCATTGATCAACCATTGACTCACCAAAAAGCTGCAGGTTTGACCTATTCCGAAGCTCTCCAGGTCGACACAGTCGCCATGGAGACTGGACCACCTATGAAGACTTGGTGTGGAGACGCGGACATGGCCAGGTGGGTCGATATGAACCAATAATAGGTGGCTCGATATGAACCAATAATAAGGGGGAATAATAACCCAAAAATGGCTAAACAAATTGTTGATGGGCAAAAAAAAGGTTGAGGAATGGTTGATTAATGGTTGTTACATGGTTGATTAATGGTTGATGAATGGCTGATTCATGGTTATACTCAGTGGTCCAATCAATAGGTAATTGATGATTGATAGGTCAAACAGCTATTTGACCTGGTTGGTGGTTTGATTGACATTTGTTATTTTCCCAAATGTAATTATTGACAAGTGGTTGGTTAACAAACATATTTTTCATGGGTTGGTTCAACCACCAACCAGAAACCATCAATCATGGGTGATAATCAACAAAAACAATTGCTTAAAAAAAGGGGTACAGCTGGGCCAGTTGTAGCATCACTTTTGGCATTATTAGTAGCTTATGTAGCATTCTTAGTCACTTCTTAGTAACTCATCATTGTCATCATAGTGGTCGTCGTAGTTGTCGTCGTTATAGTCGTCATCGTCAGCAGCATCAACTTCATCATAAGTGGAACATGTTTGACTAAAGTCTAAAGTCAGCAACATTTCCCCATATTGAAATTGTTGGTCACCAGCAGAAGCATCGGCGAGGATTCCGAGCAAGCAATCTGGTTGGGAGTTTCAAATGTTGTTGATGTGCAGCCAGACCTGGGGAGGTTCCAATTGACCACCATATTTGTTGGGAGCAACAAATTGTCAAGCCGTGATTTTTACTTCACATGTTTTTGAATTAATCAGAAATAGATCTGCTAACCAGAGCCCAGTGATTGCCAGTGATTGCCTTGATATCTCTGGTCATTTTCTGTAATCAAGCCTGGCGAGCTGGAGGACCACCAGAAATTCGATCGGAAAGTCCATGTTTGGCTTTCCACCTCAGCGGTTGCATAGGAAATCACCAGGACTTCGCTTGCGCATGGCCAGCGCATCGCCATGGCCGGGTCACCACGATCCGAGGTTCAAAGACATTGGCCATTGGATTTCAGCCGCGATGCCGTGGATGCACCAGAACGAGGTCCTGCGACGGGTCCGGTGGTGCAGGGGAGATGAGGGGGTCCAGCGATTGAGCGATTTGGGGCACATGGATCCCCCCAATTAATTTTCACTGTGATGTACCGTTATCAAGCTATTGATTTTACAGAAAGATCAATGTCTAATCATTCATGAACCATGAACTAACCATAATTAACCCAACCTTAGGAATTCCCATCGTGCTAGCGTAGGGTTTATATACTGATATAATTAACCACCTGCCAGACCAACAAAATGCAACGTTGACTGTACTGTTTTTTGGGGAAAAAATGGTGGTGCTGGGATACCAATGAAGAGATCATGATGTATTTAAGAGTCATGACAATTAATGATGATTAATGAATGATGATTACACTACACAAATCATCAATATAGCCAATCCCAAAAAAGATTGTTTGTTATTCGGGCAAGCTTAATGAATGGTCAATCATGGTGAATGATCATCAGAATGATGATTTGTTCATGAGTCTCAATTCATAGAATGATGATGTTCGTTAGTAGACGATTACAGTGCTGGTTTATTGACTTTCGATGCTGCTGATGGTTAACACTCAGGACCGATGGTTTATAGCTGATGAATTGGAGGATCATCATGGTTGATAATTGTATAATTGTTGATTAATACAATGATTAATCTGGTGGTGAATAGCTGAGCATCAGCCGTGTTCGCTGGATATGACCAAGAACAGTTTTGAAGATCATGATGATGGCTTTTGGTCGTCAGTTCTTACATCATGAACACACATTTGGATACATTTGGGGCTTTCTTGAAATGCTGGGACCCTAAAAGTGGTTGGTTTAGTACTATTAACGTTATTAATGGTTAATATTGGATGATGACTGGGTGGACCCCTATGGTTTGAGAAACCCACATTTGATCGCAACGTTGCTTGCGTGGGTGTTTTTCAATTTGGCAGCACCAGCGACTTCGCCTATGACTGGGCAGCACTATTTTCCAGAGGTTCTTTTCCATGCCTTTTGAACCAAACCTGAAGTGTTGAGCTTTTCACATTGCTTTTACCACCAGGTAGCCACCAGTTCAGTCACAAATTTGATCCATTCGAGCAGTGTCAGGAGCCCTTGTCCACTCGTGCATAGCAATCAGAAAATCCTTCTGGAAGGAATGCCTGATGTGGATCCATAGTTTCATTGCTTCCTCCCAGCCGTTGCCTGACTATTTTAGGTATGTTTAATCATTGCTGTATCAGCCACGCTTGATCATGGTTGATGTCGACCATTCTTAAGTCTTATCATTTACCAACTTGATTATGAGCAGTATGAGATCGTATATAAACGATTATGAAGATTTATTAACAATTCCTATCCATTACTCATAACCATTGCGGCAGAAAACCATTATCGTCCAGTGTGTTTGACCGTTCAGAGCCGTGCTTAACCATCATTAGTGGTAATAAGACCTCATAACCATTATGAACCAGTATATATTGACCAATATTAGCCATTCTCAACCACCATAAAGTCACCATGATTGACCGTATAATATGATTATAGATATCATGATTCTATTGAACATGGATAATTGCCAACAGTTCTTAAGTATCACCCCGTCATTTTTACCACTTCAGCGGAGCAGGAGCCACCATTGGCTTCAACGGTGTGCGGGCTCTCAGCTCGCAGGATGACCATCCCATGTGCTGAACTTGTGCACAGCGAAGTGGCAATGCTGGGGAATACGAAGGTCATGATCTTTAATGATCATTAATTGATGATGATGCTCAATGATGTGAATTCAAACTATTGTACTTGCCGATTCTTGTGATTATAGCTCCAAATCTAACCAGTCGTTCTTAGCGAGGTTGGTCGTGATAGTGACTGATCTTGTGCAATGTGTTTTCCAACTGTTCTGCGCAAGATTGATTTTTTGTTTTCTTCTCGCGCTGGTGTAATGATGGTTGGGAAACACTTATCCGGCCTGTGCTTTTGAACATTTTTTATTTTCCCCAGTAATTAACAAATGGTTGGTCGACCAATACTTTTCATAGCGGTGGCTCAACCACCTTCCAGTGATAACGGTCGCTCATGGTTGTTTTTGTGGGTACCCCTATTCCGAGAAGCTCGCATTCGAGAAACAAAGTCCACCATGGTAGATAAGTGACTCAAAAACCAAGTACTCATGGGGAAACCCAAAAAGTGGGAAACTCCCATTTATAATAGTGGTTTAGGTCCCAACTCTAACTCCCATAGTTGGGTCCCAAGTGTGTTAATTCCATCTATGTGGGTGTTCCTCAAAATAGGGCGACCCCCCAAATCATCCATTATTAACCATATATATAGTAGTTAACCAACCATTTTTGGGGTCCCCTATGGCTTGAGAAACCCGCATGTGAACCCCAACTGGTTGCTTTTGGGGTACCCCCACCCAGTCATCATCCTGTCCGACAGTTTCACTCCGTTCCGGACCGAGGTGTCGACCATGCGCTTGAAAACCAACTACTCCTTGCAGGAGGGCATTGCCGGAGCATCGTGGACGCGACCAGCCAAAGCCGATGGGTTTTTAGCTGGGCTAATGGGCAGTAATTGTTAACTAGATTTAACTAACATTTAGTAATGGTTCATAATTGGAATCATGTTTAGTGATTAATGGGTTAGGTTAACTATTTGTTAGTAACGGGTAGTAATGGTTATTAGTTATTAATGGTTAACAAATCAACCAGCTAATAGTTATTAATGGTTAATAATGGTTAGTAATGGTTAATTATCAATGGTGGCTGTTTTTAGTAACCACTGGAATAGTTAATTCCAATAGCAATGGTTACTATTCCAATTAGCAAAAATGTGTTTAAAATGGCTAATGGTTTGTAATGGTTAATGGTTAGTAATGGTTATTAATGGTCAGTAATGGTTCAGAATTGGAATCATTAATGGTTGATGGGTTAAGTATTTGTTGTTCATAATTTGAACCACACTACTAAATATTAGTGTGTTTATGCTATAGTTTTAACAGGAGCTTATGACTAAATCAACCTGTTGAGCAATACTAAATGAACTACCTAATCGTCGTTCAAAGCTGATCATTCAGCCAAAGCCGAGAAACATAGCATATACCATCTACTAAATCCACCAAAGTGTAACACATTCTACAGAAAATCAATCAAATTTACCGTCACCTATGTTTGTTTCATGCAACACCTTCTGAATGCCTACATTGTTGTTGAAACACAAAACACGACTTTTACAGGTTCGTTTCATACCAATGTTCATTCATCAATGATCTTGGCCCTACTGGCTGGCACGTTGGTACTCCATGAAGTGCCAAACTACAACGCAAACTCACCAACCGTTTCGTTCAAAATCCGGCCACGAGGCGGGGCTTACAGCGTGTTCGTGGCAACGCGATGGTGAGCAGAACTCTTGGGTAATTTCCGGGCGGTTTTAGGGCAGTTTTTAGCCGCAGATAGAATGGTATTCTTGGCGAATCTTAACGTACTTATACCGTTTGGGGCGCCCACCTCTTAGTTTACCTATCAAGACTGGTGACATTGAACTCCCAGGGGATCGTTTCCCAGAATCTCATGGCGTCGCTGGCGCAGTTGGTGCTGTTGGTCCATTGCTGTTCCTGGCAGTGAAAGATGTGAATTCTAAGCTTAGGGTGTTGTGATCTGGTTCATTGATGCTGCTTAGTTTATGGATGTCTATGGTTGAGTAGTTGCTATATATAACGGGGGCCCATCGGTTAGGAATGGTTCATTGATTAATCCCGTGTTTTTGGTTGGTTTGTTCCAACAGCAGGTGATTGTCGTACCAGCACAAACATGACAACAGGTGTGTGGGGTAGGCCTGGATCCATTTTCACCAACTAGCCGTCGTGCAATGTTGAACATCATCAGATATTGGAGTGACTGTGATTTAGATAGTATCACATGTTTGCCACATTTAACAAACAAGGTGTTCTTCGCAAAAGAACATATATACATCTTACGTAGCTATCAGATATTTGAAATGATTTGACATCTCTTTCTAAAAAACCATATGTCTTAGATGCATCAGGGATTAATCAACCAAATTTTAAAAGACACATCTACATACATCTTAACTTGTTTCAGAGATTTAGGATAGCTCAACCAATCGAATTTTGGTAGCACCCGAGCGGCGTATGACCATGGCGCCACTCAGGTAATGATCTGGGAGGTTGGGCAAGATTGCCGCCTGGTTCCTGTGGCCGGGGCTCCTGGCGACGGCAACGATGTGAGCAGTCAGCAGTAGTGAAGCATCACTAAGCATCACCATCAACCAAGCATCAGTCACCAGTGATGATTGTTGCTAATAAGCCATGACCCAGCAACAATCATCAAGCATCATCAAGCATCATCAAGCATCATCAAGCATCATCAAGCATCATCAAGCATTATCAAGCATCATCAAGCATAATCAGGCATTATCAGGCATCATCAAGCATCATCAAGCATCATCAAGCATTATCAAGCATCATCAAGCATAATCAGGCATTATCAGGCATCATCAAGCATCATCAAGCATAATCAGGCATTATCAGGCATTATCAGGCATCATCAAGCATCATCAAGCATCATCAAGCATCATCAAGCATAATCAGGCATTATCAGGCATTATCAGGCATCATCAGGCATCATCAAACATCATCAAGCATCATCAAGCATCATCAAGCATCATCAAGCATCATCAAGCATCATCAAGCATAATCAGGCATTATCAGGCGTCATCAGGCATCATCAA
>VSDK01029027.1:105664-122018 GCA_009767595.1 Symbiodinium kawagutii
TATCAAACATCATCAAGCATAATCATGCATGATCAGGCATTATCAGGCATCATCAAGCATCATCAAGCATCATCAAGCATCATCAAGCATCATCAAGCATAATCAGGCATTATCAGGCATGATCAAGCATCATCAGGCATCATCAAGCATGAACCATCAACCATCAGGCATGCGAACCGTCCACACGAAGCCACTACACAATCGTGACACTGGTTAACTACAGCACGTATGCTTCACTGGCGGATCGATCATGCGATTTGTGATTGGGGGTGGGATTCTTGACCGCCGATGATAAACCATTTGTCACATGCTTTACCTAGTCTATGGCATTTATTTGCATTTTTGAAAACTTGTTTTTTTTTTCTGAAGACTTTGGAATGTATTTGGGAGTCGCATCGCAGTTGTGTGCGATTGCCATCCATTGCTTTGATACGATTTGTTTCCGCTATTCAACCTACTGAACATGTTCACTCCCACTGCTCAACCACTGATGAACATAGAAATTGACCACTCATTATCCATTATTAAACACTACAGTAGTAGACACTAGTTAATCACTAATTAAGCATGGTTCCAGCACCACCACCCAGTTGATAGTTACTATCAGCCCACATTTCCCGGGTGCTTTGGCCTCGTGGTGGACGTAAGGTGCATGGGCAGACTACGCATGTGCAGCACTCGTGTGGGTTGTGGGGTGGTTTTGAGAACTTAAAAATGATGGCTTATAGGGATTTAGAACCACTCATCATGGTTCATGATAGGGGATGATAACCAACAAGAATGGCAAAGCAACGACTATTTGGTGGTTTCTTAGAATTGAAGTGCATGCATTTTTAGTCAAAATGATTGCTATTCGATGCTTTGGGGGGTACCCCCATTTTGAGAAACCACCAAATAAATAAGCATGTAGTTGTGAGACACAACTTAATCTAACTGTGTTTTACAGATAAATGATCATATAGTAAATGTACATGTGATTGTGCACGAGTATGGCTCTGACATGTTCTGAACGAGACATAAATGCTAGAATTACCAACGCTTTATCAAGCTTTATTCACGTGGATGGACGTTGAAATGTGAATCCTCTTGGTACTCAGTTCCTGTGTACACTTTCGAATTGACCTGCTCAGTTAGCATTAGTTCCAGCATATTTGGCAGGGTTGCAACCACTTATCCCTTATCCATTGATGTTTTTTTGGACATATTTTTCAGGTGTGCAAGTTGGGAGGTGGATGAATTGATCGACTCGAAGCAATGGGAGATCCAGGTCCTACCAACAGGTGATCAGCTGCCTCGTCGCGAACGAGCCAGGTCCGAACGTGTCCTGAGGATGACGCTTCGCTGTTGCTGCTGGGCTGGATCTGTCCAGTGCGCCGTTGCCCCCCCCACCAAGCAATGATAATCATTGGCTGGTTGGTGGTTATTAATAGCTGGTTAGTAATGGTGACTTATGTTGAATGATGGCTTGGAAGTTTCAGACGTCTACCATAGTTTATCTGGTTGGTGGTTTGATTCACAAATTCACATCTTTTTTCCCTACTGATTATTAAGAAATGGCTTGTTGACTAAGTGACTAAAATTTTCTTGGGGGTTAAAACCACCAACCAGATAGGGAAACCAATAATTAACCATGACTGATAGACAATAGGACAGCAGCTATAATCTATTGATAATGGTTAATCCTGATATATACATATTAATCGGATCAATAGATAATAATAAGTATTATAAGATATTATAACCATCAATGTGATTGTGAAATAGGGAACCCAAATAGTGAACCATATAGCAACAATAGTCAGTATCGATTGGGAAACTCACCAGCTGCAGAGAATTTTTGGACAAGCCCTTAGCAAGACAGTGGCTTGCTTTGGCTGATGCTCCTGACCAGTGTTAATTAATCATGAACAACCATTGTTCACCATCATTCATCATCATTCATCATCATTTATCATCATTCATCATCATTCACTATTATAGGTTTCTATGGTAGGAATATGGTAGGATTTGATCCATATTCTTTACTATTTATTGCTACATGATCAATGATGATCATGATCAAGCATTGTTCAACAGTACGTAGTAAGAACCGTTTTAAGGAAAGATCATAATTTGTTTGAACTGCTTCATGAAGCACCGGTTCATTGGATCATGATGAGGTTCATGTATATGGTGGTTTCTCAAAGTAGGGGACCCCCCAAATCATCCAGATTTATCAAACATTTATAGCAATAAACCACCAATTCTTAGGGGACCCTATTTTGAGAAACCACCATGTGGCTTCCGACCGGCATCCTTGGTGAACCATGGCTGTTGGTGTACTGGTCGGACCGCTGAAAAAAGTTCACAAATGCCAGCGCTTGTCAAGCTGCCAATCAGATCTAGTAGTAATTATCTAAGTCTTGGGATTGGCATACAAGCAATGGTTTGATGATGGAAGTAAGCATCTAACAAGCATCTAATAGCAAATAAAGCATCTAACAAGCATCTAATAGCAAGTAAAGCATCTAATAAGCGAAAATGACACTTACCACTATTCCTGAACAAATAAAGAATGGCAAGTTGAACAAAATGAAGAATGGCTAATGCATGTTAATGCTTTTGGAACATATTTTTGACTGATGTTTGAAATGTCGATCATGTTTTTTGGCATAGGTGGAAATAATCAGAGTTGACATGTTCACAATGGTTGAACAAGAGATAGTGCAATTACCAAGTGATGTTTCACAATTCAAAAGAATGGGATAGTGTGAATGTAGATTCATGCAGCTCATTTCACTCTTCGTCAACCTATGTGCGGAGCA
The DNA here is from genome assembly GCA_009767595.1 of Symbiodinium kawagutii. Taxonomy (NCBI): domain Eukaryota; class Dinophyceae; order Suessiales; family Symbiodiniaceae; genus Symbiodinium; species Symbiodinium kawagutii. Next base: position 108,469 of record VSDK01029027.1, read on the forward strand.
CCAGAGCACCGGCTTGTGGATCAAGACTTTTTACCGGTGAAAACAGACTTGTGATCAAGAAGGGCCGGGTGATGATTACCCAAATGATGTTGGTCTACCTATTGAGTTCCTACATCATTAAGTCAACTTGTACTCCACCAAAAACAAGGGCCCACTTTTCAGGTAAGCATCAAGGACACTCAGAATCGCAGTAGCGTGACACCATGCACCATCCGGAGACACCGCGGAATGAACTTCATGTCTTCTGTTTGAATGGTGAAGAGTGCACCGTGAGCGTTTGCCCTTCCACATTGGGAAGAGAATTGCTTGAGATAGTTGAGGGACAACTCTTGCCAAAGCGAGGTGCAAGGCCTACTCTCCACCACCTTGCTTCACCGCTGGTGCTGAACCAAACATTGCAAGAGCAGGGCATCGCTGGAAAAACTGTAGCGCTGTCCTGTACCTATCTTCCTGCTGATCTACTTGCTGCAGCAAGGGTCTGTGTTGCAAGGGGTTACGCAGATCGCATTTTCACGTTCCACCTGTTGCTTGCGCAATCTTCCCCGCACCTTGAATACCTTGATTCTTAGCCATAACTTTGATCAAAACCTGGATCAGGTGACCTTGCCGAGCAACCTCCAAACTTTGACTTTCGGCGATATGTTCAATCAAAGCCTGGATAAGGTGACTTTGCCGAGTAATTTGAGAAGTTTGACTTTTGGCGATATGTTCAATCAAAGCCTGGATCACGTCACCTTGCCAAGCAACTTGCAAACTTTGACTTTTGGTTGCACGTTCAATCAAAGCCTGGATAGGGTGACCCTGCCAAGCAACTTGCTAACTTTGACTTTGGGGCGTGCTTTCAATCAAAGCCTGGACCATGTGACCCTGCCGAGCAACTTGCTAACCTTGACTTTTGCTCATGCGTTCAATCAAAGCCTGGATCGGGCGACTTTGCCAAGCAACTTGCAAACTTTGACTTTCGGGAGTGCTTTCAATCAAAGCCTGGACCATGTGATCCTGCCGAGCAGCTTGCTAACCTTGACTTTCGGTCATGCGTTCAATCAAAGTCTGGATCGGGTGACATTGCCCAGCAACCTGCAAACTTTGACTTTCGGCGGTATGTTCAAGCACAGCCTGGATTGGGTGACTCTGCTGAGCAATTTGCAAACTTTGACTTTCGGTTTTGAGTTCAATCAAAGCCTGGATCGGGTGACCTTGCCGAGCAACTTGCAAACTTTATCTTTCGGTTTGGAGTTCAATCAAAGCCTTGATCGGATGACCTTGCCGAGCAACTTGCAAACCTTGAACTTTGGGGGTATGTTCAATCACAGCCTGAATCTGGTGACCCTGCCGAGCAACTTGCAAACTTTGACTTTCGGTTTTGCCTTTAATCAAAGTCTGGATCAGGTGACTCTGCCAAGCAGCTTGCAAACTCTAACTTTCGGTGGTATGTTCAATCAAAGCCTAGAGAAGGCCACATTTCCGAGCGACCTGCAAACTTTGACTTTTGGCAATCTGTTTAATCAAAGCCTGGATCACGTGACCTTGCCGAGCAACTTGCGAACTTTGGCTTTTGGCGATATGTTCAATCAAAGCCTGGATGAAGTGAATTTGCCAAGCGACTTGCAAACCTTGACCTTCCGTGGTATATTTAATCAAAGCCTAGATCGGGTGATCTTGCCGAGCAACTTGCAAAGCTTGACTCTCCGTGGTATGTTTGACAAAAGGCTGGATCAGGTGACCTTGCCGAGCAACTTGCAAACTTTGACTTTCGGTCGTGAGTTTAGTCAAAGCCTGGATAGGGTGACCCTGCCGAGCAACTTGCAAACTTTGACTTTCGGTCGTGGGTTCAATCGAAGCCTAGATAGGGTGACCTGGCCGAGCAACTTGCAAACTCTGACTTTCGGCGATATGTTCAATCAAAGCCTGGATCGGGTAACTTTGCCGAGCAGCTTGCAATCTTTGACTTTCGGTCGTGAGTTTAATCGAAGCCTGGATCGCGTGACCTTGCCGAGCAACTTGCAAAATTTAACTTTTGGTTGCGCGTTCAATCAAAGCCTGGATCGGGTGAGCCTGCCCAGCAACTTGCAAACCTTGACTTTTGGGGAGGATTTCAACCCAAGCCTCCTGGTTGGTTTGACCTTGCCGAGTAGCGTTTTGACCCTGAATTGGGCACGGACAACTGAAACCATGACAGTAAGCGTGCTCTGACTTTGATTTAAATACCGAGGGAATAGTCCGTTGATGAAGCACCACTTTTCATTGTTGCATTGATTGCAGCTGTGTTTTGCGACGATGCCTGCGGATTGCAAGCCACACGGCACATGACAAAATAGTTTGTCAGCCGCTGAGCCCATGCAACACATTATTGGGTTCGACTTTGCGTCGCAGAATTTTGAAGGTAAGTTGTCACCAAATTGCAATGGCTAAGTTAAACTGTTGTATTCTCTTTCCTTTCATGACGTTCAATCATGCTGAATCATCTTGGGACGGCCAGGTTGCTTTCGGCCGGAGAAAACCACAGTGATTAGAAGTTGATGGTAACAAACCGTAACTGCATGTAATGCAGTAATAGTGCAATTATATGGGGTCATTTAACGACAAGCATGCATTACATACCAATACCATTGCGCAAGTCACATCCAGCAACAATTTGAGTTGATACCTCAGGATTCGTTTTTTTCGTTCGATGAAGTTTCTCTGCATTGGACTGCGTTTGGAGGAGTTCGGACGTCGTTGATCAAGTTCTCTACTGAATCAGTACATGGCGAGCTGGGTCAAGCAGTTCACCAACCAATTCTATGGGGGATAATGACCAAGCAATAATTGGCAATAATAGTTAATGATAGGGGAACCAGGGGTACAGGGTTTCGACCCGCATCCACATCAGCTTTGCCTTGTAGAAGTCAGTTTTAAGACGCTTCAAAAAACTTTCCGTTTGTGGTTGAAATTGCCAAAAAGAATATGGGCTTTGCACACTGTCCCGATGTCCCGCATACTCCAAGAGCATCCCATAAGAGTGTGCAACATGGTCATCGTTGAACGAATCTTGAATAACTTCCTGCCAGAGTCTCATGCCAACTTCCTGCAAGAGCATCTTCCAAGCAGAGTGTCCTACTAGGCTTTCTGATTCGAGAGCATAGAATTTCTCCCGCGCCTCTGTAGCGAAGAATGTCAACATCTCAATGCCGGGTCTCGGAGAACATCAAACGTCGAGACTGCAATGCACTGCTCCACTACACTTACCTCCCGCGAACTCGGACCATTGAACCAGTTGAAATCCAGCTCTGTTGGTTAAGGTCCACATATCAAGGCCCTAGAACTCATTGGAGCGCTAAGCGCAACTTCTGGTGGTGAGTTGCTAGATCATCATGTGTCTCCTTGAATCCGCGCCGTTGGTAGATCCACGGGAATCACGGGAGTTGTCTAACATGTCAGCATATGAATGATTCTTCATCAAGACCAGTTGTTTAATCCACCAGTTGTCCAGCTGGCGGTTTTAAACATTTTTTATTTTCCCTAGTATTCCCAAATGATTGGTTGGTTAATATTTTTCATAGGGGTGGTTCAACCACCAACCAGTTGTTCAATCCACCCGTTCTTTCAAGTTTGCTCAGTGCCTCCCAGGTTGACCATCACAAAGACCATTGTGGCCGCCAAGCGCACGCGAATGCGACTACCAGGCGTCTCAAGCTTCGCTGAGTTACCACCTTGACTGAACTCAGTGGTTGAAGTGACCGTATCCATTAGACAATGTGCGTGAATGCTTCTTGTCGATAGTGTTCTTCCTATCAAACCGATCGAGAGTGTCAAGTTTTTGTAGCGTCAAGCTTTTGTTCTCAAGCAAGACCCGGGCAACACATGCAGCGTCAAATGAATTTTCAGCTCCACCGAAGCCTGTTCTCGAGCCATAAACCCATGACTCTTTCAAGGGATAGGAGTGGATAGAGCCGATCCTCATATGGTTCATGTAGCAAACCAAGGGCTGTGGCCAGCAAGTCCTTTAGGATCCTTTAGGTCTCCCCAGGCATCCCCAAACATTCATGTTCAAGAGGGATACTGGAAAATTGCCAGTTGCAGTACTTGTGGGGGATTACATTGCTTTTAGAGAATTCCAAGGCTTCACTTGTGGCATTTGCAAAGCAACCCCAAGGCTTTTTGGAACACCGTGGCACTATGCAGAGGGTTCCTTGAAGGGTGAGATGCAATGTTTAGAATTTGTTTTGTAATTATGGGTTATCGCGATTGATCAACTACCATAGCAATAGCAACGGGCAAATAACAGGTGATGCAACAATAACGGCATTGCATTTATCCACGGCAGAATCATGTAGAATCATGTAGAATCAATATACTTCGGCAATTTAGCCGATGCTAGAAGCAAAACCGAATCCCACAATGTTTCTTTGCACAAGGTTCACTGTGTTTTGCCAGAGGTACCGTCAGCCAATGGATACTTTGCGTGCTAAGATTCTTCGTAGTTTCGTTGTTTGGAGCTACCCGAGCTCTGATGCAATCACAGTGGGACATCCACTGCCCGGTCGCAGGCTGGAATCCTGCTGCCCCTCGGGATAAAGGTGAGCTGTGAGCTAAAAAAAGATGAGTGCAACCCCATGCCGTGGCAACGCCATAGGTGGCGTAGCCTTGGGAAGGAAATCAGACACACAAAAGGTGGAGAGGGATCTTGGATGAAGTTTCCGTAATGCTTTGCAGTCGGTTGAAATGCTAAGATCAAACATGTGTGATCCTCTGAGGCTAAAAAGACAAACGTTGTCTCAGAAAAATGTCGAGATATTGCAGAATTGTGTGTTGTCTTGAACGCTGCAGCTTTGGCTGAATTCAACTTTATCAATTTTTATCGCGGAGAAATATGATACATAGTTATCTAAAGACATGAAAAAGGGTGGGACAAACACAAAAGTCTTATGACTGTTTCAAATGTCTACATGATACCTCTGGAGCCATTGATTCACGAGATGAACTCTAAACCATGAGAGCCCACCAATAATCAAAGGAGATTGGTCACAATGAAATGAAATCGGTGCTGCACAAAACTAGGCAGTAATAGCAATTCCTATGATCCGTCATTTTGAACCACTGTAAACAGAGCCAGTACCACAATCAACAACGCACCAAACCAGAACCAGCAAAGACTGCCACAAAAAAAGCGGTTCGTTAGAAGTCCTTGTGCATGGAGACAAGGGCAATGGTGTCAATTAAACATCAACCACCAGCAGCCATCGATTAACCAGCACTATTATCAATTAACCATCAATAGATCATCAATTAACCATCCATTGGCCATGAATAAAGCCATCCATTGAAGCCATTGGCGATGCCACGGTTACAGCCACCTTCACCACCACTCCGTCGTCGAGTTGCGCCGCCATGATGGCCGCGGCGCCGGGCTACGGCTTTGCTGAGCGCTTGCGATGCCTGGGGCTGGACTTCGAAGCAGAGGCCTACCATTCAAGTGAGATCCATGGTGCATGGGCTAAGCAATGATTAGTAATCAATGCATTGGCCAATCATTAGAATCACTAATTGATGGTTTATTCATTAGTAATCAATGATTCAATCAGTAATCACTGAATCTAATGATTAGTAATCATATTCAATGATTATTCAATCAGTAGTCAATGAATCCAATGATTAGTAATCAATGATGAAGGCATGCTTGATGGTTAATCAATCGACTGAAATCGAATGATGAATCCAATTATGGCCAATCAATGATGAATCCAGTGATGGCAATCAATGATGAATCCAATGATGGCTAATCAATGACTACTAAAATGATAAAGAATTAATGGCTAATCAATGGTTGGTGGCACAAAGAATCATGGTAGATCAACGGCTAGTAAACTGGTAAATTGATAGTTCATCAACTGGTGATTACTGTGTTTCGTGCTGGTTGATGTAGTCGAGCCATGAATAACTCTATTCATAAACAAGCCGTCAGATCATCGGCGGAATAGCTGGTGAGTTATCTCTGAAAGATGGGTGGTGTATTAGTATGGATCTTATAGCAATGAACCATGACTCATCAACCGTCATCAACAGGTTTCATGAAGTGATGGGAAGACATTATTTAGCTTGTGGTTTTATTTATCGTTTTCCCCAGTATTTGCAAATGATTGGTTGGTTGACTAGTACAGGCATGGTTCAACCACCAAGCAGTTGTAGCAATAATTATGGTCTTTCATGATCATAAATCATGACCAAAATTATTACCAGTACTGTCTTATCATACTTGCAATAATCAAATGATTATAACAACTACCAAACGCATGATCATTACCAATGATCATGACCTTAAACATGACCATAATAACAATTACTAATCTGATGTAATTGCCATAATGATTGCCATAAGTATGGTGTTTCACGATGGTCAGCTGATGCGTGCTTGATGACACCATGCTGTCAGGTGAGTCGAGCCGTAGAGGCGCAAGCTGGGTACCGTGAAGTGTTTCTGGGGAAGTCGAGCCCTGAAGCGGTTGGATGAAATGCTTTGATAAACTGGTTGATTAGAACCATAGATGATTAGAGGTTTGATGAAATGGTTGGATGAAATGGTTTGATCATGAAATGATTGATGAGACTGGTTCGATATATAGATGTTTGATGAACTGGTTGATGATTCACTGATGATTTTTCGATCAACCTTGATGATTTTGTTGACTGGTTGGTTGCATTGGTTGATGATTGATACACGGCTGATTAGCTGGTTGATGATTTGGTTCTTAATTTGGTCGATATTTAGCGAAACTGTCTGATGAATTGATTGAGATTTTCACTAGGACGCAGATGATTGGATGATGATTCTGATTGATATGCTGATCATGATGATCGCAGTGATGACTCATCGTTTGTGCTCAAGAGAGCACGGTGGGTGCAAGCCTGTACTCTTGGTTGCTGTGCTCTTATGAAAGTTGCTGAAGGATTGTGGGAAGTGCTCAGGTTCCAAGAGATTGGGACCCCAACTCCCATGCTCGTGCTTTGGTAAAACTTACCTCGGGCAGCGTGGAAAATCTACATATTAGATGGTTTACCTAAAAATATTTATTCTTAACTTCCAGGCTAGTTTCATACGATGGAACATGTCTACATGATGGAGTCAGCAATTGAAGAGTAGTAGTGCAATGTCATGCAATATCCAAAAGCACTCCCAGGTTGCCAGGTTGCCAAGCAATTAGTTGACACACATGAGCAGTTAGCACGCCACCATGGTTGTTCAGCTCGTTCATAGAGGTTCCTACAGTCGCTCAAAAGCGGACCACAGTCCGCAGATCCTAAATGTGAGGTTTTGGTCAAACTGCTCATACGTGCGTGTGTCCTAGTCACCAATGCATCTTTGGTTGGCTTCCCACTTAAAGTTTGAATTTGCCGTGGACGGCCGTGGATAAATGTTGAAAACCTCTACTTGTAAACGTGCGGAATATAATGTTACTTGTGAATTATTATTGATAATTGACCATCATCATCAATCAGCTCTACACCATCAGGTCACCACAAGTAAATGATTAAAACGACTGACCCGATCACTACTGATAGCTACCCATGGTTGACATTACTCAGTTTTTAGTCATTAGCAAAGACTGAAAACCATGGAAATCAACCATCATTACTAGCCATCATTAGCCATCATTAACCATCAATCAACTTCCCAAATTGGGATCATTGACCATCCAGGCAGGCTACAGATTTGCGACCCTTTGGAGCTTTGCTGGAAAAACATGTAGTCAGTATTTACCACCGTTAGCCAGGACCAACCAGTACTAGCCATGATCGACCACAATCAGCCATTAACCCTACTAAGTGTTAAGCATGATGAACCTGATAGCTAAGCCTTGTAAATCCACATTGTTGGCCATTGGCCAGTAAGCGTCATCATCAGCCAGTGCAAAATCATGAGCCCATTGTAAAGCATAAACGTTCCGTGCGGCACCTTGATCACCCATCAGTGACCATTTTCACCCATTATTCGCAAGTATCATGCCCTTTCCAATCATAGACTTGTTTAACGAATATCGATCATTATGAATCAATATTACATTTGCTCACCCTCCCATTTCAAGCCATGTATTCTCAACCATTATGTTTCCCTTGTAAACCATCACCTAACCAGCCAGTGCTATCAGCTATTACTTACACCATGAACTGACCATTACATAACCATCCGCTAGGACTTACATGAAGAATCAAAACTGTTCAACCCTGAAAACCATGAACCTTAGACATAAATCAACCTCAGTACTGGTGAAGCCTGGCGGTTCATTGGTAAACATGCGGCTAGACCACGCTGGATCAACCATGAGTCAGTGAGTTAGGCCATGAGTTAAGCCATGGTTCGATTTCGTTGCCACGGTGAAGTACTTCCGTGCTGAGCCCTGTGAGTTGACGGTAGGTGGCCACACGCAGTGCGAAGAGCGAAGCTGAACTGCTACAGGAGGAGGTTGGGAAGCAAGGAGTACCGTGGAGTAACGTTTGGGCTTTGATGAGGCTTACTTTATGGTCAATTCACGGCTGTCTATGTGGTGAATTGGCGGATAATTTGTGGTTGATTCGTAGTTAGTGGATGGTTCATTCAGAATGATCAACAGTTTGTTATGGTGGTCCATGAGTACCGGTTGAGAGTGGTTAGGAATGGGTAAGAGTATGTGGCTGATGAATGGTTATAGGAGTGGTTGATTAATGACCTAAGAGTGGTTGATCAATGGTTAAAAGTGGTTGATTTATGTTTCATGGTAGTTGAGAGATCTATGGTTTGAACTCAAGGGCATCAGTTTCGACGGACTTGCTACACGAACTAAGAAACCATCAAGTTGTTGGCAAGATGTTGGAAGCAACCAACCTATTTGACCAGTGGCATTTAAAGAGTGATGAATAACCACGCTAGTTGCAGCTGTCGTAAGAAAGGTGGGTTACCATAGATGGCGTTTACATACTGATGCTGATAGGGCCATAGGAGACGGTAGGTACTTGGATTTCACCTTGGATCTGCCTTTTGTTTTGCCACCACAAACTGCTGAAGTGTTGTTTCGTTTTCTTTGGTTTCCTGGTTTGAAATTGTCCAACAGCCATAATACATGTTTTAGTCTTATGCAGGTATAACTATTGTCAGTCTATTGCTTTCGTTGTTTGTCTCTAATGCTTTGGGTTTCTCTATTTGAAGGAAATTCAAGGATGATTTAGGCAGGCAGAACTGGATCCATGTGGGGTTGGAGTGATATCATTGTATGCATATAGATGCAGACAATCTTACGTGTCGCAAGATCCCGTCTATCATAGATACATAATCGAACCTGAGTGCTGTATATGGGTGTTTCTCAAAATAGGGGTACCCCCAGTTATCATCCATTCACCCTTGAGAGTAATTAACCAACAATAACTTGGGCATACCCAAAACTTGCTTGAGAAACCACCAACAATGTAGGAGTTTGGTGATGAAATCTATGCACAACTCCAAACTGAAGGTTCTATTCTGAGTGCACAGGGTTTGGCTGGTTCATGAAGCCTGTGGAGCAGGGATACCCTCACCAGTTGTGGCGGTAGATTTTTTTGTCCAGCCAGTCAACCGCAACAATCCAATGGCACTTACACTCCGTGACATGTTCAGATGATACATCAGATTTGCGCGATCAACTTTCCATCTTTGCAGATCATTTGTTTGAAGCTTGTTCATAAATGGTCCGCAGCCCCAATGCCATTGCTGGGCTTAGCAAGATAGCCATGACTTTGGATGATTCAGCAGCAGGGCCAGTCCTGAAAACTATGTTTCCTTTGAAGGTGGGGGAACCCTTGGCGAAATTTCAGGCTTGGAAACATGCTTCCCCCAGGTGGATTGCGGGGCAGGACCCCCCTCCCTGGCGCAAGCGAAGGTGGAGTGGCTGCAAAATCAATTGCATGCTGAACGCGTACAGAGCGATGCCAGGCGTGCCATGCTGTGGCAGCGGTAGCAGCTGTTGCTGTTGGTTGTTGTTGCTTGTTTTCGTTGGTGGTTGCTTAGTGGTTGTTGTGGTTGTTGCAGGTTTGGTGTTTATCAAGATGAAGATGATGATGATTTCAAGTTCAATTAACCGCTGGGTTGTTGATTTTGATGGCAATGTCAGCATGCCCACGGTCTGTAGATATTTTTGATGACCCGACAATAGGAGTCTGTTGAGCTACTGCCAGTATGTAAAGTACGAAGCCCAGACATCCATCACCCCCCAAGAAAGAATGCGGCCTTCACATCTAAGACATGACTCATTGAAGGTTCTTGCAAGCCTCCTATTCCGGAGACATCCTGTCACACTTGATTTGCCGCATGACTGTGGTGAAATTTGATTCAACCAAGTGGGAAAAAAAAACAAACAAAATGTCTAACAATTTGTTGCCCCAACTTCCTGAACGTTTAGCCGTGCTAAACTGATGTTTGCCAAAGATCGCTCGCTATCCCAAGGCTCAATGTCCGCGGTTTGTTCTGCAGTGGTTGATCCTGACTTGACATCGATAGATAGAAGTGGAGATGAAGATGAAGATGAGGATGAGGATGAAGATGAAGATATATGGATGGATGGATGGATGGATGGATGGATGGATGGATGGATAGATCGATAGATAGATAGATCGATAGATCGATATAGTAATAGATAGATGGTAATAGATAGATGGTACAGTATAGATAGATTAATAAATGCAGTGGTTGTTTTGGTGGTGAGGTGGCTAGGTCAGATGAAGGCTCTTGAACAAAAAAAAGATTCAACTGGCAAACGAACAATGGGCAGATAGCTTGGTAGTTCATGGGTGGTTTCAGCTATATATGGATCCTAAATTGACCAGCTGTACTGAGTACTGAGTAGGTTCTCTCGCTGTCACATGATGCCGCCACTTGTTGGCGTGGAGTAATGCTATATTGGCGGTGTCAGCTACAGCCATTTTCTATCAGCGCATTTTGTGAGGACCATATAGTGATTGTAGTGGATATTCATGGACTACATTGGCACAACATTATAATGGATAATCATGGACTGATATAGTGATATATGATATATTTGTGAGAGACAAAATTTCAAGCAACGCACAATAATGGACTGTCGTTGGGGAGTGGTTGGGACAAGCCAAATGAAGGAGGAAAAAACTGCTTCATAAGTTAAAAAAGGGTGGGTTGTCCTAGTTGTGCAATAGATTTTATATCCTGGTTCACTGAGGCAATGATCAGGGTATTTGTGGCTATTGTTAGTTAGTTGTTAGTCCATGATCATCACCACTACCATGGTCGACAAAGGTTGTCAATAATGCTTATTGACCATATGAGTTTGTCCATGGTCATGGTGTACCCCCATAAACCCCTGTAATTGGTTGTTCCCCAATATAAATGTCCATTTTGAACTGGACAACCCCAGAATTGTTCCCTTAAACTGGTCAAGTGCTGTTGACTACTTGGTAGTTTCTCAAAATAGGGTACCCCCAATCTAGTGCTGTTGATCCTATTGACCATATATGTTCCCTTCAATTGGTCAAGTACTGGTTGTTGATTGCTTATTGTTGCTTATTCTCCACTTCGTTTCCCATTGTAATCCCTATTTACCATTGTAATCCCTTCTAAAACCGTATCAATCCTCGCATTTCTTGCGGGCAACCAGCCCTGTTGTGAGCTGAAAGAACTCCGGTGATGCCAGGCTGTCGGCCTGCAGCGAACTGAAGCAGCAGGTGCAAGAGCTTCAAGAGCAGCAACGGCGGCAGAGGGAGGCGCTCAGCGTTGGTCGGTGATGCATTGCGAGAAGTGGTGAACTTGTGGCTTCAAAATGCTTCCAACAGATGGTTGGTTCATTGTCTACTATTGAGATGGCTTCAAAATGTTGACCACAAATGTCGCAAATATTGGTGTTAATTGATGTTATTTGGGCCCATATTTTTCAAGATTTGGCCACAAAGATTTGATTTTATGTTCTTTTCCCATCTTTTCCTGAATATTTGAGATGATTGAGATGGTCGGTTGATTGGCTACTCCTTTTCAGAGGTGTGGTTCGACCACCAAGCAGTGAATCTCAGTGAACAATGGTTAGCTGGGTGATGGAGATCCAGCAGCTCACAATGGTCACAACGAGCCGAGCCAGCGGTGATTCGCCAGGTTGTATGCACTATTCAATATGGCTATGGATCAATATTAATCAACCAATAGTAGCTGGTGGTTAATACTAGGGGATGATAACTAACAAGTAGTAGGGGATATACAAACTAAATATGGCTATGGGTCAAGCAGTTAACCATCAAGTTTATGGCTTATAATGACCAACCAAATCATAGGGAAAACAATGGCTAATGATGGGGGAACCAGGGGGACTAAGGGTGAACTGACCCACAGCCATATTGGCGATATTATATCATAGTATCGACTCTTCATTGTAAGAATTCAACAACAATAATGATGCATTAGAATTGTTCATATTCACTAACTATAACAGTGATCAATAGTGGTTGCTTAGTTTACTTGGAGATCCAGCTACACCAGCCGTTGATACACCAGCACTAGGGATGGTTTCAGCTGGTGGTCTACCTTGATAGGGGGTTCATAATGGGGACCCCGTCGGCAGTTGGGGTTGCCTTCTGGTTGGGAAGTGGTACTTGGAGCACTTGGATTCCCTGGATGGCAGACTCTTTGGAGGTGGCACACTGCGGTGGGTTGGTTGATGTAGCTATGGCTATAGCAGGTTTATGCAAATAACCACCCATAGTCTTCAGCTATGGCTATAGTAGGTTTATGGCTATAGATGATCTCAGAAGGTCTCTTTGCAGTGTGAAATTGGAGAGTTCGATCGGTCTTTGTGTTTTAATTGACCGAATTCATTGCTGTTTGATTTCCTTTGCATCATGTTTGGTGGTGACACCATATATCCAGTTGAATTGGTTCGCAAGTTGTTGTTTGGCACACTTTCGTGATATTGGTGGATCCCCGACGTTGTGAGACTCAACATATGTTTCTCTTGTATAAATTGTTGCTTGAACATTTGGCATGTGCAACCAGTCAAACAATTCGTGTCCCTGAAAGATATGCGGTTTGGTGCCCAACCATCCCAAAATTTGATCCGTTGAAGCAGACTAGCGCAGACCAAGATTCTCGAGTGATGCGTGTTCTTGTTTGATTCTGGACATGGCACTTCAGACGGATCTTGCCGTGACCATCCCCGAGCCAGCTGCTTGTGCCCTGAAGAACCACTGCTGGTCGCCCGCAAGGCTGCAGAGTACTGGCAAGCGGAGTTTCACATCAAAGAGGAGATCCAACTGTTGGAATCCGAGGGGCAGACGGATGTTGCGACACCACTAACCCACCAGGCCCCCCCTTGTGTCCCCATGGAGCACTGCTGATTGCCACCGTGATAGTGGCCTTCTGGTTTGTGGACACCCAAAAGGTACAGTTGTTGAAAAGACAACACCACTTGTACAGCACTGAAGGTACAGTTGTTGTGGACACCCAAAAAGGTGCAGTTGTTTGTACAGGTCATGGTGGTTCATGGTTTCTTCAGCAATTTGAATCCATGAACCACCATGAACCACCATGAACCACCATGAACCACCATGAA
>VSDK01029054.1:2562-28880 GCA_009767595.1 Symbiodinium kawagutii
TGCCTCACGTGCCTCACGTGCCTCACGTGCCTCACCTGCCTCCCGTGCCTCACGTGCCTCACGTTCCAACCTTTCTGCTTTTTTTTGCTTCAGAAACTCTGCTGTGCGCATATGAGGTGACGGGCGCTTCTCTGTGTTATGTGGAGGCTCCAGGTGGCAATCAGGTGATGCTATTGCCGTTGTGTGCTTGCTTTCTTGCACATGGTCTGCGGCAGCTGGCATATGTTGTTCATCATTTGCAGGGAGTGGTGTTGGAGTGGTGCTGTTATCCTCCTCCAACGCTGCTTGAAGTTGTTCCTGAATGTCAATATCAGAACCACAATCATCTAGCGCATCATCAGAAAGCATCGAATATGGATCATCCACTGCCACTTGGCATAGCTCATCATCATCACCCACAAGGCTCTTAGGTTCAGCACATGTTTTCTCCACAGTGATGCCTGGCCAGAGCATGAGAGAAAGGGAGGACGATGAAGGAGGCACACACACATGCATATATTTAAATATATAAATATACAATGATTTCATATCGCAATATCATCAGTGATGATGATAGTGTTGGAGCTGATGATGATTCTGATGTACCCGACAGGTGGCCAACTCTATCGATTACATGGGCCAGCTGTGCCTCGGCTCTCGGTCTACTCTTGCGTTTCTGCGGAATCCAGTCCTCAATCAAGATATCAGCATTCCAAAGGTGATTTCAAGTGAGTTCCAATTATTAGGGGGAAAAAAACATATGAGAGACACACTGAAACAAGAAAGACAAAATGAGTGATTCAGTCAGGAAACCACTTCCCAGTCCAACTGAAAGTGTCATTTTCGGATTCTGTAGTGGTGATACCCCAGAAGTTGTGGATTGCTTCAACTTCTGCAGTTGACCCAACTGATCTTGCAACGTTTTGAGCTCTGTCAAAGTTTTCATCTGGAGTTGCATCACCTGTAGCTCCTCCAAGGCCCTGAGTTCAGCAAGCCGACGCTGCGAGGCCTGCACAGCAATGTCTGGGGATGAGTGGAGCATTGCCAGAAACAAAAAGGATTTAAAACAGTTGAGACAATGATGTTGTGAAAGGTGTGTTATGTCATGATTTTAGGCAATTTCAAGAAAGAACATCGATGGGGCCTCGGAGAAAGACTTTGGTGGAGTCACCAGCGCTGGGGCAGCACCTGCAACAAAGAGACGCCCATGCATTTCAGGTTAGTACTATGACCATTGTTTGGAATCGAGAGCAATGCAATGGCACATTGGCATGAACTAGCACCTGTAGGAGGTGGAGTGCATATCAAAGCTCCAGAGTCAGCAGGCAAAGGTGTAGATCTCGAGGCAACCTGCAGAATATATAAACAGGAACACTATAGTGAAACCGGATAGCAAACAAAACCACTGGTTGATCAGAACACTACATTCGAAGAATCAGGTCAACTGTGAATCCTACCTCGCCAGTAACATCATTCTGCAGGATCACCGGGGCGGCATTGGACAACTCAGGCTGCCGGACCTAATGGACACAGTTTGTGCGAAACTACCGGTATAAAGTTGTTGCATACCGAATTGCTATCATATTCTGATTTCGAAGCTGAACAAAAAAACATTTTTTAAGGAACAAACCACAGATGGCGCAGCTGGACCAGCTTCCACTGGAGCAGGATGGTGAAGTTCATCATCACCTGGGATGTGAGATAACTTCCATTTATACATTTTACGACAACAAGTTTCCACAAATTCCAACATGAGCTATGATGATAAAAGTCCATGCAGCTTGAACTTCTCTGGTGTTTCTGTTTCTGACAGGAAACCTACCAAGTCATCATCGAGATCAAGCTTTGATTCCTCCCCTTCATCAAGGCTGGAAGGTACATGGTCGGAGTCACTGTCATCACCGGGGTCATCATCACTGGAGTCAGGGTCACTGGGACCATTTGCAATGGCACCAGCTGAACCAGAAGAAGGGGATGACCGTGGAGGAGGGTCCACCTCTACATTGAGCCCTTGATCAGCCATGATTTGTCGTAGAGCACGTTCTCTAGGAACATGGGGTCGCCTGGTGATTGCGTTGTATGTCGAGATCATGCGACGTAGGGCCCATGCTTGCGAAGAAACCACAGCACCTCAACCATTAAAGGAAAAGGGAAGATTGGGCATGCAAACAACATATTAAAATAATATAGCATATATATTGAATTATTTGTGATTTGGAAATTCAGAATAAAAAATGTTACACATACAGGGATGAAGAGGCACGACTGGCATTGATGTTCATCAGATCGTAGAAAGATTGGATGTGCATCTCAAGAATCCCAATCGTCGTTCTGGTTCCCAAATATTTTAACGTCAAGCTGACCAACATCCGATTTTGGGCCACGGTCTCTCTGTTGACACCTGCTCTCTCATCGAACTGAACCTTAGTTGAATGAATCATGAAATGTTGTCTCGAAACATTATGGAATTGACAACTCAAATGATGGCACCATATATGCATCATGAGGCCAATTGAAGTGAATGCCCCCTGCGGCGTAGAGAAGCAGCCAATTCCCATGCACGGGCAAGATCCGTTGCAGATCTCGGGCCCATGTCATCGTCGTCCCCAGCAACCATGGCCGAGTCACCATTGTTTGCGCCGACAACCATTGTGAAATGCAGTACACAAAACGAACCAGCTTCAAAAACCTATAGCCAAGGGTGACCTATTTCAATACTTATCAAACATTTGTTTGGTCACTAGATTTTTTCCATTATGTCACATTTACCTCTCCCTTGGAGCCCACACGCTGTTGGTCAGAAGTTGATGCTTTGATGCATGCATTTGATTGAGCAGTCCAAGTTCCGATTCATCAATGAAGCAACGGCCAAAACTCTTGAAGGCTGGGGCTATAATTCAAATTATCTATATACATGAGCTAGTGGACATAAAGCCTAACTCAGAGTTTTGGTCCTTGCCAAGCACTTTGAACTTCCGAGAGAACCCTCGCCTCAAGTTGAAGCTCAGCTTGCGCGAGCACCATGCAGGCGCAAATGCGAGTTGGACTGACCAAATTGGTCCGTGGGTATCAGTGGTTTGGAATCTCAGATTGCAATCAGCAATCATACTAGCCATTGAACCATTGCCATGGTTGATGATGAATGACATTGGTCCGCTAGGTTGATGATGAATGACATTGGTGATTCATATCCATTTGATTCCATTTGAGTTGACATCATGAGTTGATGAACTAGTTCAGTTCTCCACTTAGCATCACCCAGCCGCTTCCCCCCTGCAGCTGAGCCATCCAACTTCCTGCTCAGGACTGGCTACGCCCAGCTCATCGGATGGGATGGCAAAATGGATGGATGGATGGATGGATGGATGGATGGATGGGATTACATGTGTGTATGTCCATTCAAGTTCAAAACATATGAAATAGTCGAAAACCAGTCGAATTGCAAGAAAGTGGTCGTTTTGTACGACTACCATTTTTTTTCATCGAAGCCCCAGAAACTAGTGCAATGACCTATTTGTACTAGAATATTTTGAGCGTTGGGCGCTCTAGGTATATATATATCACCAGCGTGTTGATTGGTGTATTGACCAGCTATAATTCTAGGGGCATCACTGTGTATAAAATACCTTCATCAAACAAGCCAGCAACACACACAGAGCACTTGGGTACAAGTACTGAAGCCTTCTCCGTTTTTCGTCCTCGGTGTTATCAAAGATAGCTTCGTCATGCCTTAATGGGTACCCAGTATCCGTGGCGCTAGTGACAAGGTAGACCAAACAGTCGGTAAGCGTTGGCTGTAGGGATTAACCCCATTGATCACCAGCAAGAACAAGTCCAGCAAGAAACAACATCAGTGGCGGATTCTGGGTTTCCTTCTATGTAGCTGGGATTTTCAGGATGGCCTGGTTGAACGAAGAGTGGCTCAGGAAAGCGTTGGTGGTTGTTTTGTGATAAAATCATGGAGTAGCACTGATCATGATTCTCGATAAACCGTTGTTACTGCTGCCACTACTGTATATATAGACTTGTCCATAATGTCTAATAAATTTTATACAGCCATTATCAACCATCCACAAACCATCATTCAACCATCAATCAACTATCATTTAGCCAGCAGTGAATAGAATTTAAAAAGCCATCAACTCACCATCAATTAGCCATTAATTAGGTATCAAGTAACCATACCACTCATCGATTAAGGATCAGCTAACCAGGACCATCAATTCAGCACCGATGAACCGACTAATCTGTGCTTAGTGCTTAATACTGCTGCTTAATAATGTCAGATCCGCATCAATACACCCCGTTCTTGATGGTAATTCACCAGCTATTTAATCTGAACTAGGGAATGGTGTATCAATTCGGATCTATGATTAATGATCAACAATTGCAGGTGAATTGTGAGTAATCCTTGTCAATAGTGGTTTGCATGGCTGGTTCACGGTAATTCATACTGGTTGTGAGGATTCCTTTGGCGAAATATAGCGGTTAATTATTGATCGTGGCACATACTTGGAATGTTTTTTTGGGTTGAGGTTTCAACCCAGCCACCACGCATTTTTGCAGGTCTCACCGCGGCCGCACATGCAAGCCGTGATGCTTGATGATGATGATGATGATGATGATGATGATGATGATGGTGATGGTGATGATGGTGATGATGATGATGATGATGGTGATGCTGATGATGCTGCTGCTGCTGCTGATGATGATGATGATGATGATGACGAGGACAACGAGGATGATGATGATGATGATGATGCTGGTGATGATGATGATGATGATGGTGATGCTGATGATGCTGCTGCTGCTGCTGATGATGATGATGATGATGATGACGAGGACAACGAGGATGATGATGATGATGATGATGCTGGTGATGATGATGATGATGATGGTGATGCTGATGATGCTGCTGCTGCTGCTGATGATGATGATGATGATGATGACGAGGACAACGAGGATGATGATGATGATGATGATGCTGGTGATGATGATGATGATGATGGTGATGCTGATGATGCTGCTGCTGCTGCTGATGATGATGATGATGATGATGACGAGGACAACGAGGATGATGATGATGATGATGATGCTGGTGATGATGATGATGATGATGGTGATGCTGATGATGCTGCTGCTGCTGCTGATGATGATGATGATGATGATGACGAGGACAACGAGGATGATGATGATGATGATGATGCTGGTGATGATGATGATGATGATGGTGATGCTGATGATGCTGCTGCTGCTGCTGATGATGATGATGATGATGATGACGAGGACAACGAGGATGATGATGATGATGATGATGCTGGTGATGATGATGATGATGATGGTGATGCTGATGATGCTGCTGCTGCTGCTGATGATGATGATGATGATGATGACGAGGACAACGAGGATGATGATGATGATGATGATGCTGGTGATGATGATGATGATGATGGTGATGCTGATGATGCTGCTGCTGCTGCTGATGATGATGATGATGATGATGACGAGGACAACGAGGATGATGATGATGATGATGATGCTGGTGATGATGATGATGATGATGGTGATGCTGATGATGCTGCTGCTGCTGCTGATGATGATGATGATGATGATGACGAGGACAACGAGGATGATGATGATGATGATGATGCTGGTGATGATGATGATGATGATGATGATGATGATGATGATGATCAGTAAGCGATTCACGTTGATTCAACCGGCTAGCTCTACGATCAGCACGACAATCCACCCATAGGGCTCACGAGAAGAGTTAGAGATGACAAAATAGTCATGGCCAAAACCGTTCATCACAACTAGTTTTGATGACCAAACAAGCAAGTTGTTCATATAGTTTGTTCACTAGTTGTTCACAAGTGACAACCATTCTCACTAGTTGTTCAACCACTTCTGTTGGTTCATCAAAACCATAAGCAAGTCACAAGTGACATGACCGCGGCCGGCCCAGGTCTATTGTTCTCAGTGTGCATACACCAACGGCTTGTGCGCAGCCCCGGGGGTGTGGGGTGCCACTGTTGAGTGGCGCAAGTTGAGAAACAAGTTCATCGAATCTACAAGAGGTTAGATTGGCTTCTCAACTTGCGCCGCTCAACTTGTGACATGATCATTTTTCTGTTCACTCTATTGATTGACACATTTGGAACTACCAGCCATGCGAGGTAGTTTTGTGAGTTGATTGGCCATCAGGTGCGGTATAGTAATTGAAGATTGTTGAGTATGTCATGCGGCATAAAAACTGGCCATATTCCAGAACGTTTGGACGAGAAAAAGGCCTCAATCGTTTGCTTCCCTTCGTTATGTTTCTGTGTAGGACCCATTAAGCATGCATTTTTACTACTGAGCTGGGACTTGTGGCCAGGCATCATCACAGGAACTGGTTGGCAGGTTGCTTGTGAACTTACCATGGAGTGCGTTACAACCCACTCTTCAAGTGAAGATAACCAATCCAACTGATCATGATTCATCAGCAAATGGAGTGTGAAGATAGCCCAGCCAACGAAGCATGATGCATCGACAAATGGCACTCTTGAACAAGGCAGGTGTCCTCTCCTGCGTCCACCACTGTCACCTGTTTTGGGGAATCCGCTGCGGACTGCGCTGCAGTTGCGCGATGTGTGGCAAGAAGATGGTTGACGTGTCCGGCGGCCGAAAACGCCGAGGGGGCAGGTGTGGGGCCTGCCTTCCTGTTGCCGCTTGCTACCCAAGTACTTGGATGCGCACCTCAACTTTGTGACGGGTAACTGTCCATGGTTGTCAGGGTTGGAGCCCACCTTATAAGGTTTACTAAGCTACCATGGTTGTGTCCCACTTGAAACCCCAGTGCATATCCCAGCAGGTTCGAATGTGTGTTTTTGCAGCACTGGCAATTTTCGCACAAGACATACTTGAAGTGTCAACAGGGCAGGTTGCAAGTGTTTGGATGGGTTGTGGGTTGGATAGTGATAATGTGTTCATGTTGTAGTAGAGTTGGCAAATGATACAAGATGCAAGGTGTGGGTTGAAACCACCAACCAATTGTTTTTCTTTGCTGTTGTTGAAAGTGACGGTCATTCATTTCATCCAACCTGTTTGGATGACATACTTTGCAAAGCCAAAAAGATCGCAGAGATCAAATCCTGAGACGCAGTCCTAATAAACACTTACAGTTGACAAGCAACATCAAGAATCATTCAAAACCTTGCCCCCCGAGTAAGTGGATCAAGCCGCGACAGTTTTAGTTTGTTTCTAAAAATGGGGGTACCCCTAAATCATCCTTTATAAACCATTTACAGTAATAAACCAACCATTTTTGGGTGTTCCCAATTTTAAGATACCGCCATCTTTGCCACTCAGTCGTTCTTCCGAGGTCCAACCACATTATGTCCACGACCTAAGCAGCGACGCTCCGCACTGTAGTTGCCTAATTCGATGGCAGAACGGCTGCGCGCCAAGCAGTAGTGGTTTCACCTGGGTGAAGCAGATGGGGCGTAACGATGCTGGTAAGCAACAGTCAGAGATGTGCTTCGTCACTAGTGGATGATACACATGCATCTGAATATATATATATATATATACATATTTACGTACATACATTAAATGTAGTTACATTAAATCTAGTTACTTGTATTTCACTATGCTTTTGTACAATATGTGAGTTCAATCTTTATTTTTCTTTATGTGTTTCTCTACAATACCTATATCTATCTGTGTACATGACTATACCAGCCCATCACCTTACATCCGACACCGATCATTTGGTTGGACTAGCATCAGCCCCTCCAGGACAGTCACCCACGATTCGGAAAAACTGTGCGGCCTGCGGCATTTGCAGCGTTCCATGGTAGGCGCAGACTAGGAAAAGTATGGACCAGTGGTGTTCAAACAGATGGGTGTTGCTCAAATTAGGGGCATGCTCAAATCATCCAATAATCACTTACAGTATTAAACCGAACCAACCATTTGTTGGGGTTCCCTGCTTAGGGAAACCACCATTAATGTAGATTTGAGATGATTAGAATGTGCATGATTGGTTGGATTCACTATATTTGTTACCTGCGTCACAGTGTCACATTCAAATGATATCTGCGGTGTGTAGGTTGCGTCATATCTAAACCTTCTTCGCTCTAGACATTGTGATGACATTGCAGACGACCAGCTACTTTGAGACCTGGAGCCGGGTGATGACCGAGTCGGAGGAAATGCGATGATGGCGCGCTGAACGACAACGCGATAGGGTCTGTCATGCGGTCGTATCCGCGACATTTTTTTTCTTGAAGCCACCGCTGGGGCCCGAAGCTCTTTCATAAGATCAAATCTGCAGTTACTCGGCAAAGCTGGAGGTCAACGCGGGTACCAACAAGCGTACGACAAGGAAGCGCAGATGAGCAAAGCGAAAACTGCCAAGATGCAAAATGCGCTTGGTTCCAAACGTCGCGGAGTGGTGAAGGTGAAGATTGCAAAAGGTGCTTTGCGAGAACAGCGTCGAAAGTATGCGAGCAAAGATTTGGTGGCGCAATCACTTTTTCAGGATGAAGCGGAGGATCTCTTGAGACGGATTCTGGCTTGAGTTGTTTTGTCTTCTTGGAGATCCGCCTCCTACTTTGACTCTGTGTTTCCTTGGATCCCACCGAGTGACAGTCGCAACGGCCTCATGCCTACAGTGACCAACTCAAAGCTATACTGAGTGGGGATTTTTCATTGAACAATGGCGTTAAGCCTACGATATTTGTTGTTGCAAACTTAGTCTACATCACTAGTAAAAACGCAGTGATGGGTGATATTGGAATAAGGCATGTCACCAAAGATTTTGTTATTTTTTCACCATGCATGAAGCTAGATCGACCACTAGCTTGAAAATGCTGTGACATTGGAAGTGCCAGAAATTTGCTGAGATAACATTTCATGGGAAATGCTTAACGAGGATGATTTCGAACAATGCTGCTGGTTTAGAGTCATGGTTTGATAAACTGAGTTGATGGTGACTTATGGCTGCTAAAACGTAGGGGATTGCATTCTGAACAAACGTCATTGAATAGTTTGTGGTGATCAGAAACAACCATGCGTTTAAAAAAGTATTCAGTTGTCGTTAGCAATGGTTTACAATGGTTACTCCAACCATAATTACAGTTATGGCAATAAATTTTGTCAGTTATATAGGTATATATTGTAAACAGTTTTTGTAACTTAGTTACAGTAACATACAGTAACCACAGTTACTCAGTTGCTGTATTATTATGAGTTCGTTCACAGGCTGTGCAGCTGCAGTTATGTCTACCAGCCTGGTAGTTCTTTGGTGTCCACCCAAGTGCTTGGGCTCGGTTTTTGGGCGTTCCAGCAGATCAAGCCGCAGCCCTTGTTGGGTTCCGTTTTGTTAACCGGGCTGGTGGTTTGATGACACGAGCATATTATTGTTGTATATTTTTGTTGGATGGGGCAAAATCATGAAGTAGTAATGATCATCATTTACAATTGATCAACCAGTAATATGCATGAATCAATCATGAATCACCTGTGAACGAACCACTGACAACCACTAGTTTACCATGGCACAACCACCAACCAGCGCCAGTGCCCAACGCTGTACACCGTGTTTTGGGCTCAGCGGGGACCCGGCAAGCGTTGCAACGTTGCGACGATGGATCTCAAGGAGACCGAGAAGCCGATGGCTGCTGAAGTATGGTTGCCATCCATAACATATGGCGAGCTGAGTCAATTCTAACAATGCTACGGTAAGCATCAGTAACTGGCAGGCCGTTGGGAGCGGCCCATATGATGCCAGCCTAGGGATACCCATCTAGCCCTTTGAAGGGCCTTTTAACGGCGAGCGGTTTGGAGCTACCAGGAACGTTTTAACCAAATGGTGAAAAGAAGGTTTATATTTGTTGATGATGAGGATTAACCATACCTGATGTTGGATGGTGATAGTTCAATGATGACCAATGTTGGATATCTAATGGGGGATAAGAACCAACAATACATGCTGGCAAATGATGGTACACCGTTTTTGAAGCACTGGGAGAACCAGGTACACTCTGACCATAATTATCTACGACTAACTATGGTTTAGATTGATCTACATGTTGCAAATTTGATTGATTTTTTTTCGATTTTCCACAATGATGTTGTTGATTACTTATCCTCCATTTGTCGCTGTATTTGTTGGTTGTGTTGATATCTACACCCTTGTTTGTTATATGTTGAACATAGTAACATAGATACACTATAGTGTAGCGAGGTATGTGCATGATTGTGTTTGCATTTAATATGTATATTGCACATGCTGCTATGTTACACACATTTTTTAAAACACATACATGCATGCCTGAAATATGTGTTCCACTCTCATTCCCTCCACTGCACACTTGAAAGGCAGCACCAGTCGCAAATGGTTCACTGTTGATTGTCGATAGCATCGGCAAGGACATCCCAGATCGATGGAAGAAACTGAATGTGGAGAACCCTCCGTGCGCCGCAAGTGCCATCTTTTTTGTCAGCTGTGCAAACCAAAATGATCTCTTCAATATCAATGAACAACTGCCAAAATGATCATCAGTAGCTATTGAATTTGCTCCCAAATATGCAGGTATTACCACGCAAATTTCTCATGTTTATTAGTTCCCAAATTATTTTCAGATTCCCCCAGAATCCATGCGTTGTTGATTCCCGTTGGTGATTGGGCGACAAGTTCTGGAAAAAAATTGCCGCCATCGCCAGGTACAAATATTTCCCAAACCGTTCCGCGAAGCAGACCAAAGTCTATAGTTGGATCGCCCGGCAACTCAGTGCTGGCCGTTGCACCAGTCAGCCGTTGCTGATTTGGTCGCAAATTGGTTGGTGGCTGAAGACTACTACAGTAGGCTGCTTGTAAGAAACAATATGTGATATGCAGGTCTACCTATGTAATCCTGCCTACCCCTACCTATCTAAATGTTCGATACCTACCTACCTATACCTACCTATATCTACCTACCTACCTACCTAACCATCCATCCATCCATTTTCGTCGCCGCCTGAGGGCCTCGCGGCTTTCACAGCGTTTGGGTGGTTCCTCTTCCAGGTTCGCTGCTTCCAGGGCGCCTCCAGGGGGACGGTGGCTTTCGGGAGGAACCTGCTGGGTTTGATCCTAGGAAAGTGCCATGGGAATATGGGAGAACCATAGGAATATCATACTCACAAGGATTGAACCATGGATTAATATCCTGGGTTTGATCTTAGGACATATGAAATAACTTTGGAAATCACTATAGAACCAAAGGAATACGCATATTATGATGAAAATCGCGGGTTTGTACCATGGGAATATGGCAGAACCAAGGATACCAAGGAAATCGCTATAGATTAATAACCCAAGGATCACCATATTTGTGTTGGTTAAACCGTAAAAATAGCAGGGCTTGAAATTGGAAATGTAGGGATAAGCATGGGGATACCATGCAGTGACTTCATCTGAGAGGGATAAAAGTGAAGGTGTACGGCTTAACCATATCAGGATGATATCAATCCATTATCAAGCCCTGAAACTGTCACTGGGGAAATTGCAACGATCATAGCAACTACCACAACTTGTGTGGCCTTGTGGTATTGTGTTTGAGCTATAGCAGTGTATAACCATATGAAGCGATCAACACATGGGTGTTTCTCAGAATAGGGGACCCAATAAATCTTGTTATAGATATTCTGAATGATTAATATAAAGAATGCTTTGGGGCACCCCTACTTCTTGGAAACCACCACCTTAGAGATGTCACAGTAGGGTTGGTTTCCCATTTGGGCAACTGGTTACGAGTTGGCGCTTCCCTGGCCTCTCCACATCCACCGCGCCGCCTCAGATGGTGGAAAAATACACCGATAGCAAGCAGGACATGTGGAAGGAATATGCCAGGAGCCATGGGGCGATCTGTGCACAGGCTGGAGCCATGGGAGAGATCGATGATCGAACCGATGATTTTTAGATCAATGTTTGGAGACACACGGATATGGTGGTTTCTCAAAATAGGGGTACCCCT
This sequence comes from Symbiodinium kawagutii, assembly GCA_009767595.1. Lineage (NCBI taxonomy): Eukaryota > Dinophyceae > Suessiales > Symbiodiniaceae > Symbiodinium > Symbiodinium kawagutii. The sequence continues at coordinate 14,547 of VSDK01029054.1, forward strand.
AAATCATCCATCTATAGCTATTTAGTAGTACTAAACCAACCATTTTGTGGGTCCCATATTTTGAGAAACCACCATATGGCTTTGTCTGTAAATGATGCACCCCCACCTCGCTGGTTGGTCACCCTCCAATGGTTCATTTATGGATACATCCAGATGTGTTCGAGTATACGTTGGAGGGTATCCTTCTAGCTCGGCATTCATGATGAATAGAGAACGTTTGATTAAGACATGGTTCCGATGCTGCGTGAGCAACGAACTGCCATTGGTCATGAGAAGTAACCCTAGCACCAACTTGTAAGAGGGATCCGATCAACAGTGCAGGGCTCAGGCAATGGGATGGGACTTGATTTCCATGGGCGTGGTTGGTTGTTTGAGGCTGCATGTGTACAAGGTCGGTGAACATAACTGATGTGACTACCACTTATGGTAGATATATACACAATAGAACGGTAAGGATTTCGATTCATTGGTTTTTCGCCAACTTATACATGTGGGCACCACCTTGTTAAAGCGTAGTGTTGACAAAGTGACCATGCATAATCATTACATCATCAGGCAGTTCACGGCATTTTCACCAGTCACTACTCACCTATCCTAAATGATCACGCATCCTATGCGGAAGTTGATCACTTAAAGTCATATGGCATTTCTTTTTTATGATAGTTCACATCATTTTTGGGGTTCATGGTAAGCATTACCATATGGGTCCGTAGATGTTTTTTCCTCATAACATCATGCCTGGTGGTTTTAAATATGTGGGATGGTCGGTTGATTGACGAGCATATGTTTGGGATGGCCAAACTAACCACCAACCAGTGATAATGATTTGTGTATACTAATCATTGAAAATACAAACCATTACTTGCCAATATTAAGCACCAAGTAACCATGGCAAAACTAACCACCAACCATTGATTTTTGCTGAAATAATCCCATGGTCAATATTGTTTTTTTGTTGATAATCACTGATTGAGCTGAGGGTGGCCAAAACGTTGAGTGAAACCTTCCCGCACACTGTCATTGAACGGTGATGGCAAATGATGGCTGAGCTTGGCAATGATTGGTGACAGCTGATGGATGGCGTTTAGTGATGGGTTGATGATAGCGTTGAGAAGGATTGATGATGCTTGAGGACAGGCTATGGGAAACGAAGCTGCACAGTCAACCATGCTTATGTTGATACAGTTGATGGGCAACTCCATCAACAGCACTTGGTATGACCCCTCGACTGGCTCAGTGGTGTTCAAATCATCCAGGATGTGGGTCCAGGTAACTGATCACTTCTCACGAGCTGGTAGATCCACCTTCCATCAACCTCGTGGATAGCCCTACAGGTTGTGAGTTTATCTTGATATCCTTATTGTAGTGTTGTTGCTCGCTGCGATTGTCCCCATCTCTCGCGGGACGGGCCGCCCTTGGTGTGACTCGCACAGGACGCATATGACCTTTGAACAAGCCAGCATGAACAGGAATCAGCAGGATGCCGTGGTGCCCAGAGTAACGCTACCTGAGTGAAGTTTGGCAGCTGAGATTGAGAAGATGATCAATCTTGTTGGTGGTTTCAAACATGTTTATTCTTCCCTAGCAATTGAATGAACAAAGGTTGGTTGGTTGACAAGCAATTTATATATATATATATATTTTTTTTTTTTCATGATGGGGTTACTCTCACCAACCAGTAGTGGTTGAAGTTTTGTCGTTGGTGAATTGCAGTCATCTCACTCAGGTTCGCCATTCAGGTCCCGCTGTAGGGTGGATGCCTGTAGAGAGACCAGCCGATTGAACAAAACATGGACTTACCACTTTTGGATCCATGCGTTGCTAGCTGCTCGTTTTAACATGTTTTTATTTGCCCTAGTATCAAGAAATGGTTGGTTGGTTGACAAAGATTCTTCAGAGGGGTTGAACCCACAACCAACTTGCAAATGTAACAAACCGTGTGCATCCCATGGCAGCTGATTTCAAGCGGAGGCGCCCTGCTTGCAACCTGAACTCCCTCACTTACACCTATTCCAACTGGGCTATAGTAAGGTTCAAACAAACCCTGGATATACAAATTGGGCCCCCTAGGTCGTTAGCTAAGTTGGTTTTTTTATCTAGGGTACAGTACCTACAAGCTATCATATAGACATGCATATATAAATACACATTCAAATTCTATGCATCTTAGCTAGATGCTTTACTAACTTCAAGTTGTGTAATAATTAAATATAATTAACCCCAAACACCATTGGCAACAGCTGGTGCAGCTGGTTCACACCACCATTGGCAACACTTCAACGGTGAACTTTGGTGAGCGAAAACAGCTGCGCCAGCTGTGGCGGCGCTCCTGCTGCGCCACCAAGGCTTTCCGGGAGATCATGATGAAAGCGCGGCGGCAGCGCTTGGGTTTGCCCGCCCAGGTGCCGGTGGCAGCGCATGGGGCAGAGCCGTGGCAGTCGTTGCCGGCCACCAAGGGTGGAGTGGCAACGGCATGCAACGGCCAAGTTTTAGGATTGAAAGCTAGCTTTTGAAGATTCAAAAGGTGGGCAAGCAGTAGTTTTTAGATTTGAAAGCTGGTTTTTTGCGGTGAAGTCGTTCGTGACCATTCATTGTACTGTATATGTTGTTTTACTTGTGTAAGGATCAATTTCTGTGCTGGATTTTGGCAGGTGAAGATGGCTATAGTCACACGTGCAATCATTAAAAGTTTTTTTTTAGCAGGACATGTGTTTTTAATGTATTTTTCGCATTGATGAGCCCCTTCTACGAATTGGAGTTGGACACCAGCCTTGGGTTTAGGGCCATTCCACTGGCTTGGGAGTGATGAGCTGTGCCAATTGGGTGTTTCCCAAGCGAAAAGGCACCTGAAAGTTATGATGAGTTCAGGACTATACATGGTGAATAAACTGGATGATCTGGGTGCACCTATCTCGAGAAAGACCCACATGGATTTGTTGGTTATAAGATGTAATAACATTTGAGCAGACAATTGTTGTGATTATCATGATTTCGGTGTCTTCCTGTTGTAACTACGCTATGCCTGGACGACGGTACCATTGAGTTCTCAACCAGCTAGATTGTAACTCTGGTAGCGAAGGGGGAACCGGGATGTACCCGCTGATTTTTTACTGGTTATGCTTTTTGACAAGGGTCAGATCCACATTCAGGGTGGTTGTACAGTGGTATAGCCTATGAATATGAAGGATGTCAACTTCATGACACCTTATGATGATCAAAATTAACTATCAATAGACATCGCTACACCATTCAATTGGCAAAAAATAATTAACCATCACTATAGAACCCTCTTATAGTTGGTCATTATTAATTATTCCCTATTTGATAGGACTTTGTTAGGGTTATCTCCTATACTATACTACCAAAGTTCATCAACCATACAGAGAGTAGTACCCCTTGATTATAAGTTGGTTTAGAAGCCAACTAAGTATTCTATAGTGGTGGCTAACGGCTGGTTGATGATGAGTTGTTATTTTGGTTCTTTGGGTTATAACTCTATTGATAATGGTTAAGAATAGGGAACAATGAGAAATAATAGGGCAATAGGGGACAATGATGGTACCCTATAGAGTGGTACCCCCCGAGCTAGCTAACTTAGGTTGTAACTAGGGCAACTACCAGTTAATTAACGTTGATGACCATAAGTTTCTTGGTTATTGTCCCTTACTAGTCCTTACTATTGGTCCCCTATTGGTCATTATCCCTACAGAATCGCTTGTCAGTCCTTATTCTCAACAGTTATAGAACCATGACCAGGCCATGGACCAACCATTACTTATCAGTCATCAATCATTACTTGTCAATCCTATTTCTTAACCATTGTAGTCATTATAGAACCATGACCAGGCCTACTGGTTAATGACTATAGAACCCAACCATTACAAGTTAATGACTATAGAACCCAACCATGACCAGGCCTACAATGGCTTCATTTCTTAACCATTGTAGTCACTATAGAACCAACTACAACCACTATAGTGGTATAATAGGGAATTGTAGTCATTTATTCTTAACCATTGTGGTCACTTACTGACCAGGCCTACAAGTTGAAACCAAAAAATCCACTGGTTGGGTCCGCTTTTGCGAACCGTGACGAGGCTCCTGGAAGTGTCGAGATTCGAGATCCCAATGAGTGACCGGAACCGGTCGTCACGTCGGTAGCGGTGGCACCGTGCCGGGGCTGTTGGAGTGATGGCTATGCCTTGTACCAGATGTAGAAGCACTTTTTGTATGATGTTTAATGAGTGATCAATGGCTTTTAAACGTTGTTTTAAATACTTGTTGGCAATCAACCTGGAAGTGGAAAATCCTCATGGATAGGCGGTTTGCCCAAGTAGACTTCTGATGTGTAGCGTCCAGGTGAGTTTACAACTGTGTAAGTTCACACAAGATATAGTCATATGGTCATATAGGATAGTTTCATTGATGTACCATTATACAGTAACCCAGAATAATTTTCCCATAGAGATAGCAGAACTTGGCAGCAACCAGTAGCAACGACAACTAGTATTTGTTGCTGGCTTCAAACCATGATTCAGTATTGTGACTCAATAATTATATCATTACTTGGATGTGCAGCTGGGTATATACTGTGATACAACCGCTGTTGCAAACCCATAAAACCCTACAAGCTACCACTACAACCATGGTCAATGTTACCACTTAGTTATAACTGGGAATCCACATCCAAGTTGGGCATGACATTGCCATCCAGGAATTCACTTCAACCCAGGATTGGAGCCAGCCTTAGAAGCGTCGCTTTCACCCCCCCCGGTCGATCTTCGGCAAGACGCTCGTAACGACAGAAACTCGAGACCGTCTGCCCGAAAGAACGGAGATGCCTTGATGGCGAGGTTGGATCCATTCATGAAGGCTATACCTACGGATTTCATTCGTTCATTCGTGGAGGTGGATTCATTCATGCCAATGTGAAGGTTGAATCCATTCAACCACAAACCCACGGAAGATGGCTCACCATGGGTAATACCGACGCACATGTGGCTCATCTCTTCGGGGAACTAGCGCAGATTAAAGGTTAGTGCACGGTGGGAAGCAACGTTGCTAGGTCACCGAGCACGTCCACCTAGTGCGTAGGATGAAGGGCCAAGTAACATATGACCAAGCATCAAACATCACAAGCACACATCATTCACCAGTGACTAGTTGGATCTGGTTGGTCGTTTCAAATACTGTTTAGCAATCAGATCCAACAGATTCCACCAGACTATTGGGGATTATGACGACTGTAATTGACGAGAGCGCATGCTTTTGGAGGGCAACCAGTTTACTTGCTACTGTTGTGCACTCATGTGCACTCGGGGTGTCGGCGAACATTGCTGATTGTCAAGCAGTATTAGCCACTAGGAACCAATAGGCAACCTTCATAGTCATCAACATTGCATCTTGCATATCACCATCTTATTAGGAACCATCAGCCCTATGATAGGAAGCAATAAGTGATAACGAATATTTATGACCATGAATCATCTGGGTGGATTACAGCTAAGTTCATAGCTGAACTTAGCTTTTTTGGGATATGATTTACCATATAGTCACCATATAGTCGTTAGACGGCTTTAGCAAGGGATCTAACAGCTCCCAAGTCATGGCAAACTATTGATCTCCACTTGTTCCCACCAGCGCCACCACAGCGCTTGCCCCTTCCGCCTCGCAGTCGTACAGCTGCTCAAGAGCAGAGCGGGCGAAACGAGTCGTCAAGCAGCATCAAGCAGCCAGCATTGATAGCTACGAGTCAAGCAGCAACTTTTCATTCACATGGTGGTTTCTCAAGCCATAGGGAGCCCCAAGAAATGGTTGGTTTATTACTGTAAATGACTATGCATGATTGGTTGGGGTACCCCTATGACTTGAGAAACACCCACATCATTGATGGAACATGTCATTAATAGTCATAGTTGATAAGTTACCCTCTTGAGTTTTCCAGGCAAGTTCTGTGAATGAAGCCAAAGTTATAGCTCTCAAGTAGGGCCCTCATTGGAGTCAACAGTTTCAAGGTGCGGCCCTGGCCAAAAGGTGCTGATTTTGAACGTCGCGGGCTCAACATGGCGTGGGATGCTGGAGGCCAAGGGGGATGCTGCTTTCAAAAATCACTCGTTGCATCATGGGTCAGATGGCTATGGGTCAATGTTATCCAATCAACAATGAGGGATGATAACCAACAAGTTCATAGGGAAAACACTGGTGAATGATGGGTTGATATACCAACTAAAAATGGCTATGGGTCAATAAAAACCAATCAATAACGGAGGGTATAGAGATGTATAAAGCAACAATTTCATACGGAAAACAGCCTGGTTAATGATAGGGGAACCAGGGGGACGGGCCGCCGGGTGAACTGACGGCCAGATCGGCGCTGAGCCGCGCTTAGCCCAGGTTGAGACCGTTTGCATTGAGCATAGGTGAGCTCCGAGCAGCACTGAATGTCATTAACAAGTCATGTCATTAATAGTCATTAATAGTGATTAATAACCATGATTGGTTAATGTCAGAGTGACTCACACGACTATTAATAAGTGACTGTAACCAATCATGGTTATGGGGTCTGTAAGCTAAATGAAAACAAAGGTTATATCCCATATGGTGGTTTCTCAAGTCATAGGGGTACCCCCAGCCATCATCCATTAATAAGTGACTGTAACCAATCATGGTTATGGGGTCTGTAAGCTAAATGAAAACAAAGGTTATATCCCATATGGTGGTTTCTCAAGTCATAGGGGTACCCCCAGCCATCATCCATTAATAAGTGACTGTAACCAATCATGGTTATGGGGTCTGTAAGCTAAATGAAAACAAAGGTTATATCCCATATGGTGGTTTCTCAAGTCATAGGGGTACCCCCAGCCATCATCCATTAATAAGTGACTGTAACCAATCATGGTTATGGGGTCTGTAAGCTAAATGAAAACAAAGGTTATATCCCATATGGTGGTTTCTCAAGTCATAGGGGTACCCCCAGCCATCATCCATTAATAAGTGACTGTAACCAATCATGGTTATGGGGTCTGTAAGCTAAATGAAAACAAAGGTTATATCCCATATGGTGGTTTCTCAAGTCATAGGGGTACCCCCAGCCATCATCCATGTTCATAGTCATTTATATAGTAATAAACCAAGCTTTTTTGGGGTCCCCTATGGCTTGAGAAACCACCAACTGAACAGTATGAGTTTGGCTCACCGTTATGAATGTCGGGACACATCTTTCAACATGTTTTTTATTTTCCCTTTTATTTACTAATGATTGGTTGGTTGACTCATGTTTTTCATAGGGCTTGAAACCACCAACCAGAGAAGCACTTCGGGTCACCCTGCCAGTAGAATAACTCCTGGACGTATCCATTGACTAACCCGAGACAAATCTGATCCAGACTACATGCTACTGGTACAGGAACCATCAAGAATATTTGTTTGGCCATGAATTCAGAGTCGCGGTCATCCCCAAAGTCAAATTTCAATTGATCATATTGGAAAACAAATAGTTACAACAGGCCATATGTTGGTTGCTTCTGTTGTGGATGCGTTCCGCTCTGAGTTTTCTTTGTTGTTTGGTTTCTATTGATGATGATTTCTGTGTAGAGCATGATGGATGCACTCTCGCCTTTCAACACAAGTCACTGTGATGAGCTTTATTACATTATTGGTTTTGGGACATATATTCACCTGTATACTTACATATGTGTACATATGCATCATTTCTATGATGCAAGCTGCTGCAAGCCTACCAATCACCCTTTCTAAAATCAGTTTGTAACAGTTTGTTGTGATGGATTTCTGTCTACAGCTGCACCCACAGTGGTTCTGACTACAATACTATCCCGGCATATCCCGGCAACGTTGAATTCTTGACGGCCCCAAAAAACCTTGATAAACAATGGATAAATTGACCATTAAAACTGCTGTACAAAGCTAAATAAATGAATATCCACATAACGTGTATGTATTTATATAGGCATGTGCATATATATATATATATATATATGTACATGTATTTATTCATTATGTACAAAAGCACGTGTTTCTAATAAACATGCATTGGCAAGTTGTGCTTTGAGCCCCAGCCGGCCAGCATTGTCATCAACGCGCAGCCCTCGGCCTGTCAGGAGGTGATTTGTGGCCGATGCCTCAGCGGTGGAGCGATTCGGAGCTCGGGGTATCCTGCCTTAGCCACATCAACTGGGTGCCGATGGTAGAAGCAATGGCATTGTTAGCCCAGATGCTTGAGGCCATTTTGTCGGTGATCCCACAGCGGTTTTGAACCCTATTTGGAGGACTGGCACCACTATCATATCCTCTCCAAGAACTGCGTCCACTTTGCAGCTGCGGGTGCAGCGCGCCTGGCCAATGTGTAAATCCCAGGCAAGATTTATCAGTTCCCAGCTGCAGTTCCATTACTTGATATCGCGCGCTCACACTTCTTGCGCTTGTCAGCGCAGTCATTGCGGCAATCCTCCGAATCGACGCCGCCTCAAAAAAGCTACACCTGTGAAAGTATACTTGGCGTGCTACGGGTGCCTTCTGTTGACCCGCACCAGCTTTTTTTGATTGGCCGCAAAAACATTAAAAACACCATGTTTGAATTTCCAAGGCAATTATGCGAATGACATCTCCTACCAACACTCTAAGGCATGGTTTGTGCTTTACATTGACGGAAAACATTGTTCTTATCATTTCTTTTGGTGGCATTGTGCTGCAGAATTTTGGAAGAAAATTACATGTGCTCTCTGGTTGGACTTATCAGCATTGTTGCGAAAGGATGCATCTGGAACAACAAGAATCCGATGGCTGCCGTAAAGCGGCCAGAAGCGAGCATCAATGTAATTGGCCACTGGAGGTGCTCCAGATCAACAGATGCTCCTGAATCACTTGTGGGGGCAGGCATATGCTTGGATGTGCAGTTGGGGTTGTAATCGGGATATGACTATACAAAGTATACAACCCTATGCCTATTAAATGGTTATATCCCCTCTAGCCATGGTTGGTAGCCACCTAACAAAGTGGGGATACATGTCAAAGTAGTTTAGCATTAGTTTGGACAAGTACGTGTAAACATGAAGATCAAAATAGACGACCAGTTGTTGACCATATGGGGATTAACGACCGTAATATCTACCATGAACAGTGAGTGACCATGATTAACCAACAGTTTGACGGCAGTGAGGTAAGCAAGTAGGAAAACATTTTTTGTTGTTGAGGTTGCCGTTCAATTTCAATAGATTTTTTAAAAGATGGCCCTTGGAATAACCCATACAAAATCAAGTAACCTGGGTGCTCCAAAATCACAAGCATGGCCTTTTTCTTGAAGGAATCAAACAGTCGCTCCTTGTCTACTGCACCAGGGTAAAGCATTGGGCAATGAGGTTCGTACACTTGCGGTTTGGCGGCCCCTCTCTGGAAACCCAAACAAATATTGGAGTATCTTGCTGAATATCGCATTGGATGATGGTTCACCAACTAAATAATCAACAATATACAACAATGTTCCTTTGCTAATACTTATCCTAGTCCATTATACTTGATCATGTTAACAGTTGTGCCTGTTGTCGGTTTTTTCGTTTGTGTGGTTATCCCTCGTATCTTCGGCTGGTTTACCCGATTGGTTGAATTGCGCATGATTTTGAAGGGAGTGGTTCAACCACCAACCAGCCATTATTGTTGGTTGTTGTATATCCCATATCATCCTCCACAGTATATGTTTTCTTCCATATGCATTATTTTACATTTTTGAATATGATGCAACTACCGCATTATACATAGTACATGTTTAGATGTGTTTTATGGCTGGCACATAGTTCACACATGTGGATATGAAAAAATCAATGTTCCATGTCCTGACGATGCAACATTTACAAACCGATTTAAACAAAATATCAACATATTTCCGTGAATAGTTACGAACAAATTGTGTACACACATAAAAACATCGAAAAAAAACCGACCGTCACATGGCTTCAAGGTCGCAGCACCACCACGGGATGTATGGAGAAGAGCCTTCGCAGGACGCAGCAGTGGGGCGGGGCGGTGGGGTGTACCTTGGCGACACGTTGACGGTCAACCCTGAGGGGTTCTCAAGCAATGCACTGATCCTTGGGTTGGATGGAGTTTTGCAAGGGTTTATGATGATCTATGGGACATAATAACCAACTATGTATTATATAGAGGAGTTTTTGAGGCTATAGCCATTGATACTGGTTGACAATAGGGAATCATCACCAACTCAATGGGCGCTTCTCAAGTCATAGTTGACCCCAAAGATAGTTGGTTTGTTACTATAGATGGTTAATATTAGATGAGAACTGGTCGTTTCCCAAGTAGTACTACAGGGGCATTTGTTGTTTGTGTGTTTTCAGTGCAAAAAGTGATCCCTCTGGTTAGTTTTTGTTTTAATAAATAGATAAATAAATAAATAAAGTTAGCCTGCAAGTTACCGTAGTTCTGTCCACTAGCTCGGCAAAGTAACTGGGGGTCCCTGCTCTAGCTGCCTTGGGTGCATCACCTTGTACTACTTGTTGAAGTCATGTGATGGTGAGACCGCAGCTGATCTTCAGGAGGCCGCCCTTGCCGAAGGCAGGAGGACGATGGGTGTTTTGGATGGGCATCTTTGATAGGCTGACCATGGTGTCCTATGACTTTCATGGATAATTCACCATCAAGTAGCTGACTTATCACTTGTCAGTGATGGATGAATATGGCTCGTGGTTGATCCGGAAGAATGGGACAATTATGTTGAAAAAAACGTGTTTTTTACGCACTAATACGGTTCATTGATTGTTGTTGAGGGCGAACTAGGGTGGTTTAATCATGATTGCCTATGTTCGAGAATGATGCTAGTTGGGGGGAAGTGATCATGAGTGGGTGGGTAGACCCTGGTAATAGCGTTGGGGTAACGATGAAGGTCTTGCCATGTCTCCATGTATATACATAAGATTTATATAATATTGTTGAATACCGGTCAACGCTTGAGATTGTACAACAACACATGACACATCAATGGAACTACACATGATTTCATCATTTACCGCGAGCAGGCTGTGTCCATGGCTTATTCATTGACCAATTTTTGGGGGCGTTTGGCAAATTCCTGTCCCCTGAATTTGGATTCTGAAGCTATGAACTTCCGTTTGCGGGCAATAGGGTACCCCTAGTATCACTAGATTGTCGTCGAAGCAGTGGGAACAAGGCATCAAGTGTGGAAGCTCAATGACAATTTTACTGCATAAGGTGTGACTGACACGTTGAAGTTTTATAACTTGAAGTTTGAATGTCGGCTTAAAGCTGTTAGATTCCAGAAAGATCAACTGAAACCGTAGAAACGGTGTCAATTTTAGAGCTTACTACTACTGGGACCTACTAGTAAGCTATATTATATCAGTTGTAGCAACTTCTAGAAAAAAAAACTTGGAGCAACTAGAAAGCTATATATAACTACTGCTGGCGACTATAAAACTTTTAGTAGGCCAAAAATCTAATTAATGTTGGTTTCTGATTAGTGTAACCCCCCCTAAAGTAATGAAAATAGATGAAACCAACAGGTAGATACTAATCAGAAACCAACATTACCCTGACACTCGTGAAATCAACTCCTGGCATCAGCTCTTGTGCCCATCACATTTGCTGCTCCCGCCAGATCCCGAGCACCGCGTGGGCGACCTTGTCGCGGCGCAAATGTTCCGTCCGTCCTCAGCAAACGAGGAGGACAGCCGGGGAGTCGATGGTTTGTGAAAAGGGTTGTGTTATGTTGTGTTGTATAAATGTGCATAAATGGTGTACCTCTCAAGCTGGTTTAGGTTCCCTCTGCACATTTATACCTCTGAACTTGGGTGGTTAGTGGGTACCGGGTACCATCTATGGACAAACCCAAGTAAGCCCTGTGTTTCTTCTCGTCAACCACTTGTTGGTGGCTCAAGGATGTTGATGGGTTCATGATGATGGTGGTCGATTAACTGTTTTCAAGGAGAACTGTTCATGATACTCCTGTTTGCCGAGTGGCAGCCCAACATAGCTAGCTGAGAAATCTAAGAGTTGCAGTTTTCACCTCTTGAACATGGTCGTGTTCTCTGGAGTTATGTTACGTTGCTTCTTCATGAACCATTCCTATGTTTCCAGTTACCATTTTAGTAGGTAACCACCCCCAAACAACAATGGTAGAAACCAGCTGGTTACCTACTATAATGGTAACTGGGAGGGTAGGGACAAATACAGCTGATGCTTCATGATGGCCAATCAGTTAAATTGATCTTGATCAAGGGAATAACTGCTAACGTGAGTGTGATATTGACCATAGTTTTGGTCAATAGTACTTGTTGACTTTTGGCTACTTGCTTCAAAATAATGATTGATGGTCAGTGGTTTGCACTCAATCAATGGTATACGGTTACTTATCAGTCTTTGGTACTTCAAACTAGACCGGAAGTGGAGAATCAATGAACATCCATCATTCAAAGTTGCTTTACCAATTAGGACTGGTGATTCGTAGCTTCCAAATTAGTTTACCAGAGTATTATCATCATTTCCACCAGAATCAAAGATTATCACCACTTGCCACTCATTATTATCCTTATCATCATCTAACCATCAGTATGACACACCATTCACCTCATTTTTGCTCACCATAAACCGTCATTGTCACCCCGAAACCGTCCAAACAGCATCAGCCAACCAACGTGAAGGCGGCAGCATCGCATGCTCGCCGGTTTTCCCGGAACGTCGCTTCAGGATGACGGTTTGGCGGCGTATTTCTTGCAGGGCATGGCTAAGGCTGTGCGATGCGGAGCGACGCAGACAAGCTGGTGATTAAAAAACATGCTTGGGTAATGAATGACTATGGGAATGAATATGCGTATGCATTATGCTAGAGGAGTGAATGACTATGGGTAACCGTACTGGAACATGATTAGTCATTGCTAGTCATTGACCTGTTATTATAGAATCAGTAGTTTGCCATAAATCATGGCCAACTAAATCAGCCAGTAATCAACCACGCACCTTCGAGTTCTTCTCCGAATATCTAGAAGATGCACTCAACGGCAAAAAGCTCGGACGCGTCTGGACGCCACAAGATCACCTCATCCTGGGCTTCGACGCAGGAAAGTCCATACGCGACATCCTGCTGAAAAGCCGCGATGATCTAAAGGCCACGAGTCACGGTCCGGCAACTCGGACACCACTTCTAGAACTGGCATTTTTTCTCGGATTCAAGGTCAAAAGGGGCCTCGAAACTAACTTACGCACTTACATCCGAAAACCGGATGCAGAAAAAGAGCCACAGGTGCTCTTGCAGGCAATTGCAAAGTGTCGAAGACGGCACATCAGAGAACTAAGTGCCCTGTTTTCCAGCAACCTACTATAAGCTCATATGCGAAAAAAAGAAGGACATTCATGCACACAGAGCAGAAACGTTGATCACACGACCGTCTCCCATATACCGCCTTCAGTAACACTTTGTTGCGATTCATAGAACGAGCAGCTCCATGACCACCTCAGACACTCAGATCACGAGTCAATCATTCGCCAAATCCCAGGCGTTTCAGTTCTACGGTGATCCTGGCAGGATTGAAAGTGTACTTGTCTCTGTTAAGAATCTCGGTCTGTGAGTCGCCAGTGACGTCATAGACATCAAATATTTGAAGGGTACCAGGGTTGGCAGGTAAATAAGATGAAGGTGCATATCGAGTTTCAAATCAACCTCTAATCACATAGCCATAGCCATAGCCATCATTATTCAGCAGGTTTCAAGTCTTTCCTGTTAGTTGTGATTGCAATCAACCACCATTAGCAATCATTATACAACCATCACAAACCATGACTATTGCTTATTTCTAGCACATACCAATGTGCCATGATTCCCCTCAAGCACAATCATGTTCAACCATAGGTAAGAATTGTCAACAGTTAGCCAATCTTATCATTTGGGTCTTTCTCAAAATCAGGCATCCCCCAAATCACTCTTGATTCATCATTGATAGCCATACACCAAGCATATCTTTGGGGATCCCCTATGGTTTTTTCGAAACAACCATGTCGTCACTTTGAAAAAAACAACCAGCTTGTCACCTTCAATCATGTTTAAGTGTGGTTAAGCATATGGTGGTTTCTCGAAATAGGGGTAGCCCCAAATCATCCTATATAAATCATTCATAGTGATCAACCATCCATTTTTTGGGTTCATTATTTATCAAAGGAAGTTTAGTTACGAAGTGCGGAACTTCCGTGTTACGAAGATTTGAAAAGATCTCAAAAGAAATAGATCTCAAAAGGAATAGATCTCAAAAGAAATACATCTCAAAAGAAATACATCTCAAAAGAAATAGATCTCAAAAG
>VSDK01029054.1:32443-85188 GCA_009767595.1 Symbiodinium kawagutii
ACATGGAGCTGCTCATGGATCGCTCTCTTGGGTGGGACATTGTGGTCCATCCGGAGACGCGCCATGGCTGCATTCGTTTTCCGTAGTTCCTTAGCACGTGTAAGCTGCCGTTTTTTTTCTGGAGGTGGACGTTGAGGTCCATCCAAGTCTCTTGGGTGGGACATTGTGGTCCATCCGGAGACGCGCCATGGCTGCATTCGTTTTCCGTAGTTCCTTAGCACGTGTACAGAGCTGTTTTGTTTTTTCTGGAGGTGGACGTTGAGGTCCATCCAAGTCTCTTGGGTGAGACATTGTGGTCCATCCGGAGACGCGCCATGGCTGCATTCGTTGTCCATAGTTCCTTAGCACGTGTACAGAGCCTTGTCAAAAACCGCAACACAAGATCATTCTCCAGACAAGTTGCGCGCTCGTGATGTTTTGACCGCCATTCTATAGGCTCAAATGTTTTTTTTCTATATGCACTTATAAGTTTTGGAAACTTCCGCCTCCGCCTCGTGCGGGAACTACTTGTAGTGATCATTAACCATGGTTTCCCGTATTATTGGTGGTCATTATCCCCCATTATTGATTGGTTAAATATTGACTCACCCCCATATTGAACCTATGAAGGCCACAGCTTTATAACTTGCTCGAAGCGAAATTCATTCGTCGCCTCCAAAAAGCGCAGCGTGTGACATCGCAGGCGGAGACGGAGGGCTTGAACCTCTTTGCCCAAGCACCTCGCAGTCGAGTGCCTTGGAGGTGCAAAGATGGTTGGATCCATTGGGAAGCCACGAAGCCGCGCCATGGTTCGGGGCGCGGTTCGTTCACCGGGTACACAGGGTGAAAGCATGGTGAAGCAACCGAAACCACATCCAGTTGTGGTGAACTTGAAAGAATGTGTGTGTCATGGTGAAATTATGTGAAATTTGGCTGGTGGTCTCATGTTCTTTTGGTTTAGATTGATCACTACTGGTTCACTGATGGTATTTGCCCATTGTTAGCAGTGGTGAGTTCAGTATACTTGGGGACGATTGTTTCAGGGGTCAATCTTTGGGATGGGTTATATCCTCCCAGCAGTGAAGTTTATTGACAATGTTCTGTTTGCTTGAAAATACTTACATATTATATAATATTATGATTTGCATACTAACGCCTAAATTCATGTTGTAACATACATGTTGTCATCAAAATAAGTTCCACATGCACACACATTCATAGTATTTATGCACGTACATGCGGATTCGTTCCAGGTACACGCACACATGACACAAGACGAGAAGTTCCAGCCGAACCAACTGAGGCCAGGCCGCGCACCGTCAAGCCATCCCTGTTGTTGGTCATTGGTGGTTCTTTGTCCCTCTTGTAAAACATTGGTGTGTAACCATTAATGACCCATGAAATAACCATGAACATGTACCATGAAATCAGCTGCATAACCATCAATATCAGCCATTTATGAACATTCAACAATATGTTCACCAGGCATGGAACCATATTGAACATATATGTCACCATGGGCCATTTGCACTGAACCATTCAGCATACATGATGGTTTCTCAAAATAGGGGACCCCAAAATTAATATTTTTTTTTTACCATTTATAGTACTTGAACCAACCATTTTGGGGGGTGTTCCCCGTATTTTGAGGAACCATCATATTGGCGGTGTATCAGTATATCCCATATAATTGTTGCTTATTTTTCCTTTTAAATCATCATAATCCCCTTTGAAACCTCCATATTGAACCATAATATTGGCCATGTGCAGTTATGAACCGTATTTTCATCATATATTGAGCAACTATAACCGTTCATGATTAGCCACTATAACCATTACTAGCCATTTAGTGCAACCAATAGTATTAACTATTTGCCAGTAATATTAGCCATTTACTACATTCTGATACGGTGGATTAACCAACCATTCAGTATTTTTGCATTCTGATGAGCCATTTTACCCAGCCATTCATCATTTTAGGGGAACGATTGGGATTTCTTCAGCAGGGGGCGTCTTCAATCAATGTTCACCCCTTGAAGACCCCTTGATGACTCCCAGCTGAGGATCAGCTTCAAAACATTTCGCCAACCACTTTTGGACGCTCTGAGGTCGTTCCTTGTCGCAGCGCAACGCCTAGCGGGAGTTTCTTGGCGAGGGGGGGCTGCCTGGAATGACCCGCGCGGATGCGCAACCGTCGAAGTCCCCATGAAATTGATGGATGATCAACCCATGAAAATGGTCAAGATCTACCGTTAAAAAACAAATGTAGTAACAATTCAAACAATGAATGTGTTGCTTGGTAATGGCCAAGTATGAATTTGTTTTTGCCCATTGAGCTGGCATGGAATAGGTGTATTAACCAATGAATGTTGGGCAAATAGGTATATCAACCTCGGTGATCCATGAATACGAGCTGTGAACAGGCTATATTAACCATGAAAGGTGGGTGTTTTGGCCACGAATATATTACAAGTAACATCAATTCATGGTATGAATGGGCTGTACTAACCGTGAACGCTGGGTGGCAACCACAATAGCTAATGAACTTGGGATCAATAGTTGTCAAACATAAACGGGCCCAGAATCCATAGCTAGGAGCTGTCATAATTAGTTAATGAGTGGGCTGTATTATATAACCGCAAAATATTGAGTATATTAATCATCAATTTGATTACAACACTCATTGGTGGCAATAGCCTCATGAATGGTGGTTGTTCTTTTGTTTTGCTGGTGGTTGTTGTTTGTGTTTTTTTGTTGCGCATTAGTGGTGACCCTGGGTCAGCCAGCAAAATCAATTCATAGATGCTAAATAGGATTTTACCAACGACCAGCTAAGGATGATTTGGCGAGCTGGGTCAATATGAACCAACCGACAGGTGAACACCCCAACAGTTTCACTGTTTTGGCCATTGGATAGTTTCTCAAAATAGGGGACTGCCCAAAGCGTCCAATGTGAAGCATTTGTACTCATAAACCATCCATTTTTGTGGTTCCCAATTTTGAGAAACACCAACCAAATGACCGGAATGCTAGGGTATTGACCCTCAGCCAGCGCGGCTGGCTGAGCCAAGCAATAGACCAGTTCTCAACTGGTGAGAACTGTTCAACAAACAGTGAGGCTGAGCCATCTTGACCTGGGACAATGTGATCGATTGGTAGTTAACTATAATTATTTATGATATCAATAGATCACAATGTCAATGGTGAGTTATTGGTTAGTTGATCGTTCGTCAATGGTTAGTTGACCGTAATGATTGAGAGTTGACCAATGTGATCTATTATCAATAAGCTATTCATGGTGATAATACTACTAGAATTCCTATTTGAGTTTGGTAGGTATAACCATCAATAAACACCTAACTGTTCAATTACAGTCACTATTGATATCAAAGGTCATCCTCTTTTGGTGGTTTTCAATTGTATTGACCTATTGGTGATATCGATGAGCTATTCATGGGGACATTCATTGGTGGTTACAGCAATATTATTGTTCGTTCTTGGTGGTTTATATTGAAGTCAATGGCGGTTCATTGTGGCAAATGACTCTTCATGGTGGTCAATGGTTGCCCTCCAGCAGGGCTATATGTGCAACAAACATCCAAGTAATCTGTAAACCAGAGATGGCAGCTCAAATGCATCCATGCCAAACATGGTTGAAACCATGTTTGACCTGTCATCCGCGTTCTTTTCAGCAAGCTTTTTCAAGCCATGCACCAACCGATGTAGTCATGACAACCCCTTTTGTTCACTCAGTTCATAGCAAATATTGGGTCATCAACCACCCAAATCCTCGCTGACACCACCATGGGGAGAATGAAGCTATTATGACGACTGTCGGGGTTTCGAGCCATCACAGTTTCTGCAACATGAAGAGCCCTTGCAATTGCTATCAGGCTATCAGCTTAACTCTACTGACCATCTCCATGTTCAATCCACCATTCCACCATCATTTAGCCACCATTTGGAAGTTTCTCCAGTCATAGGGGGCCCGTAAAATGGTCGCTTTCTTTCTGTATATATTTTTTTAAATAGGCCATTTATGTTTCCATAAAAATTTGGTTTTATTCAACAATTAATAGCCATTAACATATTATTAACCTTTGTTGTCCTCATTGTTGTTGGTGTTATTATCCCTATAAACTTGGTTGGTTCACTGCGTGACCCATCAACATCTAGTCGTTTGATTTGGAGGACCCAGGACATGCCATCCCAGTCGGCCATGTTTTCCGTTGAGGTCGACGGCCGCGGGACGTGCCCAAGGCTGGACTGGAGAAGCCGCACGGTCTGACGGTGGCGCGTGACGGTGAACGCTTTCATGTGGGGAGGCGTCGTGGTGATGAGTTGGATGATCATCCCTGTTTTTTTACGCCATGGTTTCTGGATGGCTTATACCCACTAACTTAGGTTTTTAGTGTTTTTGGGATATGATTGGTTTACCATATAACCACTAAAAATATATTTTTAGCAAGGGATCTATAAGCCACCAAGGTTTTCATCCATTGCTAGTAAGCTAGTATTTTCATACACCTGGAATAATCATCATCCATATGTTACACCATGAGTAATGGTTGGATGATTATCTTACTGAGCTAGTAAGATGACCATGTGTTTCAAGGTGAAAAAACTGAATGGTCATCCCAGCTAGTAAAGGGCTAGTAACCATGTTGTAAGTGGTTTGTCACCATGCTTTGAGTGATTAGTAGTCCCGCTTTTTGTGGTGATTCACCATGCGACCAGTGGTGAGTCGCTATATTTACAAGCATTTACAAGCCATTCATTGTGGTTGATTGATGATTGGTGGCCGACTAATGGCCAATGATGGTTTGATGATGATTGATGATGATTGACCAATGACTAATGATCATGTTAGTTGACATGACAATTGGCAGATGACCATTCATGACATATAGTTGATTGATGATGATTGCAAATTGTTTTCATTCTGATGTTTATGGCTTTTATTTGTTGATATTCATTGATTCTTGTGATTAGTACATATGGTTGATTTGGTTTGCATCCATAACCTCACCTGGACTTCAAGACCATTGCCAACCATCACTAGCCTTCACAAACTATCACTAACCATTGCTGATAAGACCCTACTCGAAGATCAATATAAGTGTTTGATAGAAGTACTGTTTAAGTGATATGTAGAGAATATTTTGTTATGTCAATATTGATGATTTCATTGTGTTCAATCGTGATATTTCTGGTTGGAGAATGTGCATGATTATATCATAAAAAAGGATGTCCGTGACCGAGACGATCGCAAACCAATCCGAACTCCTGAGATGGACGATGTCTTCCAGGCAGATATCGGTCGACATCAAACAAATGCCAGGCAACTGACGCATGTTTTTAATGCTGCATTGAACGGACAGACCGGAATCAACACAGATCAAGAAATCAGCGCCTATGCTAATCACACAAGTATCACGAAAATGGGCAAACAGTTGACTCAGTTGACCCTGCTCTTCCGTCACTCGTACTGGTTCCACATCGAAGACGGATCCTTGAGCCTTGGTGAATTGTTGCAGTACAATGATTTCACCCGGCACCTGCACTACCATAAGAGGAGTTTGAGGAATGCAGGTGATGGCCAAGCTTGATGACCGGCGTGCCTGTCGGCGTCGTGTCTGCCAAGAGGAACGCGCGCGGCAAGAGACAGAGGCTGTTCTTGGATGTCGCGAGCACGGGCTTCAGGTGGTTGCGGCGCCATTGCATCTTGGAACAACGACGGTGCCAGGTCTTTATCAGCATTGTCTGGACGTTGCTTTCGAGCAACCAGATGGTGCCAAAATGGAAGGGCATCACCGGTGCCGAAATCCTTCGCCGGGTGAAGATCTGTTGGTGGTGGTTTGTTGTTTTGATGTTTTTGAAGGCTGGGCAATATGCTCCACATTGTTTAGTGGCGAATCGGTGCATTTTATGTCACCACCCTGGCTTCAATGGAAGTGCCAACTCGTGCGAATGCAATGGTAGGTTCTCAGATTTTGACACGATTTATTTATTCGATAGTAATGGGGCTTGCCCATGGCAAGGTCACCCTTGGGTAGATGCTCACGTGGATAGCGGAATAATCGCTGTAATTTGTTGGAAAACCCCGGGAGACCATAAACACATGGTGAATTTTTCATTGCAAAGTGCTCATCCATGCTCCACAGCAGTGCCTAAGAATCATCAGAGCGAACTCCATTTGTTTTATTTATACCTTTAACCACACGTTACATCTGAATGTAGAAAACCAAAACCCATCATATGACCTTCACTTTGGGGAGGTAGCAACTCCACCATTTACCACAGCAAACATTGTCATTGACCATCGCCCACTGGCCAATGACCTATCAACCCTTCAGCACCCACCGTAGATCACAAACCATAAACAGCTACCAGTGATCAGTAAGCGCCATTGCTCACCATCAATATGAAACCATTAACCATTCACCATGGATCAGCACTCATAGACCATGTCATGCATTAGTGATACCACAACCATCATAGATCATGAGCCAAAACTAATGTTCCCGCTCGGTAGGACTACTTTCTGGATGCTCGGCGCGGCACCCGACGCGGTCGTGCAAAAGGGCCGGTCCTGAAGCTTTGGACGGGTCATGAACTGTGTCAGCATAAATGGTTGATTGGTGGTTGCTAAGTGCTTCACCATTGTCAGTGAGCAGTGCAGTGGTGGGTACTGACGATGATTGAATGCTCAACAATTAGTGCTAAATAGTGGTTACTTCATGGTTATTTACGGTCCATTGATGCTTAGAAATAGGACATGGATTCTTGGCGTGGATACGCTCTGGTAAACTAGCCGGGGAGTGAAAAACCACAAAACTCAACAAGTAAACCAGTTATAAATGGCACTTTGTTCCACTCTAGTTGGTTGGCCAGAGTGTAATGGTAAACTAAGAACAAGCAGCTGCAGCAGCCACATCGATTGGGTAGGCGAGTAGCAACAAGGGTTTCCACGATTGCCCCGGGGGCCCCAGGTAGAATGCTGGGCACAACTTGTGCTTCATCGTGGCTAGTCATGATTGATGGGCCCCAGTGCTAATGGATGACACTGTTAGTGATTATTTGGTATGCTTGTGGTTTCACGACCATTTGTATACTACCATCTATGCATACTTGGAGGATCATCCCATTTGGTACAGTAAGTGGTGAGTGACCCTGGATGGTTTGCTTGCTTTTCAATTAAAACCCAGGAAAACAAGTGATTACTTTCACCACTTAGAAGGAACAAGATGATCATCCAAGTTGTACTTCCTAGTGGAGTGGTTTGTATTGTAACTTTTGAAATAGACGGTTAATTTCCACTTACTTAATGGGATGATCATCACACGCCAGTACCCCATGGTGTTCACCCCGAGGTTAGGCCTATGCCTCGTCCGTCCTGAGGCCCCAGTGGAACCCATCCACGGTGCCCAAACCATGGTCTTTGGAAGCTTTCAAGGCACTGGTTGCGCGTGGCATGTGTGACTTCACACATGGTGGTTTCTCAGGTAAAATATTGATGGTTGAAAAAATCTATATAAATTTATCATTTTTTATGTTTGGGAAACTGTATGATGATTGGGGGTCCCCTATTTTGAGAAGCACCCATTTGATCGACAACAGGGTAGAATAGTGCGGTTTGTTATTGATTTTCTTATTGCCCAAATTGTTGGATATGGTTTGGTGTTGAAAATAGACAATCGTGGGGTGGGTTGAATGGACCACTTCAGGGTTTCGGTTTCGTGAAGGGCATAGAGCAGAGCACCAAGATTCAGGTACTGCCTTGTACACATGGGTATAGATCCATGCAAACCAAATAATGCGTAGTTTACATCCCAACAAAAGTCCATTTTGCTCTTTTTCAGGCTGTTAATTACTGAGGAGTTCCCGGCTTTTGACCAATCATCTTGAGGTTGTTCGTGGTTCATGCATGTTTATGCTGACTATTGCTTCGCTATATGTAGTAATCAACCACGATGGTTGCTAAATGTTGACTATTTTTGTTTTAATGTTCATCATTCACTGACCACTATCAACTATAGTTCTAAATAAAGCATTGACCACACAATGATTTACCATTATTGATTGTTAATGAACCATATTGAGCCATTATCAACAATGATTATTATAGAAACCATCACTGACAAAGAAAAGGATCCAGTACCATTGGCAACCATCGTTCACCATCAATAAGTAACCACAACTATTTAATCATGATGGTCCATCATAAATCATGAGGCACCACTATTGTCAATGTCCATTAATTTTACTTGAACATATTCATCCTGCATTTTTCACCATAAGAAACAATCATGAAATCATTATCCATCATTAGCTATGATTCTCATAGCTGTGATTTCTGTAAGTAGTGGTGAAGTATGTTTTTACGGGTAAATTATGGTACCAATCTGTAATAGTGATGGTGATGGTTATTATTTCTCATAATTATGAACACCCATGATTGGCAATAGTTTGACAGAATTGACAGCTGCTATAAGCCATCAATCAGACATCATCAACAAGGATTACCAGACATCATCACAAAGCATTTTCTTGGTATCAAACATCATCAACCAGACGTGACAGCTGCTGCCATCCATGTGTTAATCCTTCTTGACAACCACTGCCAGGAGACTTTTCGTCACTACTAGTCATGGTAGATATAACGATAGATAAACGGCTTATTAACCAGCTTACAATTAGGGGGCCCACCTTGTATGAACCATGTGCATTAAACACTATTGTTGACCATCATCATTATCAACCATCATTCATCACTTAGTTGCCAATGATTACCCATGGTTACCCATCATAATTGAAAGCAAATAATTGTAGCCATCCTTGTTCATTGATTAACCCAGCCTAATCCATTCTTCATAAATTCACCGCTATTGTTACCATTCAAAGCCATTATAGGGTTTGTATTCAGCGATTCACCAATATGATTAACACTATTACGGCAATCATTTTTGCTAATCACTTACGATCAAGATGACTTGATGACTAAACTATAGTCAACAACAACGATTATTCAACAAGGCAATTACTGATGATTCAACTTACTACTATCAATATTACTACTATTGATTGCCACTAGTGGAGGGGCAACAAAAACAGTTGGATTTGTTCAGGAATATATGATTTTGGGTTGTCCATAGTATCAACTACCATTATTCATTTGTTTAAGTAAGGCTTACCATTTGTCTAGTGGTTACTTAATCATTTTAACACTCCCGCCACTTGCAAGTTGGTTTATAGGCAACATCACTAGGGTTACCTACCAGTTATAGGAAGTTCCGAGCCAAGTTATGTTTGGCAGGGGCTCACCTTGAAACCATTTGTACCATGGTTAAGTCGTATTTTCTTTTTTTTAGCAAATTTTGGCAGATGTGTTTGACAATCACCATTTCGGTTCAGTGGTTGAGCGATGTTCAACCATGTCTATCCATTTTACATATTGTAAGCATTGTTAATTAACCATTTTGAACATACTCTAAGATATCTTTAAGCATGTTGAACCATATTTAACTATTCTTAATCAACCATTTTTAACCAACATTTCTGCGGTGGTTGATGACCTAACTCCATTGCACCTCCGCGCAAGCGCCGGCTCAGTCCAATCACACGCCTTGCGCGGCCTGGACTCTCAACGAAGATCGCAGGCGCCCGCAACAGGTCGTGGTGCAGGCTTCGGCCATGCGGTGACTCCTCGGGATGTTCGGCCATCCGCGAAGCGGCCCTATGCGGAGCTCAGTTGGCCCCAATAGCTATTGAACTAATTGATTATTTGGTTGGTTGTTTAAATAGATTTTTCTAAGGGATCATCAGGGTTACTAGTAGACGATAGTTACTAGTTATAGATAGTTATAGTGATTAACTGATTAGACAATGTTTGAACTAGTATTAACTGGTTATAAGATAGTAATGGTCAAACAATTGGGTTTTTTAAGGGTTAACAATAGGGGATACAAACCAACAATAACGGTTAAACACCTATGGTTGGTGGTTTTGATAGATGTTTATAGGGGATCATGAGGGTTATAGTGATTAACTGATTCTAGTGGTTTGATTGATTAGTGAATGATAGTTGAAAAACAAATGATTGATTCACACATAGTTGAATTGATTGGTTAGACAATGTTTGACCTAGTGATTATAATGTTCAGCCTGGCCTAATAGCTTATAGTTGACCCAAATGATTATCTGGTTGTATATAGTGGTTAAGATCAACTATGGTTGGTGGTTTGATTGATATGTTTTATTTTCACTAATGATTATTAACAATCAGTTGGTTGACAAGCATATTTTTGATAGGGGTGGTTCAACCACCAACCAGTATTGAACTGGTGGTTGAAAGATAGTTGAGTTGACTGATTGACTAGTTCCATAAGCATTGAACTAGTCAATTAACTGATTATAAGATAGTTGATTAACTTATCATCAGCATTGAACCAGTGCTTAACTGAACTGGCCCCATGTAGTGGTTTCTCAAGTCATTGAGAAGTCCAAAGCTATGGATGGTTCGCTACTGTAAATGGTTGATGAACTGCATGGTTGGGGGTACCTCTATGGACTGGATGATTGGGGGCCGGTTTGCGGAACAAACGTGTGTGTTTGACGGTAAAGGTTCGATCGTGGTTGCTATTGGTTGAAATAAGCCATTGGTTCAAATTGATTGATTAATGGAGGATTCAAGCGATGGTTGGTATTAACTGATCATTGGTTGGTATAGTTGGTTGAATCAATTCATGTCAAATTTAGACTGACAGGGGTTTAAACCATTAGTTGAAGTCAGTTTTATAAACCAGTAGTTCAGTTAATATTGGTTGCAAGTGCCAACGAATTGATATTGACTGACTGTGGTCAATTGTTCGTGAAGTTCTTTGGCTCAGAATTTTGATTTTCTGTAGATGGCTCATCATGGCTTTGAATGTTTTCCAGCACGTTTTCCAAGGTTGCCAACAGTGAATGTCCCTCGTGGGGGAAGTGGGTGTATGTGGGTTGATGCGGGTTGTGTTTTTTTTCTCTTAATGTAAATGTATATAACTGTATACACATATCATGGTGACTCATGGTTGACAGCACTTAATCCTGGTCACTGGTGGTAGTGGCATTGCCTAGGGATAACGGGAAACATGGTTGATGATAGTTAGCTTGAGATCTTTCACAATGACTACTGACGATGAATACCGTTGATCATTGCAGATGTGTCTTAACAATCATTAGTGTTTGTTGGTGTTGGGGAATTCTATCTCACGATCCTTAGGGTCAATAGTCTTAAAACTCATGACGCTGACCATTCCCAGACGCTGCATGTACATCATGTACACCATATTTCCCCTAGATATTTCCCCAAGATTTACCTTTAAAAGATGGCGAACTGATCCCAGATGGTCTTACATTGACCTCTAAAATGACTCCTATCAGTGGGTTATAACCACTATTATCAACCACCATGAATGGGTTATAAGCCATTGACCTTCTGGCTATTATCAACAAATGATTGGTTGGTTGACTAATATTTTCAGCTTCAAAAGACTTATAACCTTGTCACAGAACTTCGAAGAAGATGGCAAAGACAATCTTTGAAGAGTAACGACTTTCAGAACACCATGAATTTGCAACGCAAGGTCTACAGGCTTCTTGCAAAGATTCCTTCTTGTCATTGGTGGCTACAAAATATGTTTTCTAATGAGTTTGACCTGCTGACCCTCCAAAAACAACTTCATAAAGAAATCATCCTTGCGAGAGATCAGGACAAGAAAAACAGGTTGCATTCCTGGCGTGCAAAAATGCAACATGGTACCATAAACAAGAATGTTTCCAAATTTGTGTACCAGTGGATCAACGCCAAGTCCAAACCTGCTGTCCCCAACCTTGTTTGTAATCAGGATGGTCAGATTATCTATGATCCAAAACTTGCATAGCCGAAATCAATGACAAATGGGATGATATTTTCTCTTCTAATATATAACAGAAGACCCTGAAAGAATTTTGCATTAATTTGGCCATATGTTCAGGACATACGTCAAGTGGTACAAGTTCCGGAGTGACAGGAGAGTCATAAAAGCTCAGATTCTCCGCAGACCAAATCATGCTGCTCCAGGACTTGACGGCTGGAGAACTGTTGAAGCAAAATCCCTCCCAGTCGTTTTCTATAATCAAGTTGCTTATTTTTTTCCGGGATATTGAACAGAAAAATTGTGACTTTCCGGATATCCTGGCAACTGCCAAACAAGCCATTTTGCCTAAGGATTCTTCTCATTCCCCATAAACAAACGTTGATTTCGCTCTTACCGATTTTTGTGCTGAGCTATACTGGCTAAGATACCGCCAACTCCAGCAGTGGCAGCATCAGGTAATGCCCCCTCAACTCTATGGCGGCATTCTAAATCGCAGAATGAATCAAGTTCACACCAACATAAGGCTCTCCATTGATCATTCGCAATCCATAAATGAACCATAGTGGGAATCAAGTAGACAAATCCAAGTGCTTCGATCGTATTGTTCCTAAAACTGCTGCTACCATTCTCTAGCTTAGGAGCTCCACCAAAGGTTTAAATTTCTTCCTAGCCCTATATTCAAAACTTCGCAGACATTAGCATTCGGTATTTGGACTTCAAGCGCGGCTACCACCTGCCCCAACGGTGTCGTGCAGGGTTGCAGCCTTTCACTGTAGCTGTAAATTCTTGATGTGCATCTGGGCAAAATTTATGTCTTGATCCCCCACATCCATTCTGCTGCCTTTGTTGATGACACGTACCTGTGGAGCAAAATCCAGTATATTGAACAATAAAACACGCAGTGGCGGTAACATCCAAATGGGATGAATAATTGGTCAACGATTCAATGTTGCTAAATCCTCGGTATGGGCAACTACACCGCAAGCTAGACGAACTGCAAAAAAACATTTTCCCGGAATGGTCCATGAAGAAGTTGTTGAGATTTTGGGAGCAAAAATCCAAACCACCAATAAGCTTGACTATAAATGGTCCTCCCATAAGACCTCAAACATCATCAAAGAATTAAAGTAATTGCTGCTATTCCATGCACTGCCGAAATCAAAGAGCATTTGGCAAGCACCAAGGCCATTCCGCGCATTGGTTTTGCAGCACACTAAATAAAATCCCGAAAGATGATTTGAAGCTCATTCAGGAACAGATCATTCAGTAATATGGAAAAATAGACCCAAATGGCGTTCTAGGCATTTGGTACTCGGCTTGCTCACCAAACCTCACAGATCTGACCCAATCTAGCACGAGCATATAACTGCATTCTAGACTGTGTTGACTACTGAAAAATTCAAATGAGGCCCATAGACTCATGTGGCAAGAAGTTCATGATGATGATTCTCTCTATCCCAATTCACTTTAGCAGCTTGGAATCAATCCCTATCACTACTCCATCTCGAGTCTATTGATGCTTTCCATTTCCAGGTGCAGGGATCGGATCCTATTCCCATTTAGATTAACGAGAAGAGACCTCAAAAAGTTCTTGCAGTTCCTTTGCCGAAATCACTGCTACCAGCTCATTGCGACCGCAGCTAGAAAAGATGTTAGAACACCACAGGGAGTACTGGATTTCGACCTCACAAAATCTACTGAAAAAAATTGGATGGAAAAAATGAGGGAGAATATTCCCCTTTCTTCATTCCGGGACTCCGTGTTAGTAGGTTGCGTTCTCACAAATGACCGTCTCGCTAAGGCTAATAATTTAGACGATGCGGCTTGCCGTCTTTGCCATCGCGAAAAAGAATCACTCCATCATCTCATTTTCGATTGTGAAGCTGTCAAAGAACATATCACTGTAGACAAACTAGATTCCAACCATCATACCTTTGGCCCAAACTTTAGTATGCTTGGAATTGTAGAATTCCCTTACGATGACTTGCCATCACGTTTCCAGATCTCACAACTTTCAACCCTTGAATATCATGAATGGACAAATGATCAAACTTCCCAGTACATTCATCTGTGGACAGATGGGAGCTGTGACTTCAACAAATTTTACTTGCATACGTTGGGCTCCTTCTGCGTAATTGCTGAAGGAGGTCAGGTTCTCTCCAAAGGTCCTGTTCGACATATCGCTCTCAACCCTTATGCATGTGAGCTTTGGGCTTTATTAAATGCAATTTCCATTGCTTCTCAACCAGCTGTAGTTCACACTGATTGTCTTTCCATAGTGGGTCAGTTTCAATTTCTTTTAGATCATGACCATGTTCCCTATACTTGGTCCCATTGGCATTGGTGGAAACATTTGCATTTCCTCATCCAAACTAGGCGAGCCATTTGCCCTAAACCGTTTCGTGTGCAATGGTGCCCTGCACATATTCTTGAACACATTCCTTGTGAGCTCATTTCCGACAACCTCGCTGCACAGTATAACACCAATACCAGGGATATTTTTCATAATAGGAAAGCTGATTCTGTTGCTAAACAAGAGCTACGGATGCACTTCCAGAACCGACATACGCAATGGGGATCACTCAAGGCTCAGATTCTCTGCCATCAAACGTGGCTTGCTCATTTAGATGTTTGCATTTCTTCGCTCCCACGACCATCACCGCAAGTCGAGGATCAGGCTGTTGAAGCTGCACTGGCCCCAAACTTGCCGACCATTCAGGACGATGTTGCAATTTTTCAAAAATTTCTACCCCAATGGATTTGGGATCCCGACCCAACAAAATACACTTGGCGGTCAAATTTTGTACCAACTAGCTTGAATACCTATGCTAGTATTAGCAGTGAAAACTGGGAAATTGCTATAAACTTTCTTCTGAATCTTCCGTGGTGTGAAGATCAAAATCTTTCCACTTCCTTTATGGAGCTGTCATATCAATTTTGGTCTAGTGGATTAAGATTTTCTGTGGTTGATGAGCACCCTTCTGTTTATGCATCACTGATCCGTAAGGTAATCTCGCAAGCAATGCGACTGCAACCTTCTTGTCCCATCATTCCGGGCCACGTACATGCCTCCTCTAAATCCAATGGGAAGACTCACCCCTCCGGGCGTGTGATGGGTGCCTATCCTCTTCTTGATGCATCCGCACTGAAACATTATGCCATTCCCTTGTGTTGGGGAAGGAAGCACCCGCTTCACTTGTGGAATGTTCCTTTCTGAGCGTTGATTGCCCCCCAAACTCACCGGATTTCTGACAGAACCAGTTTTTTAGGTTTGGATTGCATCAATGCGTGCTTTCCAGTTAATGAACAGCCTGGCTGTTCCACGGAAGGTGGAACGCCGTGCTGCTAGGGAGGGACCCTGGACAGCAGCGAGTGAGTGGTTGACTAATATTTTTCATAGGGGTTGAAACCACCAACCAGCCTCTAAAATGACCCTGCATTTACCTTTGACCTAGTTTTGCGCACATCCATGCACCTGGGAATCACCAGGGGATGCCAGGGATGATTGGTGGTTGGAGACCAGGTTTGGGGCGAATCTGAGTGCTGGGGCCGACCCTGTACACCTCCTTCTGCATGTGTTTATTCTTGATGATCAATACAACCTATAGATCATACTACGACTATAATCTCCAACTATAGATGCTATTGAGTAATGCTATGGCTATGGTT
Organism: Symbiodinium kawagutii; assembly: GCA_009767595.1. NCBI lineage: Eukaryota > Dinophyceae > Suessiales > Symbiodiniaceae > Symbiodinium > Symbiodinium kawagutii. The sequence goes on from VSDK01029054.1 coordinate 47,992, forward strand.
GACGATTCTTCATGCGATTGTTGTTCTGGCATTAGCTTCTTTGGCTATTGGGTTGTTTGTTAAACCTCGGGTCCCACATAGCAGAAATTCCAACATAGCGAGATGTGATGGTCGGGTATGGGTTTTCCATGGCTGTTTTGCAGTCGGCCATATGTTCTGACAAGGTGGGGCCCCCCTAGTTATAAGCTGGTTACAAAGCCATTTGACTAAGCTATATCGACCAGAACTAGTAGTTGCCCTAGTTATGAACCAACTTAGTTAAGTAAGGGACCCCACCTCGTAGGCGAGACACCATGTGAACCACCCATGGTGCTGGTGAGGTGCTAGTCCATTACTAGTTCAGGTTGTCAACCTTATCAAGAAGTGGTAATCACCTACTTAACAGGTGCAAGCAACCAGATGAGTTTTGCGGATGAAACTTCCCTTGACAGTTTTACCGTTGGTTGGTAGACAAGCCTTGTCATTACCCTTGACACTCCTTAGTTGGTTGTGCTGCTTTGATGTAAGGAGTCAGTCGTCCTATCCAAGGTGGTCCGGACCCTGTATGATGTAGACATTTTGGCACGTGGAATGTATACAAGGTGCGGCCCCCTGGTTCCAAGTTGGTTGATGATTGGCAAGCCATTTCATTGTAGAGCTATATCTACCGTAAATGGTTCGGAGGCCCCACCCTGTATGAATTATTTTCAGATTGTGGGACCCTTTCTGCCGGGGTTATTCCTTCTAAGTCTTTAGCCTACCCTGGCAGAAGGGTGGTTCTCTGTCTCCGACCATCGTTTGGAGCGATTCGTTAGTCAACATACTTACGGTAGGTACCAGTCATGGTAGATATCATTCATACAACCAAAGTTTAATGCCTTTTAGCCACCCTATATCCTCACTTTGTCTTAGAAAGGTGTTAGGTGATGAGATCAAGCAACTAAAGATGGTAGATCTACCCTGGGAAAGAGAAAAACAATCTGCGCGTACGTGCAGAATTGGCTATGGGTCAATATTAACCAACAATAACGGTGGATAGTAACCAACAAAACTATAGGTAAAACAATGGTCAATGATGGGGAACCAGGAGTACAGGGTTTTGACTCAAGCCCATATCATACATGGAGCCACTGGGATAGTAATTGACAATGGTGCAGCATGGTTGATACACTTTGGTTAGTGGAAAACAATTGCCGAGATTTGCTGAATATGATTACTCATGATCAATAATGACTAACAGTACGCAATGGTTAATGTATGGTTAATACATGTCAGCAATGGTTTGGACTGGTTGATACTGATTGATAGTGGCACTGGCTAATCTATGGTCCATGGTAGTATGCATATGATTCCACAGCTACCGTTTGTACCGGTTGACCAGAGGCAATAAAAGTACAAGTATCAATTTGTTTGGAACAAGTAAATTACTTTTCCAGTTAAACAACTTTGTTAGCGGTATAATTCCGGCAATGACTTCCAGATGGTGGTTTCTCAAAATAGGGTGACCCCCAAATCATGCTTTGTTAATCATTTATAATTCATAATAATAGACCAACCATTTTGGGGGGTCCCCTAGTCTGAGAAACTTCCAGATTACACGCTGGAAATGGAAGGGTGATTTGTTTCATGTTTGGTCACAAGCTTTGTCCTGTACCGTCGCTCGGGGCAGAGCTGTCAGTATTATTTGGCGAGCTGGCTCAAGCAGTTAACCTACTAATTTCATGGGGGATAAGAACCAACAAGTTTATAGGGAACACAATGGTTAATGATAGGGGAACTGGGGGTGCTTGGTTTTGACCCACTGCCATTTGTATGCAATTCATTTTGAATCAGTTGCATTGAGGAATCTTGATTCAATGATATGGCCCTTCCACAATTGCCACTGCAATTTCACTCTCCCAGGCGTTGGTAGACTGAAACATAGGATTGTGACAGCATATTTTCATGCTTGATAGATACCACGCTTGCCAGTTGAAATATTGACCCCCAAAGAATGACTCGGGGTAGTATGGCGGGCGGTTTTGCATGAACCAGGCTTGAATTGTAGACATGAAGACAGGCTGACTTATCGCAAACAGCTCCGTAGCACAGACCTCATTTTCAGCTCACGAAGTGGGAACCTAACCCTTTGAATTTGTAGGGTTTCAGCAATTTGGGGCAATGGATACGTACGGTCCGCTAAGCAGAGCCAAGCTTGGAGCTTGTAAGAGCGCGACATGCGATTGTCATCAACCGGAAAGCCCGCTGCGTGAAGGCCAGGGCACAAGCAATGCAAAGATCCACGTCATCCTCAGGTGGTGCCCCCTGCGACGTTTGCCATTCACTCGTAGCCAGAGCTGACAAGCATCTCGTCTAGTTCGCGATTGCAAACAGCACTTGTTCGTTCGGGCGGCTGCCTGTTTGTGCTTAGATTTGTTTGAAGAAAGCCGCTGTTAACCAACCAGGGTGTACACGTACGCGATTGTACATGCACTGCGTTCATTGTTGTTCATGATTGACAGTTTTCTGACCAACGGTTGTTGATTTTTGTGGCCAGACATCCACCCACGATTTTTGCATAACGACCTTGTGCAAGTCAAAGAAGGCCAAGCTATCATTTCCAGGATAGCCAGTAGCCTGCTTGAGATTGAATCTATACGCGTGCGTTGGTCCAGTTACTGAATCATTTCAGGGGGTGATGAACACGGAAACGTCCTTGGAAGGCGGACCTGTTCCCGGTTTTTTTCATTGGAAAACCGGAGTCTGGGGGATTTTGCTTGCTTTAGAATCTTGACCGGCCACCAGTGCCAATGCTTCTTCCGTTAGGCGCCAAGTCAAGGTTGCTTCTGTATCCGTTTAGCGCTGTACCTGGTGTGTTGCACTTAAAGGCGTGGCGATTTGAACCTTTTTATTTCATGGAACATTTTGATTTTTTCATTTTTTTGAAACAGTACGTTCTGATGCCCAAAACTTGAATTGTATGAATGTGGTAAAAGATTTGGGGAGCTGTTCATTTTATTCTTTGTTGTTTGTATATTTTTTGCTTGCAGGTTTAAATCAGGCCGATTTTTCTTGCCAAAGTTTGCATGCGTGAAACGACTTGGTTCGGTGCTACCCTGCAATCATTCGTGTTCCCAAGGGGGCATGCTCATGCCACTAGCATAATGTTGGTTTCTTAGGTTTTGTTCGGGCATGATCTTGAACAGCAGATAATAACCAATATTATTAACCGAAAATTTCAAGTTTGCATTAACCAATTGTCGATTCACCTCCCAATATGGCTGGCTTGTCTGTATACGACAAAACGCAAAATCTTTAGCATCCATGAATCATAGAGAAACGTCTTTCGCATATTTGTGCTGTTCGGCATGCTGCATGCTTTGGGAAAGTGAACAGGGCACTTGCGGCACTTGCATACTAGCGAACGCGCGGTTCCACCAAACAGTTGGGTCCTCATGATGGAAAAACAAGCATTTGACTGGCCTTCGCTAAGAACAGGGCGGTTCATCAACCAAGTTTTTGGCCCCAGTGGCGCTTGCGTGCAAAAGAAATTTGTCCTGGCCAAGGGTTAATAATTGACCGTTGCTGGGCGCCAGCCAGGCCCCAAATGCGGGAACGTCGTTCCAGAGGGCCAACATGACAGCCGAGAATACGGGTCTCTTTGCTTGTTCATTGAGTTACTTGATTAATCATTGGTTGTTCATAGCCAACAGCGCGGTGCTCACATTATGCGTTCGGCGGATGCGTGTCAACGCTGTTGCTCACTCCAGGATTCATCGGCGACCGAAGGCTCTATCGTGGTTACCCGCCACCGTTGGTTTTGCCTCGCACTTGTTTGCACAGGTCTCTCGAAACCGAGGTGGCTGGGTGGTGGTATGGGTTGAAAGGGCAACGCGGGTGACCGCAGAGGTCATTCCGGCAGCAAGGATGTGAATGCAATCAAACGGGAACAATGATAGCAACGTCATTTGGCGGGTAGCATTTTATTTTTGCAGTCGGGTTGACGATGATTACTGATAATTCACCGTTATATTCCCCGTGATATGGTTGGCAGTATCCGCTATTGTTTGGAATGTGAATCCCCGTTGCAAACATTGTTTTGTCCATTTTTTGGCATTTTTTTTGGACAATCAGCGTGAAAGTCATCATACGAGACATCAAACACCACACAGACAGCAAACCATGAAATATTTATCATGCACCATGGAACTAATCATTGTTCACCCTCAAAACCAACCATTATTTTTTCAGATGTGCCCATTGCAATTGATTCCTAATTGCACCATCTTGCATTAGTTGGTGGTTGTAAGCAGCGCAGGTATTTTGCATGGTCATCAACGGTTGGTTGGTCAATGATTGGTAAATCCATGGTTAATCAACCTACCATATTTAAAACCACACATTTGTTTGACTTGCCATCTATCAACCGTAAATGGTTTGAAACATTTGGTTGATTAACCATTTATCTACCATTTATCACCCATAAATGCACATAAATGTTTTGGTCTGTCATTTCTCAAACAGATGGCGCACCTAACCACACGTGACAATGGCCGGGTTGGGCAAGCTGCCCAGCCAAGCGATTGCGTGAGGCGCGCCAGCGACGAGTGCGAGTGATGAACGGCGAGTTGGCTCGATATATCAGGCGACAATTGGGTTGTGGCGGTCGGTTCATGATGGTCAATGATGGTTAAGTACTCATCTGGCTATGGGTCAATATCAACCAGCCAACAATGGGGGATGATAACCAACCAATAATAGGGAAACCAATGGTTAATGATAGGGGAACCACGGGTAGAGGGTCGATAGGACTAATGAAGTGTCCATCAATTTCGAAGCAACTCCCACAGGACTGGGAGATATAGACGCAGCCGTCATGGCGAGAGTTGACCAAGCTGTGTCGAAGCTCTTGCTAAAGGCAGGAGTAACTGATACAGCTGAGGCAATCAAGCGAGAGGCAAACCCAGTCTATATGCGAGTCTTGGATTCTTCCGAGACCCTCGTTCGGAACATCCTCTTATCCGCCAGCTCTTCATCTGTGCCTGTACCGAAATTTTGGGTAGTTTCACACAGGACTAGTTGTCTCGCTCTGCAAGCAGCTGGAGCGTCGCAGACCGCCTCTCTGAAGCGTGGACACCAGGGGTACAGGGTTTTGACCCACTGCCATCTAACTGTCAACTGGTGGTTGGTTAATAGTTAGATACTGGCTAATGATGGTGGTTAATAATGGTGGCTAATGATCGTTAAGTACTGGTTATTCATGATAGTTAACGATGATTCACCTTGGTTAGAACAAAAATTTCTTGAGGGTCTCAATGCTTGGGGGGTTAGACTCTGCCCATGGGCAGTTCACTGTTTTTTGCAGTCGCCCCGAACATCATTCACTGACAGTGAGTGATCACATGATGTTTGAAGAACCAGTCACCCACATGAATCATCAATCAGTGTTAATGGAACCATCGCTACCAATGGTACGGCCACGATCATGATTGTTCATGGTTAGTTGGTGGGCTATACAAATGGCCGGGTTTACCTTGATCGATCCTGAATCCAATTGTTGATCATCACCGCGGACTCCTGAATGTGTTTTTCGTGGTTAGTGATGACCTAATGAGCTCACAATGACTGATGACTAGACTTTGGGTCTTTGGATGTGTGTATCTGTGTGTTTCTATTAGCCATAGGCAGCAAGAGTTGAAAATTGTTGTACGGATGGAACCGGCTGCCTAGATGTACCCTAGTGCTTCACATTCCCGATGAACCATGATCAGCCAGTAGCAGCCAGTAGCAGCCATTAACAGTGGATGAACATCCACAAGGGGATGATAGTGGATGAACCTAACAGCTATTGGAGTCCAATCACTTACCACAATCGGGGACGAACCATTATTGAGAATCATTCAGAGCCCCTTATGAACCATTGTCTAAGCCCACAAGAACCGCCAATGAAGGCATTCCTAACCAAGTCACCAGATATCAGCCCTTAAGAGCCCCTTATGGCAGCCATGGCCCAACCATTCTCCACAGCCCTGGCAGAGGCATCCCCGTGCGCCCAGTGGCGCTGCTGGGAACCCAGCGCTCGCGGAGCTCCAGCAGCTGGTGGGGTGTCCAGGAAGCTGAGATGGCAAGATCAACCAGCCAGGTAACTGGGGTGGTTAAGTCATGGTGATCAGCTGGTTACCAGGGCTTAAGCCACAACTATGTCATTCAGCTGGTTAAATATCTGGTTAGATATGGTTAAGTAATGTTGTTCAGCTGGTTAGATATGGCTAACAACAAAGTAAACAGCTGGTTAAGTAATTGGTTAATTAGCTGGCGAACAGGGGTTCATGATTGTTTTTCATGGTCAATTACCTGGTTGTGCCATAAATGATGGTTCCTTAGCTGGTGAATGGTTCATGATGGGCTATAACAACCAAGAATTATGGGGATTTACCAGCTATTACTGGCAATGGGTCAATATTCACCAACCAACAAATGGTCCGAGGGTACCTACAGCCACATGGCAAGGGATAACTTTGCCAGATTTTTGTTGGGGAAAGCCAACAGGAAACCGGCTACAGATCCTGGATTTTCAATTGCCAGGCTAACTTATGGGAAGGTAATGGATGGTCGATTGATGATTGATGGTTAACTAATTAATTGACCTATAACTGATTGTTTGCAAATTGTTTTTTTTTTCGAAAATGAATGGTTGATTAATGCAATGTTTATATCGTTAATGGATGGCTTATTGATACTTAATTGTCTTTACCCACATACTGAATGTAAGATATATGGTTGTTTCTGGAAAAATGGGGGTACCCCCAATTATCATCCTTGATATGAATCATGTTTGTAATATATAAATCAACCATGGTAGTTGGTGCATATCCCCTAAGAGAGCTTATTATCCCCTTGTTAATCACCATTATCAAACATGATTATTTAACCATTAATGAACCAACCATAACCTTGGGGTTCCCTATGGCTTTTCCTCGAAAACTGGGTCACTTCATGTAGCATATGGGGTCCATATAATGGGAAGCAACCCAGCTCTTGGGCTGCTGGATCAGCTGCCGGGATGAAAATCTAAGGGACAGCAGGGACCGGGAATTCTGGGTGGTTCGTGGTTAATGAATGGTTGATTAACGGTTACTTACTGATCCATTATGAGGGTTTGTTGATGCTTAGTTTATGCTTCATGGCTGGGTGCTGGTTCATGAGTGGTTGATTGGGTTAATAGTTAACAACTGCTATGAAAGTTTATGGATCGATCATTTCTGCACAGAAGAACGGTGGGCCAAGACAAGCACAACTTCCCCACAGTACTCATATCTACACCCGCGCACGAACACCTGACGCACGCCTGACGCACTTGCCACTGGGTTGAGCCACTAAAATGGAGGATTCTTTATCCAAAAGAAGTGTCATACAAGAGTTCCACGTAGTAATGGTCAAGGCTAGTGCACAACATGGAGAACTTCATGTTGAACCATTGAATCAAGACGTATGTTCAAATGAATGGCTCTAATCAAAAAAATACCAGTGTGGTAAAGCGCACAGTGACCCGCTTTGATTTGTTTGCACATAGCTAACCATTCATTCAACGTTATGTTGTTGGTTGTTTTAGTTTCTTCTTTGACCCAATACCTGGGGATGATTCTCATAAATGTTCAAGCGTCTTGTTTACTCTCCACCGACCAGTTCCCAAACATGAGCCACTGTCAGTAGCCAACAACCAATCGAGTTATCAATCGGATCATCACATTTTGTTGTTGAGAAACCTCGGATTCATGTGCTGGGACCAGCAGCCTGGTATGATTTTCCAATCATGTACCATGCTGGTGGGGATATTTGATACCAATCCATCCTGAGATGCCACGTGTTTGTTTTGTTTTCGGATGGAGAGTCTTTCACTTCCAGGTTTGTTTACCAGAGAGAGTCAATCCTGATTAGCCATTGCTAACCATTGAAAATTCCGTCATGCCACATTTGTGTGATTGGCATCCAATAGCTGTTGGTCATGAGAATCATTGGAATAGCTGTTTAGCAATTGCTGTTTATAATGAGAATCCAATAGCTGTTTACCAATAGCTGCAAACCAATTGTTCACCAGGGTTGTTGTGTGAAATATACATCAGCTTATTACTGTCGTCCAAGCTTCAACCTTAGACTTGCCATACTTTGGAATTACCGTCTCCGCAAGGACCAAACAGAGATGCTCACGATGAGAGGTTTATGGCTAGCCTTTGTATTTCTCAATCTGGTAATGATTGATTCATAGCCAATGAGCATGGGTTTATATTTACTATATACAACTGAGCGTTCTCGTGGTTGTTGGATGTGAATTTGTGTGGCAGTGTTTGCCAAGGTTAGCACCACGCGTGCTTCCCGCGTCAGCAACGCTCTGCGACCGAGTAGCCGGTGACCGCATTGAAAGGCCGGGTGGCTGACAGTGGAGGCCACTTTCCATTAGCCAACAAAATTCAAGTGGTTATGGGTCAAGCAGTCAACCAACCAACGTTCATGGTGGATAATAACCAACAAACCATAGGGAAAACAGCCTGGTTAATGATAGGGGAACCAGGGGGACTAAGGGTTTTGACCCACAGCCAAGTAAACAAAGCTGAGAGCACACCCACAAAAGGAGATTCAAACAGCAGATGGATGACTTTCTCATTTATTTACACTGAATGATGTTTGTCACCTGCCAGATGCACTTGATCCACATGTGAACGGTCAGCCCCCCCCCCCAAGTGGAGAACAGGCCCACATTGGGGTGTTTCCCTAGTCATGAGGTGGTTCTAGCCAGTTTGGAGTGCCCCCAGTTATCATCAAATAGTCCCATTTGTAATGAACCAACCATTTTTTGGGGTCCGACATTATAAGAAACCACCGTTTGGGGCACTCGGGCTTAGAGGATGCGATTTTATGGCCATACCATTTGGTGCATGGCCAAAATACCAAAAACCCGAGTGAATCATCTCGGATCGTATTTTTGCAGGAGAAAAGCAGGAAGGTGCATATTTTGGTAGCAATCATAGGATTTTGTTACATAGAATTGATTCATAATTGATGGCTGCTTGATCGCCATAGACATTTGATAAACATGAACATATTGAGGAAAGATGCTGCTATTTCTTTACAATCTTCAAATGGTGGTTTACTGGCATGTTTCCTGTAAAGCAATTGGTCATAGGAAGCCATCACTTGCAGAATGAAGGGCAACATGAGTGTTGATGACTGCCAAGTGATTGCAGGAATAGGATGAGCAGAGCCAAAGATTCATCGCTTTACAGTTTCATCTCGGGTAAAAAAAAGTCACCCAGGGCCGCAGTAGAGTAGGACCGCATTTCCTCGTCCGGCATCGTGGTGCTGTGGGGGCCCGGATTGGATTTTCCCTTCCTCCAATTCGCGTTACCTGCGACATTCCGGGCGTGGAGAGCGAGAATTGAGTTGCCACCATTTTTTTTCCACGAAGTTCAAGTTGAAGTGTCTCAAATTGACTGGCTGGTGGTTAGGAGGGAACGAGGCCAGGAGCCAGGGGTATCCCCTTCTATCCTTTTGAAGGGGGTGTTCTATCCATATGGTGGTTTCTCAAAATAGGGAGCCCCAAAAATGGTTGGTTTATTATCATAAATAGTTAATAACTAGATAGATGATTTGGGGGTACCCCTATGACTTGAGAAACAACCATATGGTAGTTTAACATGGCCAAGAAGACCTGATAAACACAAGATCAGCCGGAAAGCCAATCTGGCTGTCATTGTGGTTGCCAAATTCACCGAAGGAAAGCATTCTAGGAAAGACCGGTTGATATGCTAGCCAAGGGTTTGAATGGGGCAATGGGCAGGTTGGTTAGATGACTAATGTACTCTCCAATGATAGAATTGATGTGATGGTTGAAGATGGTTTGTTGGTCTTCCATTTGCACGATTGGGTGATCAATACTGAAAGATGAGCCTGTCACAACTGGAGCGTGGCACGGTGATCCGAGGAAGTGATTTGGGGATCACCGTCGGATTCCACGGTTTCCACAGACTGAAATATTGCAGGCTTTGGCTGGTTGTTTAATATGCTTCAATATGTGTTGGTTTTCCTCGGTTCTGAATTCCTATGATTAGCCATAATTATGAACCGTACTTAAGCACTTAACCATAGATATTTTATTTGGTGCGGGTGATGCAGTACTATTTTTGGGTCTGGCCTAAAACCACTTCAACCAGTCGTTGATGCATCAGCAAAATCTCGTTCATCTCAGCGTTTGAACGATAAGATCACCATGTTATTCACCACGTTGGATGCTGGTTTACCAGATATCCACGAGTGGCTGACTTCTTGCGGTTACAAGTCGATATCATCACTTACCATGGAAAAATCATAGGTTTTTTTTGAATAGTGGATGGTCTTTTGGCAGATTGCTTGTACTCCAGCATATCACTAAAATGTCAAGGGTAGGAAAGTGATAGCCACTAGCTGGAAATGATGCTGAGACACCCATGGTGGCAATCACAAATTGGATCCATTTGGTACAGATACTTCGCACCGAACAAGCGCCTAGGGCTTTGTCCATGGTGGCGTGCAGGCGAAGTCGTAGTCGGCTTTCTGCTTAAAGCAGTGTAGCAGAATTGTAAAATCTTGGGCTCATCTTGGCTGCCAATTTTCATACCCTGGAGCCCGGCTCTGGGATTGCCCAGTGGGGTGAGCCATGGATGTGAAAAAGTCGCGGAAACGGGGCGAGCCGGACCAGTTTCACGTGAGTCCTAGGTGTAGCCATGGCCGAATCTGGAAAGATCACAGGACAGAAATGTAGGGTTTCTCAAGCCATAGGACCAACTTTCAAATCATCCTATAGTGAACTATTTATAGTAATAGGCCAAGCATTTTTGGAGTTCGCTATTTTAAGAAACCACCATGTGGCTGATTTTCTATTCAGACTGGTTACTGTGTGTTTCGGGCCATTGTTGATCTGAAGACCCTGGTAAACTAGCTATAAACGGCTGGTGGTTTTGAACATTCTTGAGTTTTCCTAGTATTTAGTAAGAAATGGTCTGGACATTTTCATGGGATTTGTACTAAATAATCGTGAATTGATCTAGTCAAGACGATTTTTCTAGCTACTGGGATTTGTACTAAATGATTGGAATTAGTACCCTCATGCTTTTGATCTTGTTTGAACAATCTGCGTTCGATTGTGAAAAGCCAAGGCTAGTAACCCACAGCTAGATCAAACGCAGATACATAATGTGTTCACCAGGTATTCATTCACCATGAGTTAAAGATTGGCTAGCGATTACCAGCCATTAACAATAAACAAGCAGTAACAAATACTATTATCAGCCATTCATCAACAATTTACAGGTTGGTGGTATCGGATATGTTTTGTTTTCCCTACTATTACCAAATGTTTGGTTGGTCGACAAGTATTTTTCATAGGGGAGGTTCAACCACAAACCAGTTTGTTAACCATCTGAAATAAAAACAAACATAGGTCGCAAACGGGTCCCATACACAACTCTATGCAACTCTATGGTTGTTAGCCTCTTCACTCTTTTCCAATAGACACGATTAGTCTTTTCCATCCCTTAAGATGTGTGGTACTGCCTAGGTACAAGTTGTTTCTATCCCCTAGAATTTATAACTAGCCTGCTAAAAAGTGTCTTGCCAGTTGGTTTCTTCCATCCCTTAAGATGCGCCCAGTAGCAATCAAGTTATATATATATATATACACTGTATATATATATATATATAAAAATATATAAATATATATATATATATATCTCTGTGCATGTATCTACCAACAGTTCTGATGTTCACCAGCGCCTCCAGGGGTGGAAACCATCCGGGGCCGCAAGAGCGCCCTTGGTAACAACCACGGCACCTCAAATCCTTTGAGGGGAGGGGAAGGTTTGCAAAAGCCATGCTTGGAACTGGTGCGGTTTCGTAGCAGGCTCAAGTGGACGGCATGTTGCATCACTGCAGGTCGAAGCATTTGAACAGCCTGATTTTATCAACCAACTTCAACAGTTCTGTAACAAAAAAGGAGAAAGTTATCACCCTCGTGAACTACATCATCAAGTCTTGTCAAGTCGTGATCGCTCCAAAGATCATCCTGGTTATCATTGAGTCATAGACACAGCTTGATTGATCAGGAGCAATTTGTCTAACTGGGGGTGCTCCACCGAGGGCCCAGAGTTTCGCTAAGCGACTGGGCGCCCATGTGCGACGTGCCGTGACCGACCTACACGTGACTTGCCGCGCACGCGAAGGGACCGCAGCCTGCAACCTCTCGTTCTTAATGGGATGGTTGTGGTTAACTTGGTTAACGGCAACAACGGTAAGTGGTGATTGATGGTTAGTTCATAGTGGTTAATTGTAGTCACTTGATAATGGCTTATGGTTAGTTAATGGTGGTGAATGGTGGTTCTTTCAAGGGATGATGACCAATTAGTTGAAAATGACCATGTTAGCGATAAGAGAACATAGCTGGTATAACCACCAGTTCAATGCAAATTCAATTCGTTTGTTCACTAACCAACAAATCCGGTTGTGAAGCCAAACATGTGTATTGTGTCCAACCGCTTGGTCACTGATGATCAGTGATGATGAGTGAATGACGGCTCATGATTGGTGAAAATGATGTGTGGATGGTCAATGGTGGTATGTATGTTCATAAATACAAACCCATGTAGCAGGTCTAGTGATGTCGATGCCATAGATATGAATCAGGTACATCAATTCATTTTGATTGATTGATAATTGTAACATTGTGTTCCATTAGACTTGATGTTTATGATGATCTGATGATGCTGAACTGATTTATCATGTAACATCATCTAGCCATGAAGGCGTCATTCATGAAAATCATGTTACAGTATCATTTGCTTGCGAATAGCGATTCTCTTGTCTGGGAATTTGAACATGCATGCCTCAACTTGGGTTTGTCCAACATTGTCCAACAATGGTGTACTGTCAAACATCAGTGATCATCATATGATCATGATTTAATCTGGTGTACCCAAAAAATAGGCAGTTTTCCTATTCGGAATGGCTAGGTGAGTAGAAACCGCACCATGGGACGAACTGGACAGCCTGCCAATCCAATGATGGAGTGCCGGTAGTGCCGAAAAAAACCCACGACGCGGCGACAAAGACTTCCCCAAGTGGCCCTACAGTGAACAGAAGTGTTGTGGTTGGTACCGGTGGTGGTAGATATGGTGGTTTCTCAGAACAGGGGTACCGCCCAATCATCGATGAATGGTGATGTATAGTAATAAACCAACCATGTTTGGGGGTTCCCTACTTTAGGAGGCCACCATTTGACGAGTTTGATCAATAATTAGTTTAGAAAGCTACTTATTTAGTTGCTGGCGTTAAACATTTAATAGTTTTTTTTTGTTTTCTGAATGTTTGGGATGGACAAGCATGTTATCAGGATAGCATATAACCATGAGCCATTTGTGACTGGCATGGGGTACCGCATTGTAACCGTTACTATGACAGTCAGGAGACCCGTTTTCCTAGCTCGCCGTTGCATGCCGTTTCTGGTATCGCGGGGTTGGTTCATGGGAAAATCCATTGGAAAACCCTTGTTTTAACAACCATTTGTAATGTTTCCTGTAGATGTTCCCATGAACATTTTTTTGGCTAGTACCTATAGAAAAAAACAACAACTGCTGTATCACAAGCTAGATCAATCAGTAGCCCCTCCCCGTTTACTGAACATGATTGCCTGACTGGAAGAAGTACAGTACTTTGAAACTAGTATACAGTGGTCAGCGGAACTGAAAAATAACCAATACAGCCAGCCAGACTCGCAAGATCATGAGTTTCAACTGGCTTCATAGCCGACCCCATTTTCAACCAAAATCCATGGCCAGATCCATCCCATGCCATGGCCACCATGGCCCACGACGTCGTTGTCTCCGCCGTGCCAAGGTGCCATGGCGGAACCCCGGATGTCCTCGCAGCTGGCCTTACCGGGCCCTAGGACCAGCCACCACACCAGCGGCACCGGCACCTCGCGGATCACCGACGGCAGTCGGCAGACCGATGCCTCGCGGGTCACCGACTACACGGGCCGCGGCACCAACGCGACGGATGTGGCAGCGCCTTGGCGGTGCGGAGGGGTTGGTTGGAGAGCTCAGGTTGGTGGTTTTTGTTGGGGATTCTCAGCATTAATGGTGGGGAATAATAGGGGATACCAAACAGCAACAATAGTTGAACAACTACTGCTTTCTGGTTTGTTTGGGATTATCTGCATTAACAATGGTTGAGAATAGGGCATACTAAGCAGCGGTATGTTTTTATTACTAGTAATGGTGAAAAGCAGGGGATACCAAGCAAAACTAGCGGGCTCAAACAACTATAGTTGGTGGTTTGATTGACGTGTTTTTGTTGCCCCTGGAAATCATTGACAAATGGTTGCTTGACTTATATTTTTAACAGGGAATGCCAATTGGCTGTCTCATGTAGGAACCATGTCAATCCTGCTCCTCCCAAATGCCTTCAATGGTTGCTTGACTCAATCTCATGGCTGTGAGTCAAAACCCTGTACCCCTGGTTCCCCTATCATTAATCATTGTTTTCCTTGTTATTGTTGGTTATCATCCCCATTATTGGTTGGTTAATATTGACCCATAGCCATGTTTTTTTATTGTATGAAGCACGCAATCGCTGGCTTTATGCATCGCGCTTGGCACTCAGCAGCAAAGGCCAAAAAATCACCTGTGATTATCCATGGTTAATCTTTTTTATCTATTCTCAACCATTATTGATGCTTATAGCCTCGATAAAGTGTGATAAGCCACGAAACAATTTTATGGCCATTCACTTCTTAACCATTAATGATGCCTATAACCATGATTAACGTTGGTTTCTGATTAGTATCTACCTGTTGGTTTCATCTATTTTCATTACTTTAGGGGGGTTACACTAATAGAAACCAACATTAACCATTATTGATGCTGTTCAGTTTTGAGCCACGAAATCATGGCTGTGGCGATTGATCGTGGTCCCTCATGTTGCCATGCCACCGAGGGCAATGCAGTGCTTTGGCGGCATGCGGCGAAGGGGACACTGAAGCGTTATTCATAGAGATCATAAACGGAAACTTTTGGATTCTCTTTGGTTTACTGGTGTTTTTTCTTAGGGGTCTCATAGGAGATATAAATTGATGGGGTTTTATTTGTTTTTTTTCATAGTGGTTACACTGTTACACCTATATTTAGATCACTGATTTTGGATGGGTCCAAGTTGATGTACTATTTGTTGGGTCCATATTTAGATCCATATTTAGATCACTGATACTTGGATCACTGATTTTGGATGGGTCCGAGTCATAAGAATTCACTTTGACCACTTGGGCCGCATCGTCTCACCGTGAAACGCCGCGACTCAGAATGGCGTCAACCTCTTCACCGGCGAGGACGATGAACCAATCCCTTGGTCCATGCGTTGCTCCACCGCGATTGATGTGGATCAGTGGTAGTGCTTTCGCAAGAGCTGGGAGTACCCCAGTTATCATCCAAACTTAATGGTGGTTCATGGGAGCTCCAGAACTGGTGGTTTCTCAAGTCAAACTTCCATTATCAACCATCATTTTTTAGGATTAAAAGTCCAAGTGCTGTAATTGATATATACCTTAGAAACATGCTTAGTATCCCTTTAGTAAAACAGCAACCACCATTGAATACAATCAACATTATTGAGCCAACCATTTTGTAGGGATTCCTTATAACTTGAGAAAACACCAGTTGTTGAGTTGTGGGGTGACGAGCGCTGGCTCATTGTAGCCACGCTCAACATTTCCAACAGCTCGGTCACGGTTGTGTCGTTGATCGGAACAGTACAAACCAAAGCCAAATGTTGGGTGGCAAAAGGGGTATGTCAATAGGGTGACATGCATTGAGCGATTTGTGGTTTAAGCAATTTTCCCCAGTATTACCAAGTGGTTGGTTGGTTGACTTATGTTTTTCCATAGTGGTTGAAGTCACCAACCAGTTAACCAATGATATTGAGGACCATAGATTTTGATAGATTTTACCGACCTGACATGACCAACCACAATTGTTACGTATGTTTACGGACAATCGCTGATTATTTATTTATCACTACCAGCAACTGGTACCAAGAATCCCCAGTGTTTGTTGTGGATGGAGATTGCTTAATCACCAGCCATAAAAGTCATCTATATATATATATATATTTATTCATTTATACAATGATAAATATATATATATATGTATATATATATTTTTATATATTTATATTTTTATATAAATTTGTATATATATATGATTATATTGACTTCATATGCACATTACGTAGATTTATGTCTGTAAATATTTATATATATATATATATGCGGTTTATTGATTCATGTATTTATTCATTTGACATTTATTCATTTATATTTATATAAATATATGCGTATACATACATACATAAATATATTTAAAAAAATATACAAATTTAAATATTTATGTATACATATAAATATATACTTGAATTTACATATCGGTGTTTCTCAAAATAGGGGATATACATTTATATATATATATTTCAATATTTATATAGATATGTATGTATGTATGTGTATATATAAATAAGTTTGTATATATATATATACCTATATATATATATATTTAAATTTATGTATATTGGTATTTGTTTTTAAATATATATATATATATTTATTTATATATATATATATATTCATTTATTTGTTTTATATTGTTTATTTGTATATTAAAAAGATGCATATATATATATATACATATACATATGTATATGTATATGTCTTTATTTTTTTGATATATACATTTATATATATATTTATGTATATATATATATTATTCATGTTTCTATATGTACATATATAAATATATATGTCATGATATATATATATATATGGTCATGGTACACTGGCACGTTCGGAAGCTGGTTGCCTGGAGAATCCACCATAGTGGTTACACCGCTCAAGCGCTCAGTGCTGCACGGTTGGTGAAGCTGGTGATGCCCGTGTTGGTCAAGCCGGTACTGTAATGAATATGAATGAGCTATCTAGCCACTAATGACGGTTAATAATAGGGCATAATAAGCAACCATCATGGGTGAACAACTAATTCTACAATGTTTAGTGAGACAAATACGGATTGTTGGTTTCAATCATTTTCTTATTTTCCCTAGTGATTATTAGCAGCTGGTTGGTTGACTATTATTTTCAACAGGGGTTGAGACCACCAACCAGAATATGGTAGGTGATCAAATATGGTGAGTTCCAAGTTACTCATTTCATTGAAATGTTTACTGACAGGCCATTTATTATGACAGATAGGTGGAACTATGTTTCATGGTGAGCTCTAGGGGATAAAAGCCAGCAATAGGGTCAACAGGGTGTATAATGACGATGATAGTGGATAGAACTGCCGGCAAAAATCGGCAACTAGCAACACCTACACTAGCTAGATTTCGTTAGTCAGCCATTTTTTTAAACTACGGGTAACCAGGATTCTCCCTCCTAACCCGCTGTACCTACTAAGATGAGTATTTGTGTGCCTGCTTAATGTTGGGAAGCCCTGCGACGTCGTTGGTAAATTGTGTTTGTTCACAACTTAACGACTTGAGATATTGATAAATGGTGTTTCTTGCCTGATCAACAATAGTTAATTCATATCTTAATGATCAATATATCATCTCAAGTAATCATAGTAGGGATCAATAGTCATAACAGGTATCAACTATCAAGAATCAACAAGAATGAAATCACCAATAATCATAGGGATGTTCAATGATAACCAACAAATGAAATTCAAATGACTTTCTGGTGGCTTCGTTTTTTTCTGGTGGCTTCACTCGCCGTGTCTGAGGTTACGTACTTGCTTGCATCCTGCTGCCAGTCGTCAATGGTTGCCTTTCGAAATCCCTTTGGTCCGCCACCGCGACCGTTGGGGAACGCCCTTCTTTCGGGTTGGACACGGTGATGCTGCTTGTGTTGTTGTTGTTGTTGTTGTTGTTGTTGTTGTTGTTGTTGTTGCTGTTGTTGTTGTTGTTGTTGTTGTTGTTGTCGTCATTGTTTGTTGTCGTCGTTGATGATGTTGAGGTTGTTTGTTGTCGTTGTTGATGTTGTTGTTAATGTTCTGCAGCCATTTATTTGTTGTGCTGAGTTTTTTTGTTGTTCATGCCGCTACTGGTGATACTTGTTGTGTGACTGTTGATGTTCTTGTTGTTCTTCTTGCTCAACAGGAGGATCACAATAGCCGTGGAGGTATCCTATAGATGGGACTCGTATGATGATCATTGGTGATCTTGTCAGTTTCAATCGACATCAGATTGGCACTTAGTCAAACTAAACCACCAATTGATCTAGGAAGCGCAGCAGAATTTTGGGCGAAGTATGGCCAGTTTGTGAACTCCTGTGAACTCAGTTGCTGCAAGTTTCGAGTTATGATTTCGAGTCACTGTGCTTGTGGTTTCAAAGATGTGGTGAATCATGGTTAACTATGGGATGTAACCGATGTAACTATGATGTAACCAATAGTAATGATCGCTGTTTGGTGGCTTGAAGCATTTTTTCCCAATCGGAGTGGGATGGTTGGTTGATTGGCTATTATCTTAAGGATGGGTTCTAACCACACACCAGTATAAGATATATATGATGATTAATTTTAAGACATGGTTATACTTAAACTAAGTGTGTAACAACCATATTGGCAATTGGAAGTACTGCAAGGTTAATACTTGTTTGACGCTAGATCAGAGACCGGTGGTTTATTAACCAATCGTTTTCATCCGACTAAACCACCAGTTGTTGAAGTGGGAGTTTCTCACAATGCTAGGGGTACCCCCAAAATCATCCAAGAATTGTTTTTGATAATTCACCAACCGTTTTGGGCTCCCAGTTCCAAGAAACCCCATTTAGTTGGTTATCACTCCCTATTGTCACGTGATAGTTGCTTAATTATGAACCAAGCATTTTTTGGGTCCCCTATTTTGAGAAACCACTACAAAACCTTAAGGATTTGCAGTTGATTATGGGTACAGTAAATTGCAGTTGATTGTGGGTAGCAAATTGTGCATCATTTATCACAGTATGATTCAAGTTGAGGTGGTAACCATATGATTTTAGGTGGTTAACCATATATCAGATATAGCCTATATTCCAAAGAATTGTTCAGCCCAAAGATAAACGAAGGTAGAAAACTTGATTTTATCCTAGGTTATTATTACCAGGAGATTCGAAATAACAAGAAGGCTTTAATTATCACCTTGGTACATGCTACTAATAAGTACTGATATGTACTGATTATGATTGTGAGCCCAGCTCTGAATGGGTTCCCTTTTTCTTACAAGCATTTAATTTGGGTTGGAATGTATTTAATTTGGGGTGGAAGAGAAGGAAGATGCTCAAAGATGAATTCAAATGCAATAGAAGAACTATAAATAGTAAGGCTTAAATATGTTCATGTTTCCCAAGACCCAAGGGTTCACAACCCAGACCCTTGAGATATTAGATTTTTAATTAGCGTGGAAATGGGTTTATCGTATTTGTCTCTGAATTTACTGTAAAAACCAGATCTATGGTAAGTCCAATGCTGCGCAGTGGATATTCTTAGCTGGAAACTACCAATATCATCCCAGCTTGTTGAGTTCGCCAAGATCTAATTCTGCATCCTGGGTTGAATGGAAAATGGACTGCTAGAAATACAATATGTTTACAAACTGCTTTGGGATGGAAAAGGCAGGATATTGTTGTGTTTCAGCCGGACAAGCTTTATTTTGCAAAGGAGAGATTTGCTGACGATAAATTACGTGTCAAGTCCAAAAAGTAGTTTTGGAAGTTTTGTTGTAGAAGTTGAGTGTAAAAATCTTAACTGCGAGTTGGGAGTGTTTCACTTGAAAATGTGTTCGATCCCCAGGAATGACGTAATATGTATTTGTATTTGGGTTGGAATATACCTATTAATTTGCGGTGGGAAATAAGGAAGATGTTTAAAGATAAATCAACAAGAAATATAGCTAGGAATACTTAATGTATCTAAATGCCAGCGAAGGCGCCAGGGTTTACTACCCAGATCCTTGGAGATGAACTTGATAAGTTAGACGCCCCTTAAATCAAAACGGAATTACCACATCCATCCCTGAATGGATTTTTCATTCAACAATTCATAGCAAGTCCAGCACTACCTGGTGGAAAATATTCTTAGTTGGATATGCCAATATGCCAACTTATTGAATTCCCATGCTAAGATCCAAAAAGGCATCCTGTTGAATGGCAAATTGGCTGGTCGCTCGAAAAAATCGATGGTTTATGTTTGCAGGTGATTTGGGGAAGCAAAAATCAAAAGTTCTACTGGGTTCATCCGAACCGGGTTTTAATCGGGCCATTTTGGCCTCCACTCTACTGGCCCCATACCCAAATCAATGTCACGAAAAAACATCGGATTTTTTGAAGCCTGTTGCGCAACTTGGACCATCAAATCCTGGCTCTGACTTAGGATGATTTCAATTGAAATCCTTGTAAATCCTAAGAAATCCACAGGTCCTGTAGAAGTCAAGTTGCAAAATCCAGAGTCCAAGTTCTACTGGAACCCTCCAAACCCCATGATTTAGAGCAAGTTCAGTTGAAACCAGTAGAAGTCCAATGTTGAAATCTGCATCATGAGTTCTACGGGATTACCTTTTTCAAGTTGAATATGATTTGGGGTTTACTTGATTAACAAGCAACCTTCTGTTCAGATTTTGGGATCAATTTGTGGTTCTTCTTGGTCCTGGTGGCCATGTCTTGGTCCTGGTGGCCATGGTACATCTCACTAATAATAAAGAAAACCGCCAAAAAGAACAGTAAACCCTGGAGATATTTTCATTGTTTCGATGGTGTGTTTATTGTTTTAATTTTCCTGTCATCTTGGGGGGTCTGCATTATGTACTTTTAATGCACATAGAAATAAAACAATTGTCCTGCTATTATTACATCGCAGTACTAGTGTTCAGGGAGTAATGGCGAATCGTAGTTAGCTCTTCGGATGAATATCTGGCCCTGGTTACTGGTTGTAACGAGGGAATTGTTCATTGTAATTGTTGTTTCTCATAATTATCCCTCAAATTTACAGATACCAAATTGAATACATGTAGTCCAAAATCAAATCAAAAATCAAACATGCAAAATCAAGGGTAGAGATGCGCAGGACCCTGGCTTACCCTCCGCATCTAAATCTTAAAGGGTTTTCAGCTAAACTAGGTAGAAGTCAAACATGCAAAAATCAATACCGGATTTTCACAGGCCCCACCATGTAAATGTTCAATTGATTCTTATTATAGAAGTATCCAGCTTCCATTTGCGCTATTTTGTCTTGACTTTGACATCAAAATATCAGGGTATTTCCTGGCTCGTGGGTCCTGGTGGCCATGGGGCACATAACTGATAATAAAGCAGATTGCCAAAAAGAACATTGAACCCTTGATAATTCATTTTCTGGTTTGCTGTGTTGACCTGCTTCTTTGGCGATATTTGTTATAAGTTTTTGTTCCTTTTTTGGAGAGTCAACAAAATGTACATTTATTTTACATGGACGTGCGAACAAATTAACTAGTATCATTACATCAAATTACTGGTATTGAGGACGTAATGGCGTTTGGCAATTTACTCTTTTGATGGTTATCTCTTGGTTTTGGCAATTAAGAGGGAGTTATTCATTGTAAGCTAGTATTCTAATAGTTGTCCTTTAAATTTGCAAACACCAAATTAAACACATCTAATTCCAAGCGCAATCAATGATGAACGGTTTTTGCCAGTGGCAACCATCATCATACAGTTACCCCATCTGTTCTACTTGGTTTGTTTATCAACTGTCTTGGTTTGTCAAAGGAAATTTAAGTATTCAATGATGGGAACACAAAATAAAAAAACTATTGGTTCCGGCTGCCAACTAGTAATGATAAACCAGTCTCATGCTGGTGGCAACTATTATTGTGTTTACCCATCATTGGTTTACCGCGGGTTTGTTCTTAACCATCAAAGTTTAATAAATAACTATGACTTACTCGAAGCCTCCAGGATTAACAGACCCATAATCAACTGCAATTTACCCCAAATCAACTGCAATTCCTTCCTTGTCAACTGGTGGTTTAGAACTATTTTTTAGAACTACCTCAAAATGGTCTCAACTATTTTGAGAAACCACTATAAAACCTTCTCAAACCCAAGTAGTGCCCATTTCTTCCTAACATTTCCTGACCAACTGGTGGTCACCTGGATGGCCTGCCGCGGCGAAATCGCAGGCCTTGTTTCACCTTGTATTACCTCAGCATGTCATGGCCATTGTCGCTGGGCGGAGCTATCGGCCATTTTTTGGGGGGAGCTGAGTGGAGTGGACGCTGCAGCAACTTGTGATAATTACGCTCTGGTGGCTATGGGTCAAGCAGTTAACCAACCAACCAATGGTTCATAATAGCTGGTTAATGGTTAATAATAGGGGATGATAAGTAACAATAGTAGGGGATATACCAGCTAGAATGTTTACGTCTTAATTACAACCCCCCCTTTCTTAAAATCCACCGAAATAAATTTACATAAAATTATTTAGGAGGATCCGATTGTTTTTAGGGGGGGTTGATTGTTCGTAGGTTGACATTGACATAGCAATGGAAAATCACCATTTTTTCTAAGGAAACTCTGGGAAATCAGCTATAACTGATCGATTTTCCATTGCTATGTTGGATCACCAGAGAGTAATCAGTTGGTTGTTGCAGTGATTGATGCTGAATGAGGGATAATCATGGTTCTTAAATCATTTCAATATCAATGCTGGCCAGTATCGATGCTTAGTGAGGGTTAATGATGCTAAATGCAGAGTGCAGCAAGGATTCATTTTGGGTGATCACAGTGATGGATAGTGATTAAGCGCCATTAATGGTGCCCTAGGCTTCCAGTTACCATTATAACAGGTAACCAGCTGGTTTCTACCATTGTTGTTTGGGGTTGGTTACCTACTATAATGGTAACTGGAAGGGTAGGGGTGACTAAGCATCGTGGATGCATGGCTGTTCAGAGCGATAATCACTGTGATTGATGCTGGCTGTTGGTTGGGAGGGAGCGATGGTTCGCTTCGCCAGGGGTATCCCGCTCTACCCGACTCGAAAAATCGGGAGCCGGTTGGAGGTGGTGTCTTGAATCCACCTAAGGTAGCTGGGGGTCAAAACCCCGTACCCCTGGTTCCCCATCATTAACCCTTGTTTTCCCTATTATTACTGGTCATTATCCCCCATTAGTTGGTTGGTTAATAGTGACCCATAGCCAAATGGTGTGAAAATTATATTCTGATCGGTCCGGAAGAAGCATCTTGCGCAGGAGCGGCCCCCAGGAGTGCCCGTTCACCAAATGTTGGGCGATGCTTCTTCATTGCTGATGATGGCAAACCATGCAGACTGGAGATCCGGTGGGCCAACCGGCAGGTAGCCAGGTCGACTTACCAGCAACCATCATTTTCCAGGAAACTAGGGGACGACCTCACCTCCCAGATACTCCAGTGGTACATGGTCACCTTGGTAAGACTGGTTGAGAATGGCTACGATTGATACATCAATTTTCAACTAGTCCAAGATGATCCATTGGCGGGGTATATTTAGAGAGCGGTCCCTTCTGGGGATGTGATTTTTTAGTAAAAATGATTAGAAAACACTGTAAATTACAGGGTTTTATGCACATGAGGGCTCTGAAACCCTGGTGAAACCCATTTTTTTATATACTCATAGTTCTAGCTTGATGGTTACCAAACACTGACAGGCATCAACAAAAACCAACAAAAACCAAAAGCCCATGTACACCAAACACTGACAGGCATCAAAAAAACAAAAAAAACAAAACTTTTCAATCTATGGGGCCAGGACTCACTAGACTCTGGGTATAGTTGCTGAGTTTTTTGTTTTCTTTTGGTTTTTTTGATGCCTGTCAGGGTTTTGTGAGGATAGTGGTTTGTTTTTTTGGTTTTTTTGATGCCTGTGCAGGTTTGGTGACTTCAGGTGCTCAAAACACTGACACGCATCAAAAAAAACAAAAAAAACAAAAGCCCATGTACACCAAACACTGACAGGCATCAAAAAAACAAAAAAAACAAAAAAAATAATCTATGGGGCCAGGACTCACTAGACTCTGGGTATAGTTGCAGAAATTTTTGTTTTTTTTTTTTTGTTTTTTTGATGCCTGTCAGGGTTTTGTGAGGATAGTGGTTTGGTTTTTTGTTTTTTTTTGATGCCTGTGCAGGTTTGGTGACTTCAGGTGCTCAAAACACTGACAGGCATCAAAAAAACCCCGAAAACCAAAAGCCCATGTACACAAAACACTGACATGCATCAAAAAAAGCAAAAAAAAACTTTTCAATCTATGGGGCCAGGATTCACTAGACTCTGGGTATAGTTGCTGATTTTTTTTGTTTTTTTTGTTTTTTTGATGCCTGTCAGGGTTTTGTGAGGATAGTGGTTTGGTTTTTTTGGTTTTTTTTTGGTTTTTTGTTTTTTTTTGATGCCTGTGCAGGTTTGGTGACTTCAGGTGCTCAAAACACTGACAGGCATCAAAAAAACCAAAAAAAACAAAAGCCCATGTACACCAAACACTGACAGGCATCAAAAAAACCCAAAAAAACAAAACTTTTCAATCTATGGGGCCAGGATTCACTAGACTCTGGGTATAGTTGCTGATTTTTTTTGTTTTTTTGATGCCTGTCAGGGTTTTGTGAGGATAGTGGTTTGGTTTTTTTGGTTTTTGTGATGCCTGTGCAGGTTTGGTGACTTCAGGTGCTCAAAACACTGACAGGCATTGAAAAAGCCAAAAAAAACAAAAGCCCATGTGCACCAAACACTGACAGACATCAAAAAAACCAAAAAAACATTTTTTTTCAATCTATGGGGCCAGGACTCACTAGACTCTGGGTATAGTTGCTGAAATTTTTGTTTTTTTGTTTTTTTTTGATGCCTGTCAGGGTTTTGTGAGGATAGTGGTTTGGTTTTTTTGGTTTTTGTGATGCCTGTGCAGGTTTGGTGGCATCAGGTGAGTGACAAACAAAATACATTTGGAGCACAGACCAAATGCTGTACCTCAATTTTGTTGCAAAGCTCATCTTGGGCAATCGGTAGGATATGTAAAGCTAAGGCAAAAATAACAATGTTGTACCTGATTTTTTTTAGCTCATGTTAGGCAATTGGTAGGATATGTAGGGCTCAGGCAAAGGTAGTGATGGCTATATCGGTTTCTAATACTATAGATGGTAAAGGAAATTGTTTATTTGCAATCACTATTAAACATGAATACTTTTACTTTCTGCATGATAAAGGGTGTAAATCCACAGCATTCCAATCTCAACCATCATTAATCATATAAGAATGATACTGCTGCTGCATACTCATAGCTCATAGGGTTAACAATGAGAAATCACTGTGCCTACTTATCCCATCAGATGTGATTGTTGCTGTTTTAGCAGGGTTTTAGCCACTGTTTTGAGAGAAAACATGGTAATTTACAGTGTTTTATGATGAATTTTATTGAAACATCACATCCCCAGGAGGGACCGTTCTGGAGATTTACCTCCATTTACCTATAAGATGACCTCAGTTTTGTAGGTAAATCTACCAGCACCATGGAGTAGGTACCTGCTAGTGGCCTGGCCCCAGCTTTGGCCAAAGGTGGAGGTGTGGCCTGGCCATCTCATGTGGAGCCTTTGCACCTTGCCTCAAATTAGGCTTGGAAAATCCATCTAAGAAAGGTGGATTTGATAGGTAATCCCATTAGGTAAATCACCATTTCTAGGCAAGTGAAATGAAAAACCATTCTCAAATGGTAAATCAACCGGAAATGTAAAAAGCCCACCCTTTCTAGATGATTTGGAGGTTTCTTAAGAGAAGGGTACCCTCAAATCACCCATTGATAGTGATTTGGCAGTGGATCAAAACCCTGTACCCTCGTTTGCCCTGTCATTAACCATTGCTTTTTCTATAGTTTTGTTCGCTATTATCTGCCTGTTATTGATGATAGATTGATCCATAGCCATTTATAGTAATTAATTGATACTTAGCTGAGTGACAGCTGTGAACTGAGCTTTTGAGTGCTTTTGGAATTCGGTTCACCACATATCCACTGAAGATTAAACTTTTCGCAGATCTATAAACCAGGAAGTTGGGCTGAAAGTGGAAAATCCATCACTTACAGATGATTACCTATTAAAACTCGTGATTTATAGGATTCCAGGTTACGGACTGTCAGAGTGTTGTTTGGGCAAAGGGATGTTGCCACCCATGATCGGCTGAGACTGGTGCTACTGGCTGAGACTGACAGATGTTCACTTATCGTTATGTGAATGTCTCGAGTACAACTCATCCACGATGTTGGAACAGATTGGCATGGCTATGAGTCAATAGTAACCAACCAACAATGGGGGGTATTAAGCAACCAATAAAGAGAAACCTATGGTTGTACCAGGGTACCTAGGGGCACAGGGTTTTGACCCATAGCCGCATCATTGGTTCGTATTCCAACAAATGCGTTGTTTGACTTGTCAATACAGATGAATTTAATATACTACAGCGCTTGTTGGCCAGTCCATTGTTGTTTCACATGTTGGTCGCGATTGTATTGTGTTTTGCTGTTTCACTTCATTGTGAGATTGCAGTAATGACCACCATTAATCATTAAGTACAGTAACCATTTTGATATCATTCAACAATGTTTACAACCATGGCAGTTAAGGAACCACTAATATCAATAATTACGAATGATATCATTAATTAACCTTAAGTAATCATTATTGTATCGTTATCATTATTATATCGTTATTAAATTCAGCAAGCATGATCTTCACTTCCAGTATCCTCACTTCATCAACACATCTCGTGGTACTGCCATACCTTCATAGCTTTGCCGCTACGCCTGCAACGGCCAGCTCTTCCGGCGGCGAGGTCCATTGCTTGGCACAAAAGATGATCTCCAAAGTTGGGTCCTTTGGCAGCCGCGCTGTTGGTTAGCGATGCCGCCAGGGCTATCCGCAGACAATCTAACTCCGAGGGAGCGAGGCCAGGAGTGAGGCCCCCAGGAGGCTTCGTTCACCAAATGCGCCTGTTATCAAGCTGGGTTATAGAGTGGCTACAGTTGAACCGCTTAGAACGCAACTTGATTGCCGATTATCATCCCTGATAGAGGTCAAAACAACCGACATTATTTGAGACATTTAGATTAATCGGCACTTACCTGGCTGGTGGTTTTAAACTGTGTGATTTTCCCAACTGTATTTGCAAAGGGTTGGTTGGTTGGCTTGCGCATATTTTTTCATGACAGGGTGGTTCAACCACCAACCAGTTACTGTTGATATTGAATTGGGTCTCAGCAAAGTATCGCTGACGTTCTTTTGAACGGATAAAAATCATGATTCTCCGGTACCAACCAACTCGGATGTGTGGGAGTGGGAATGTTGTGCTTCATGACGGATAGTACTTAGTAGCAGCGATATTGAATAGGCTGGTTGATGGTGGCTTGTGTTGGTTACTGATGGCGATTAGTTATAGCGATAGAGTGGGTAGGGGTCGTAGTCAATGTTCCCCAAAAGGATGGATGAACATCCCAACAAAGACTTAGTTTGGTCGATGATGGTATACAGAGTTTTGACCCACGGCCATACACAGGATACCTGCTGTTTCATATCGGCAAAGCATGTACCCTAAGCCTTGAACATGGTATGCGGCGCTGGTTTGCACAGTAGCCCTGCGTTTCTCATTCGTTGAGTCACAGTGTAGCCACGCCAGCTGATGTCAGTGGTTGACGGCGATATTTACAGCCACTAAGGATTTGGATTTCGCTTCCTTTCTCGTTGCTGCACCTGATCTTTGCAATTCTGGCCCTAGCATTTCTTGAGGAGGACGGAGGGCGGAGATTCTCCATGCATCTGCGAGGTGGAAGCCTCCCCAGTAAGTTGGGTCTGGGGGACCCCGGACAACTGCCTGGTGGTTGGGAGCCAGGCTGAGCCAGTTGGGTATCCCGGCCACTGGCCCAACGGGGGAGGGGTGCCAGGAGCGGCCCGCAGGAGTGGCCGAACCAAATGATTGGTGGTAAAATCACCCATGCTGATCATGAAAAACAGACTATTTGGGGATTTATGGGTTCCCTATTTTGAATCACACCCAGTTATCCTTATTGCCTCATTTTCGCAATGTCAGGAACATACCCAACAGACATGTGAGAGTCGACAAACGGCATTCAATGGGGGCAGCCACCTTTCCCTCACAGGCCTAGCCAGCTGACTGTTGGTGACATTTACTGTGACGACTCAGCTAAGATGCATGTCCTTGGTTAAAAGTTAAAAACCATTAAACAGCCAATTGATTTTTGTGCGGCTCCTTGATATCTGTCCAAGAAGATTCCATATATTGATATTTGATGATTACCTAAGGAAATGTACACAAAATGTTGCAAAATGGCTTTGTTTAACAGGATTCATCATCTCGCGGAACGACAATAATTTGTTGACTGTATCACTGTGGTACCGGTTTTAGTGGTCAATATGCGGGGTATGAATAGTCATCAGCTATCATTGGTTAGCTATGCTTCGCCCACGATGCTCGAATAGGTATGTAGCTGCGGGGTCAACCACAACTCCAACCTCTAGCCGTATCCCAATGCCAGTTGCTGAGTTCACAAATTGATCATCGACGCTTAGAAACCGGCTGTTAAGCAAACAGTATGATGCTTATTGTTGATATGTATCCCCAGATTTGTTGTTGCTTGTTTGTGGTGACTCCTGTTTTGTAATTGTTTGTTTTCTATTGCCCATCATTACCCGAAATCAATTAACAACGGCGGGATCGGTTCCATAGTTTGAACCAGCGACCGCAAGAACAACGACCGCCAGGAGTGGGCCATTTTTGCTGAGATGATTTGTTTGTTTCTTGACCAGCTTGCATGCGCAGCTGACGATGCAATATCACTGTTTGGATGATCATTACTGGTTAGCGACCATGGATAATTAATAACCACCCTTTTTGGCGCATCGTTGATAGATAATAGCTTACTGCCCATGGTTACTAACCAGTTACAAAGTGAGATGATCATCCAAGTGGGCTAATACCTGGGTGATAGAGCCTTCAAGATGTTTGGATGAACCCCTATTACCACGATTTGATACCAGCCCAGCAGTGGGGATGCTAACCTCCAATTGATCAGTGAGAGTTGTCCAAATAATGGAAGGTCCATTCTCATAGCCTCCCTCATAGTTACCCACACTTGATGATTGAATATAACGCTCTTTGTGGTAAACTGAAGGGGGTGGTTTGAGAAGAGCTGGATCTCACATGAATACCAGGTAAAGAGAGTTTATAGAGTTTATTTCATTGTATGTTGGATGAGTTTCACCTGGTAATAGTATGGTAATAGTATGGGAATAGTATGGTAAGATGATGTGGTATGAGTATCATGAATACTTGGTAATCGTATTTGAGAAATATCTGGTAATAGTGAATAACGGTTGATGATATTTGTGGCTACTGCTGATTTGCAATTGCTTCTTATTAAAGGTTGATCATGAATGATTACCTTCCGGTAAACTAACATGGCAATGGAAAATCCACTATTTGATCTAAGTTCATATTTGATCTACTCCAGCATGGTTGTAAATGGTATCTAGGCAATTAGTTTATCAACAACTGCAACTGACTAGATACAATTCTGCCTCGGTGTGCGTGATGATGACCCAAACTCGCAGTACCTGACAGAAACAGCCCAGAGAATCATATGGTTCTGGTCACGAACACCATCATCTCATCAAACAAAATCAGGAACACTCATTGGCCAATCAACCAGCAAATGATCAAGTAGTGGTCATCAGTGGTTCTATTCATGGTAAACGATTGCACATCTTTCATAACGGCATATGTTCATTGATGCTTTCTATTGTCGCGCTCATTGGGCAACGCCAACATGGTTAAGCCAACCAAGAGCAACACCAACTGGTTGGTGGTTTCAAATATGTTTTAATTTTCCCTTGTGACTTTTAACAAATGTTTGGTTAACTAATATGCTTCATAGGCTGGTTCAACCACCAACCAGCTAATGATCGTTATCAACCATTATAAATATAGCCATCATGAACCACTAGTTAACCTATTAACCACGGGTGTTTAAAACCACCAGCATCTTAGTTCTTTAACCACTATTGTTGGTAGTTATTATCCTTTATTATCAACCACTACTGGTTATTACCATTGGTTCAACCACCAAGCAGTCATGATCATTATCAACCATCATTAATCACTATTAACCATCATTAACCACTAGTTAAGCTATTAACCATCATTAACCACTAGTTAAGCTATTAATAATCAACCACCAAGCAGTCACCCATGCACCACTTGACCTACGACAGCACTGTTGTGTCATTCTCTACGAAGACAACAACGGCATGGCATCGAGGCTTGGACTCGACACGAAGATCGCCATCGAAACTGGGCATCGCCGGGTACCGTTACGGATGGTCGTACGGGTATGGTCCACATAGCAAGTGAAAACGAGTGGTTTTATAGGGGTTATAACTTATTAGCCATGAATAGTAGGGGTTCCATAGGGTTAATTTCAGATGATAGTAGGATATAATAAGCAACTGTGGGGGTTATGACCCATGAGTAGTGGTTAATAACAAGGGATAGTGACCAACAGTCATGGTTAAACTACTACTATGGTTGGTGGTTTGATTCACATCTGTTTATTTTCCCAAACGGATTCATTCACAACTGGTTGGTTGAATATTTTTTTCATAGAGGTTGAAACCACAAACCAGTTATTGATGACATATCCATATCAAAATGCATCCATAGAACCATCAGGGTTTCATGAATATGATATTATATTGATAATCAATACTTCTTGATATCGATTTCTTTGGTATTATTGTTACCACAAAAAACAGGGACGATAATGGCAGCTTTCTTGACATTTTGTTGCACTGCTACAATGCATTACTGCGGGTTACTGACCATATGAAACCATCATTCTAGCCGGGTGTCCATCATGTTAGGTCATTGAATCATACCGTATGAATCATACCCAGTATCATTCATTATGCGTTGTCAATCATCATTGGCCAGTACTAGCCATTGTTAGGGGCCAGTATCGAGCGTCAGATATGCTGAGAGCTGCCACGTGCCACCCAGGAAGGTGTGGCTTATGAATGGTTTCTGTTGGAACGTGAATGCTTTGGAGCCCAGGTGCTTGGGAACGCAACGGTGGTCAAGTGATGTTGAATTCATCCGTGGCTGTGTTCACTTTGCCGGTGATAAACATATCATTGGCTTTTTTGGGGATCTGATTACTCGGGCAAGACTGGTTGGATGAAATCGCTAGGACCGGCCAGCTTTTGTTGGGCTTTTTTTTTGGATCTGATTGATTTACCCCATTTTTAGCCGCCGTTGGACTTTTAGTTTTCTAAAAGCCACCAAGACTGATCAAAAATCATTGGCCGAGTGTTCACTACCAGTGGTGTTCACTCACCGGTATTCTGATGGTGTATGGTATTGTTGTGGCGTTAACACTTGATTCGGTTTGGTATTTTTGTGGTGTTCACGAACCGGACAACCAAACTGAATCAACCATGATCTTCAAGGTGGGCCCCCAACCACTTTTAAGTTGGGTTGTAAACCTTAAAACTGGTAGTTGACCCTCGTTAGATTTGTTATAAACCAATTTATAAGTGGTTGGGGGCCCACTTTGTTGGCGTTTTGTGGTGTTTAACCATAATTCCATTGGAGTCGAGACTGTAGGCAATGTGGGGCGCGCGATGCTTACAGATTGTACAACGGAGTGGTCCAAAATATTAAAGCATTACAATTGGATCCAACTCCCCTGGTAGTTCCCCCTGGTAGTTCCCCTGGTAGCTGGCAATTCCCCTGGTGGTTCCCTTGGTAGTTCCCTCCGTAGTTCCCTCCGTAGTTCCCCTGGAAAAATACTAAACCACTCCCAATTTGGAGAACTCAGTACTGTCCAAAGGTTGGTGTATTGAACTGACAGCTGGATTGCCAAGAAATCGTGATCATTTTGTGCGGTCATTCGCCCAGATCAGTCGACTATTGTTAATGTCTACCCAGGATTAAAAAACCCCAGGTTGATGATCATAGGGGGTATCCTCCAAAAGCCTTGGTTTCTCTTTGAAATGGTAACCCCCCCAATTAATCAACCAGGGGTTTATTAATCCTGGGTTAACATTACCCTGTTGTTTACCAATTTGCCCGACTACTCAGCTGCCGAAAGCTATGACCTACAACTCAGAAACCAGATCGTTCATGGTACACATGTTGCATCCCTCATGTCCGGGACAAACAATCTTCATTTACACAAGGTTTCGATTGCCGTCCATAGCTATCCCCCTATACTGAACCATTCTTTATGATAATGAACCATTGACAGGGCTCAAATGCTCAAGATCCTTCGCCGCCCGAAATTGTCAGGCGAGTTCAGCAGTAGTTACTACCTTGGCTTTGCAACTGGGTGGCAGATGGCGAGTTGATTCATTCTGGTTCATTGCTCCAGTAAACCAATCTGGCAATAGAAAATCGGGTTTCGCCTGGTATTTCTTTGATGGATTATTCATTGCCAGGATATTTCTAGAGGGCAATGATTGACATTTCAGTGGTTGGGTGATGGGTTGATAGTTGGGTGGTTATCGGGCAAGTGGTGCCTAGCCGTTGTGTGAATAGTAGCTGACCGGTAAGCAGTGGTTGACTGATGCTCGACTAAAGATGATAGCGGTTGACTGATGGGTAACTGATAAACTGAGAGTTGGTTATTGGTTTCTGGCAGGCCTCGGAACCGTCACCGCTGTTGCTGCTGTTGGCACACAACATTTTCAAGAAAGTTCTCGCTTTGTTTTTTTGATGAAGGTTTGACCTCACGTCAGCTGTTGTCAGGTAAACACTTTCATTTTTTTCTGGTAAACGTTTTCAGTGATTATGATTGAACGCTTGCCGAACCTGAACTTGATGTTTGTTTTTGTTTCACAGTGGTTGCGGTTTTCTGGTCACATTCACCATGGTTACAGGGGCTATTTCACCCACCTTGCGGCATCGTTTGCCCGGGTTATATCCGAGTTATCAGCCCCAGCGACCTGTGGCTTGCGCGCACGAGCAGTAGGACAATGGACCAACAACAAAGGTAACTGGATGTTGCCACTGGCTGGATTTGGCAGGCTAACGGCAGACATTGTTGAATGCCATATGCTTATTCTCAAATGGCATATCTTAACGCGTTTCAAACGTTTGGGGGTTCCACCTTTCTAACCGGAGTGGAGAATCTTACCAGGTGCATGAGTTAACGTCCCTAAAATCGTTACCGCGCCAATTTTAAAAATTGGCTTGCGCACCAAAATAAGCAGACATGAATCACGGGGCTTGACCAGATGGTTAAAAATTGTGCCCTTAAAGGTTGATGTTGATGTTTAACCCCATGCAAAAACAGAGATGACTTTGCTTCACATACTCACAGTAGATACCCCCTGCTGTGCAACTTCACTTTGAACAGGGAAATGATTGTTGGATGCGTTGCAAGAATAGTTATCATTGCTTACATTTGAGTCAGGACTTGGATATAATAATTACCAACACATACACAGCACAAATGGCAATATTTTGTTGGATCAATTGCAATTATTCAACATAAGGAAAGCTTGCGCATGAACAAATCTGAGTCAGGCGTGAATTTTTTGCCGGACTCATTCAAGTTATAGATTAAAATATCATCCCAGGAGTTTGAATGGGGGATGAACTGTGGATCTATTTGGTTTAGCCAACACTAATAATTTCGTTGGCAATTTCGAATGAGCTTGGCAACACCAAGGAGTCAAGTTCTGTCCTTCAGCATTGGAGCAATCATCTATGAGTTCACGGGCTGGCAAGGTACGGGAAGTCTGCGTCTTCGGTGGTGAAGTGTTTTTCTAGTTCGACAAGTTGGGGTGCCAAAAGTTCGCCATTTGTTGGTGGACACAACTTGGGGCAAGTATACCGCTTATGGCATTGGATCTGTAATCACGTCAATCATTGCTGGTGCAAAAATTTAAAAATCACACTTGTGTTACCGCTGGTGGTATACTTTTAGCTAAATGGCTTATTAACTCATTACCGCTATCAACCACTACTTTGCAACCATTAACAAGGATTTTGCTTGCCGCTTTTTGGGTTTTGGTTTGTTTTTATATCAGGTGTTTTAAGCTAATGAACGATTAACTATTGTTTTTTTTCTGCTATTTGTTTTTTTTTTTTTAATTGAATTTGTCAACGATATAGTAATCCACTTTTTTTCACCGGCTTGCCCCTCATAATTTTCAGCGCAGGGATCAGCAAGGCGGTTTTTATTCAAAAGCGATACGACTTCAATTGGTTTAAACCATGAAAGTCGCTTACCAGGGGATAACCAACAATATTGATATGACACCTTGCTACCAACCGCAAAGCCTGCAAAAACGAAATTTGTCTCTGTTCTTGTGGTCGTATGAGTGTGAGCAAGGGAGGGGGCGACACTTGCGTGAACAACAAGAACAACAAGCAGCGGCTGACTATGAACGACGCCTTCAGGAAGAACTTGCCAACCTCCGACTCTTCTGGCCAGAACTGCTGGCCATGTGGCACAAGTTCCGCCATGAGGGCACCCAAGAAACGGAAGTCTTCGGACAACTTTTGCTACCGGGGGGCTGGAGACTGCGTGATACTGCGTGTACTCGTCAGGACCGCTGTGGTTCAAGCACTGCCAGCACCACAGCCGTTGCAGGAGGAAAACCCAGAAGAGGAGCCCTTAGATGATGACCCTGTCGTGGAGCCGGATGGTGGCGAGCCTGGACCCGAAGAGGTCGACGTCCTCCTGGATGGCCTCTCGGAGCTCCAACGGGTTGTGGAGCACAAGGGACCCGGCCCTTTTCAGATCACGGGTCAGCTTTTGAATTCCCGTACCGTTTTTCATGCTTGAAATGAGCCTACACATGGCCATAGCAACTAACACCAGAAGAAAAAAAAGGACCAGAACGAGCGCCACGACGCGGTATGCGGAACTGATGAAACCCACCTATTCGACATCCTGTCCGAGCTGAACGAGACCGAAGCTGCTGCCAATGGAAACTATCCACCATGGAAACACAACAGAACGGGATGAATTTCATTCCAAGAATCTTTCAGGTTTTTGAAAATAGAAAGAAACAAATTGTAAGGACAAAAATAATAGTAATAAAAAATTGTATCTATACGGTTCCAGAACAGGCAGTGCTGCCAGATCTTGTCAACAAATCTTTGTTCCCTTGGCTGGCATTGACCAAGATGGCCGGTCGTGTCTGCGAGCCAGCCTTGGCTCGAATTGGAGATTTGACAGCGAAGGCCCATCAGACGCATATCTTCCCAGTCACCTGGTTTCACGACGCGCAGTTCAAGCTGAAGCCCAAGAGTATGTGTGCAGGCGGTGAGTACGCCACTCCTGAAGCCCAAGAACTGTGGGTTGCCCGCATGGTCCAGGAGGTGGGGTGTCATCACATGGCAACATCTTTATGCTCGTCGAGTGATCATGTGTGAGAATGAAGGTTACGACCAGGGTGAGTGAAGCCTTGGTCGTTTCATCAATTGGGGTTGTCTCCCAAAAAAAATCCCTCCCAAGTATTCCAGGGTTGCCTGGTCCGGGGTTGAGGTTGGATCGATTTGGATGGTATTGGTTGATGGATGTTGATGGTACGTTCATTCAATTGATTGTGTGTGCAAATGTTGAAGATCAGCTTTCACAGTCGATCATGGATGCATTGCACACATATGCACACATGGGCTATGGACATGGGACTGGGGGACTGGGAATGCTTGCTATGATTGTTTTTTTCATAGGGGGCAATAACCAACAAATCATGGTCAAACAGCCATTGGTTGCTGGTTTGATTGACATTTTCATTTTCACCAATCAATATCAGCCAAGGGTCGGTTGATTGATATGTGCGTTCAACCGCGAAGCAAAATAACGGTGACATCTCCTAGTGCTTGAAATTGATCAAGGTACAACCTCATCAGGGTTTAAAGCTGGCAATTCTTGATAATAGGGGGGTTATAGGGGTGATAACCATGAATGGTGAGTGGTGGGGTTCTATAGGATTGTAACCTTGGTTAACAACCTTAAACAAATTGTAGCAATGGTTGATTTTTCAACAAAAAGGGGATATAACGATGAAAATAATGGTGTACGGTTTGCCATCAATCATAATTCATAAATAGTTCGGAACGGCGGCTGGTGCCGATGAACTTTAAAATCCTGAGTATCAATTCACCACCATTCTAGTTGCGAATCTTAACTTTTGTGCACAATTGATGGTTGCTGCTGATTGATAACTAAGAACGGTTGTTGTTGTTGTTGTTGTTGTTGTTGTTGTTGATGCTGATTCAAGCCTATTTGGCTGGTGGTTG
This sequence comes from Symbiodinium kawagutii, assembly GCA_009767595.1. NCBI lineage: Eukaryota > Dinophyceae > Suessiales > Symbiodiniaceae > Symbiodinium > Symbiodinium kawagutii. The sequence goes on from VSDK01029054.1 coordinate 84,373, forward strand.
GGGGGTGCGATTTGGAGCCAGGAATGTCCCTAGATCTCTTCAAAGGGGGAACTCAGGAACTACTGGAACTGGCCCCACCAAATGGTAGCTATACCAGTCCAGTCCGATAGAATGGTTATCAATACCTTTGACATTGTTGATCATTTTGCATTAATAATCCAACGGACCCGTTTGCTGTTTGTTGTCGTTTTTGGATTTATTTTGTTGCAGGCACCAGGCTGACGAACCACAGTTAGTCGCACAGAATATCCGACTTTTCATGGTTGTTGTCAATGTTGGCTCTTAGCGGCTGATACCCGACCCTGAGCATCCGATATTGATTCTAATCAATATGGTTAAAATCACATTGATTTGGCCAAAAAAATTCAATATTTTTTATTGATTTTTTTTTAAAATCAATATTTTTAGAGGGTGTCAAATCAATTTGGTAATCAACATCCAAATCAATATAGAAATCAATATGGTAAATCAAAATATCATGCCATTTCACTGAGCAAACAGGAATGCATGTATGTAGACAGGCTGCCCTTGTATTAATGTTAATATGTATGCATGCAGGCTTGCATTGATGCCTAAGACCCAAACACTTAGTGCAGCTGTGTTTCCAGGTACTGACTTATGACTGTGGCTGCTGTCCAGTGAAACAATTGCCAGGGCCTTTTGGCAAGGCATAAGCAAGGCTATATTCAGTGAAACATATTAAAGGAATGGACCTTGATAGATGCATGGACCATGTCATCAGACACTTTTGTCAAGCATCTATATATGCCATGGCCAATGGCTATACAGAGGACAAGGCCCTTTTGTCAAGGACCT